>JARKIA010000127.1:0-516386 GCA_029289565.1 Mycena galericulata | reverse complement strand
CAACTTTGCCTCATAAATACCCCCAATATATTCAAAAGATGAGTGGGACTAATAACACCTGGTAGCACATGCTGTGCACCTGCTTTCTGTACATGCTCTCTTGAGCAAGTAGGAGGACCCCGTTCGATTCGGGGCCAGGTACATAGTGGGAGTTTTCATGGAGTTTTTCATCCCATAACTGACGAGATCATTTTATTGAAGCTACTTATTTTTTTTGAAGTTGGTTCCGCACTGCATGCAAGTGAGGCCACTGAGTGTATCTTATTTCATGCATGTAAATCCAAGTTGTGATGAACACATGCTATCATCATCTGTGTAACACAACACTACATTTTTTTCAAAGTAAGCCTTTATTGGGGGAGTTGAAGCATGTGCTCCACTCCTCACCTTCTGTCCTTTCAGATGAGTGCAGGCAGTTGACTAGCAGGGATAAAGACACCCAGTAGTGCATGGCATACACCTACCACTAGTACTTGTGAGCCTGAAAAATGTGCTGTACAGGCAGGAGAGCCCCTGTTCGATTCGGGGCTGGGTGATGTAGCTGCTTCAACTATCACTTTTTTGTGTTCAACAGTGTCTTTTTAAACCCCCAATACAATCAAAAGACAATCAGGACTTAAGACACCTGGTAGCACACGGTGTGCACCTGCTTTCTGTACATGCCCCTTTGAGCAAGCAGGACTTGGACCCCGTTCGATTCGATTCAGGGCTAGGTAGTATGATGTTTGTGGAGTTTTTCATCCTTTGACCCACGAGATCATTTTATTGATGCTACTTATTTTCTTTTCTTTTCTGCACTGCATTGGCTGCCATGCAGGTAAGGCTGTTCAGTGTATCTTATTTCATGCATGTAAATCCAAGCTGTGATGAATAGCTACAGGATAATCATTTGTGTAATACTGAGTCACCGTCACTAATACAACATTTATAATTTTTTCAAAAGAATTCCATGCAAGTCAAGTCTTTATTGGGAAAGAGTTGAAGCGCAAGCTTCAAAGAAAGTCGCTCCTCACCTTTTGTCCTTTCAGATGAATGCAGGTGAACAGCAGGGATAAAGACACCCAGTAGCGCATGGTCTGCACCTACCACTAGTATGTATTTGGCTGAAAAATGTGCAAGGCAGGCAGGCGGGGCGATTACCCGCAATAGCACCCCTCCCAAAAACCCGCACGTGCTCTTCCCATCACGTGTCGTCAGCGTTTTTTTTTTTTTTTTGTGGTCCATAGTATGTCAATGAAGAGGAGGGACCAACTACAATTTGAACTCAAGGGCGAAACAAATGAGATTTTAGCGTGTTAAAGACAACTATTTGCATAATTTAATACGGGTTATAATTATCCTCACGCCGCGCGCGTAAATTTCTCGAGTATTATGACGGTGGCTTCCGACGCCCACGAAGCTCCACGAAGGCGTGAAACGGGGCAGAATGAGATCCAGTGCTCACTCTACACGCTGCCACCGCTACACGGTTACCATCGCGCGCGGAGACTGTTGGTCGAGAGGAAACATGGTGGTGGCATGGAAGTAGCATGGACTCGAAATTTGATACTGATAATGTAAACCACACCTAAAATCCAATGGTGTCGTAGATTCAGAGAACACACCACCAAAATTGAGGACTTGGGACTTATGTACGAGCCGAGTCGGGTTGACAACGCGTGGGGTAATGCGACGGGGACGCGGCGGATGGTTGAATTGATGAGTCCTCGGTGCGATTCCCTGTTGAGGAAATTCCCTGTGGAGCAGTGGGGGGGAGGGGCGCGTTGACGGAGGGAGAGGGAAGGAAAGAACGCCAGTATTGTCACTGTTGTGGCTTGGTTGTGCACTCACGTGCTGGGTTTTTTGGAGGGGTGCGATTACCCGAGTCGGCGGGGCCCCCCCGTTCGATTCGGAGCTGGGTAGTAGTTGAGCTCTACTGACATATAACTTTTTTATCCCCCAGATCCAGAATATTTTAATACCCACTCATAGTCCCAAATCCTTCAATACAGGCCACTATCTGAGCCTATTGCAGACCTTGTGTACCCATGCTATGTTTCAGCTATCTTCTTTTCATTCAACTTTGTCTTTGTTGCCTCATTGACAAATACATGTATATTCAAATTTCAAAGACAAGCAGGAGTAATAACACCTGGTAGCACGTGATGTGCACCTGCTTTCTGTATATACTCCCTCGAGCAATCAGGAGGACCCCCGTTCAATTCGATTCGGGGCCAGGTGGTCTGAGTTTTCGAAATCTCATACTGTTTTTCATCCCCTTGACCCACGAGATCATTTTATTGATGCTACTTATTTTCTTTTCTGCACTGCATTGGCTGCCATGCAGGAGAGGCCACTCAGTGTATCTTATTCATATATCGGCTCCAATAATTCCAAGCTGTGATGAATACATGCTACAATCACCTGTGTAATACAACATTTACAATTTTTTCAAAGAAATTCCATCTAATTTATCAGGTGAATTGAAGCTTGTGCTTCCCAAAAAAAAAAGCTCCTTGCTTTGTCCTTCCAGATGAGTTCAGCTGAGTGCAGGCAGGGATAAAGACACCCAGCAGCACACAGCGCGCACCTCCCACCTCCCACTCACCCCCATAAAAAGTACTGCAGAAGGCAGCCCGTTCGATTCGGGGCTGGGTGATGTAAATCCCTCCTCATGGGTTAACCTTTCCTCCCCCGGACCCAGAATATTATAACACCCATCCATCATAAAATCTTTTAATATAGTGTAGGAGGATCCACTGAACTATCTGAACCTATTGCCGACCTTGTGTACCCATGCAATGTTCCAATCATCATCTGTTTTTGTGTTTGACTTTTATCTTTGTTGGCCTAAATATATTCAAAAGATGAGCAGGACTAATAACACCTGGTAGCATACGGTGCACACCTGCTTTCTGTACGTGCTCTCTTGAGCAAGCAGGAGGACCCCGTTCGATTCGAGGCCAGGTAGTTCGAATTCTGGAATTCTTGTACTGTTTTTCATCCCCTTGACCCACGAGATCGCTTTATTGAAGCTACTTATTTTTGAGTTGGTTCCACACTGCATTGGCTGAGGCCATTCAGTGTAGCTTATTTCATGGATGTAAATCCAAGCTGTGATGAATACACGCTACAGGATAATCATTTGTGTAACATAACACTTACAATCTTTTCAAAAGCATTCCAAGTCTTTATTTGGTAGGTTGATGCTTGTGTTTCACTCCTCACCTTTTGTCTTTTCAGCTGAGTTTGGGTGAACAGCAAGGATAAAGACACCCAGTAGCACATGGCATGCACCTACCACTAGTACGTGTCGGGTTGAAAAATGTGCTGTACAAGCCCCCGTTCAATTCGGGGCTGGGTGATGTAAGTTTCTGGGGTGTTAACTTTTTCCTCCCTGGATGCAGAATATTATAATACCCATCCATCCCAAATGCTTAAAGCTAGGTCACCCAATCTGAGCCTATCGCTGACCTTGTGTACTCAAGCAATGTTCCAATTATTACCTTCAAGTTTTCTTTGTGTGCAAAAAAAATTTCATGTAAGGCCTTAGTTTAGGCCTTAATTAAGGCCTTAAGAATTAAGTCCTTAGCCCTTAGGGCGAACACTGAAGTATTGTGGGGGATGACTAGCCGCCACTGTATAGCTAACAACCTCCCCATTCTAATGCCAGATATGAGCAAGGAAGGGCTGATGGTGTGATATAGCTACCTCGGCCTCCAGGGACTTCGTCTCTGCCCACATAAATGTAACGCATCTGGATGGCTCGAATAGAGTCATTCATGCATTTCTTTGATTATTCTCCATTTACGAGTACTTACGATACATGTGATTGTACTCCGGTATATCCGGGCCAGTAGTCACATGATGAACTATCATCTTATCACTAACTTACACTCACATCTACGAGACCCTCAGCGGCTTTTAGACGGTGAGTTCGAGTGTCTTCGGGGAGCCTTAGCTTCCATATAGTCTTACTACTGCCTGAAAGTCCCCGTGAGGCTTCTCAGGCAGCCCTAGGAGCCCGTGTCTCCTTATCTTCATATCTAGTGCTTTGCTGGCACTCACTGAGTCTTGTGCGCTCAGTGCACCGAGTCTCGTGTACTCAACCGCTACTCTCCTCCCTTACATCCCTTATCTCCCTCCTCGAACGGATTAAGATCTTCAGATCTGTAGCATATACAGGAGGACTTCTTGGCATACCAGTTGTCCGTGAAGGCAGAACCACACTACTTCTTGGCAGTCCAGTCGTAGTATCTGTCCTTCTTTACCTTTCTGCGGTCCATACCGAGCTCCGACTATTATACGACCCGCCAGGTCACTGTTACAACACGTTCCCTTCAAAATTATTGTAACTGACCGTTACAATAAAGCTATATTCGGCATTTTGTGGTTGATTCTTGTTTTGAGGGGATCCAGAGAGCCTTGAAATCCTCTACCCAATGTTGAAACCTCAGTACTAGTGTCGTTTCCTCCGATAAGTTCCCTGAATGTATCAGAATTTATGGCATGAACTCCTTTTTGCCGTCTTTGAAATCATGACTCCAAGCTCAGTGCTTCAAGTGTACCTGTTGTGATTAGGCTTGTTCGTTAGCTTGTGCACTCGACTGTTAGGTCAAATGTTACAATCCACTGGGGCTTTAGGTCCCAGTGTCTGGCTTATATACTGTACAAAATGTAACTAGAATATTCTACATGGTTCCTACTCTCGGGGATGATTAGTAAGCCTTAATCAGCCCTTCGGGCACTTTCCGGCTCATTCTACAACACTCCCCCTTGAGCCTGAAAGTATCCAAGAGTTAAAAATAAAATCCAGCTCTCCCGAATCCGCTGTGAACGAGCACGTAGCTTTGCCAACACATGGCCGCTCCCCCTGGAGCCGTTCCGTTCCATCAGCCCGGCGTGATTCTAAAATTCATACCCAGACACCGCCAGATGTGCCTTTCCTTCGGCATTCCGACCCGATGGACAATTTTTCGCGATATGTCCCTTCTGATGGCATCTGTAGCACGTAAACGAGAACTTCTTCTTCCCATGGGCCACCAATGCGACGCTTCCGTCTTCCGGTGCTCCACCCCGCCTCTTCTCTTCGTCCAACAGCGCGCCGGTGACATCCGCGACGGTTAGTTCGGCGGACGATGCTGTCAGTGTCGAGGCAATATTTCCCCACTCCGGGGATAAGTTGTAGATCATCACGTCAACTTCGTCCCGAGAATCGATCTTAACTCCGATCGCTCTCAGAGCCGTCGCCAGCCGCCCGATTCCCGACACATAGTCCTGGACAGGCTTCATTGTATTGTGGTCGAAGGTGTAGAATTCCCGCTTGAGCGCAATGCGGCTGGGCCGAGAATCCTTCTCGTAAATCTCCGCCAGCTTTGCCCACGCCTCAAGTCCATCTGTACACCCTTCGATGTGCTGATACTGGCTCGGATCAATGGTAAGTCCGATGATCGTCAGAATCTCTTCAGATTCCTTGGCCTTGTCTTCGGCCGCCCTAGCCTGCCGTCGAGTCGTGGCTACGGAAGCCGCCGGCAAGCTATCTGTATCCGGTGCCGCCCGCTTGTCGATCCATTCCTGAATGATCGTCCACAGTCCGGCTCGACGTAGCACCATGGAAATGGCAAACTTCCAGTTTCCGTGGTTGCCGCTACCAGTGAGCTTCGGGACAGAGGAGAGGAGAGAGTTGATATTAGGAGTAGATGTTGCCGACATGATCAATGATGCGGCAGAGGATGCGGCAGAAGCAAGTTGTGCACCAAGCCAGTGGATTGTGTTGTGATTAGGCTTGTTCGTTAGCTTGTGCACTCGACTGTTAGGTCAAATGTTACAATCCACTGGGGCTTTAGGTCCCAGTGTCTGGCTTATATACTGTACAAAATGTAACTAGAATATTCTACATGGTTCCTACTCTCGGGGATGATTAGTAAGCCTTAATCAGCCCTTCGGGCACTTTCCGGCTCATTCTACAACAGTACCACACACTGACATTTCACGAATTTAGGGACGTCGCTGCTCACTATCAGAAACAGAATGGTTGGGTTTCTTTATATGATTTATCACATCTTATCTATTACTACTATATCGGGAAATCCTAACCCGTAAGGCCACGTCCCTAAATCTGTCAGTGTGGTGCTGTGAAGCATATGCCAAACAGTTGACAGTTGTTCTTACCTCGTGTTCTCTCTCTTGTCTCTTGTCTCTTATCTCCACATCTGATCTCTCCTCCTCTGAATTCGAAATTGCAACGGGAAACATGCAGCCCACGAAAGGACAGAACAGCGATCCGCTGACCGCACTGGAACTCTACCTGCCCGACGGCCCCGGTAAACAGTTGGCACGAGTAGATAGGAATGGCCGACAATCTCTCTCAAATTACCTCTCTCCGCCTGGGGATGGACTGAAAACCATTAATGTTAATTACATTATCTCCGGTGCGAGGGAATTTGGCTAGGATGCCAACATCTTTATTCAATTTTCCTAGGCGGAGTAGGAGGCGATGGAGGGGGTGGTGTACAGGGTTACGGTGGCAATGGGGGTTCTGGGGAGGGTCCCACTCTGAATTATTCATTCATTGGTGAGAATGTGAGCCATACCCAACGCCATGGTGAACCAGGTGGGTACCAAACTTCAAAGTGTACAGCATACATTCACGGAAGTCCCCCAAAGGCTTACATATCTTATATCGTGCTGCAGCAGGCAACGCCATTCACGACTCGGAAGATCGATCCCCACAGCCGAGGTGTCATCCCGAGACTCGGAAGGAGATGCTCAAAGTTCTCTGGGACTGGACTAGAGGAACTGGGCTGCCAACAAAAGGGATCTTTGAGGACAAAGCTGGTAGCTTGTCCTCGAAGGATGAATCCAATAGCTTTTCCTCGGCGGAGGAAGCCAGTAACTCATCCTCGGACCACCCATCTAGTCCTATTCTTTGGCTTCATGGTCCTGCTGGTGCTGGGAAATCCGCCATTGCTCAATCTCTTTGTGAAATGCTAGAGGAAGAAGCTTGCCTAGGGGCCAGCTTCTTCTTCAAACGGGGGGATCCATTTTGCGGACATTCCAAACGGCTGTTTGCAACAATCGCCTACCAGCTCGCACTTCATTGGCCTGACTTGAAGCGCCACATCTCTCAGAGTGTGGAAAATGACCCATCGCTTCTCGACAAAGTTCTTCCGATGCAGCTACAGAGGTTGATTATCGAACCATGTCGACAGATGGGTTCTACTCCTGCTCTAGTTGTCATCATTGATGGACTAGATGAATGCAAGGACCCAGATATCCAGCAGAACATATTGCAGTTGATCAGCCATGCTGTTCATGAAGAGCAACTTCCCCTTCGATTTCTTGTTGCCAGTAGACCCGAGCCTCACATTCGTGAAATCTTCTCTGGTGCACTAAACGGGATTCATTGTCCTGTGAATGTCAAACAGTCCTTCGAGGATGTTCGGACGTACCTGCTTGATGAATTCGCGCGAATTCACCAAGAACATCGCGAAACGATGCTGATAGTTCCTTATCCGTGGCCCTCGCAAGAGATCATTGGACATCTCGTTCGGAAATCATCGGGATATTTCATCTATGCATCCACAATTGTCCAATTTATCGGTGACAAAAGTTTCCGTCCCACGGAACGGCTCGAAGTGATCATGGGAATTAAGGAGCCTGATTGTGGAGGACCACCATTTGCAGCTCTCGATCAGCTATACACCGAAATACTTTCACAAGCTCATGCTCGACCTGAAGTTTCTAAGATCCTTACAGTGATCGCTGAACTTGGGTGGTTGGGGCCTAGCCACATTGAGCAATTCCTCAAGCTGGAGCTGGGTGACCTGCAATTAGCGTTGCGTGGCCTGCATTCTGTGATCAACATCCAGGAAGGAACTTTCGTGGACTTTCATCATGCTTCCTTCCGTGATTTCCTCCAAGATCCAGCACGGGCTGGAAAATTCTATATTGGCAGCCATTCCAACCGGACGGATTTATGCCGCCATATCCTCAAGGCACTGTCATACAGGTACGATGATCCCTCCGCGAACAGACGGGGCCTTGTCAGGTAAGGTTTCTTCCAATTGAAGCAGACTGGATTTTGATGTAAACTTGGGTTCTTAGTTGGCACGTTATGACCAAACTCAATCACATAGCTTCCTCAGACCCAACCTCAGAGCTCATAAACTTGCTTCGCAGGTTTAATCCAGACTTTTTGTTTAATTTCGCTCAGCGCTTCCCGGAAAGAAGTGTCAATTTAATCTTGGACTGGTTGAAAGTACGTCCTATGGTTCAGTTTGATCATCATTCTCTTAAGGTGGCTCTAGCAAAGTCGGCCAATGCCCGAAGATCTATTCCAAGTCTGGGAAGACTATGGTTTCATGCTTTTTTGTGAATCGGCATGGAATCTAACGAAAATCCGTGTTATTGGGGAGGACCGGCGTAACTCGCATCAGGTTTTGTCGCAGGCCTCCCCGTCACTCATTCGAATTCTTCAAGCAGTGTCTGTCATTCGATTTCCTTATGGTAACGACAAGGTCCTTTTCAAAATCCACATCATGTTGGATGTCTCATGGGACGAACTAAGAACAGCGCTCTGTTCTCTACGCCCACTCATAGGCGGCAGAGCGGAAGAATTCATAAAGATCTTGTCGATTGTTGCCTTAGATCCCACCCTTTTCCCACCATGCTTTGACTCAATACTCTGGGACTTGGCTTGTGGATCTCTACATGCTATGTGGCAGGTACTCAACGGCGAGATGGACAAAGATGCATTGGGGTGAGTAGTCGTCACAGGCAATTAATTCGCTGTCGTCGTAACTCTGATATTTTAGGCTGGGCTTTGATGGATGGGGTCGTTATCTTAGATCGTGTCCGCCCTCCCCCAAGTTGTTGCAGGATCTGTGTCTTGCAGAACCCCTCTTAAAGAAAATGCAAGACGAAGGTTGGAGGTATGCTGCAGACTACTACAACACCGTCCAATGGCTGAAGGTGAATTCTTGATTTCCTGGTAGTGGGCATTTATTCATCCATTTAATGCTTTTAGACATTTCCTCAACCTCCTCTGGAATTAATTGGCCGGGTTGAAGGCTACTGTTTGAAGGAGACCATCAGCGAGGACCAGAGTTTGGATGATTTGGAGCGCCAATGGAGGGCCTGGAGAGCGATTTTCTGTTGTAGCGTCTGTCTACGCGAGAGACTAGGGTGAACCATACATTAGTACCTGACCGACCACCTCTGGAACTTGGTACCCTCATTTCCGGCATTTTTACTGGCAGGTCATGATTACTGCAGCATTAGTAGGATGCAACAAATGGAAATACTGTACCAAAGTCCGTTGCCCGCCCAGCCATATTCGCAAAGACGATGCCCGATCAGCTCAGTTGAGGCAGTCTTGAATCCTGTAGCTCAGAACTGATTTCACCATTCAATGCTGACAAGGCTGTGCTGAACATGGTTCCTCCCTGAGTGTTTCAAATCGAATTCGATGAGAAACCGCAAGTGCCTGTGGAAGATCTACAAACAGCACAGAGCATGGTGGGAGACGACGGAATTCAATGTATAGATTTTTGGTTGATGGTCTACACGTCCCTTAATTATCATCTATGTTGAGAATATGTCAGGACATTCAGTTTTCTTGCTGGAGCTACTGTCTACAATTGGTGACAATTAAAATTAGTGTATAATATCTCGATAGGCTACAAGAGCAAACTCGCATCGCTCCAAATATGGCCAATATTCTCTTGTCTTTCATTTCTCCTCGTTCCATAGTCCTTCAACAATCTACTGAATTACTTATGTTCGAACCGAGAGGCAAACCGTGGGAAATCGACATAGCCACATCATACAATATCGCAAATATGACACGCATCAACAGCGCATCAATTCCCTTCTCGACCAAACATTGACGTGAAAACTCGCTTTGACCGCCCAAAGGAGCCTCCGCATGGTAAGTCTTGCACAATCAACGGGCAATCCATTGATTTCAGTGTAATCCAGTCGGAACATTCAATAAACTCTGTTCTTGGTCTCGATCTTATCCTCGAAATTCTGGACTGCCTGGCCATTCCCCTCGCGTCCCATCAGCGGGCTTGTGACCTTTCTGTCTTGGCGGCATGCAGTTCCGTCTGTAAACCATGGTCCTCACACGCTCAAAAGCTACTTTTCCGCCGGGTGATCATCCCTAACAACATCTATCGAGAACCACATCGAAGAGGGACAACTCGGAATACTCTACCCTCGTTTCTTGCGGCCATAGATCCTGGAACAGAGCGCGGGAGACACCTGGCCTCTAGCGTTCTATGCCTCACCCTACGACACACAGGGCGCGATCCGACCGCGGACCCCACCGGACTCGCGACTGCACTGCTGCGCACGCCCAATCTGCGGCATCTCGACGTCACCACCATCTTATGCAACTTTGACCCAGAAACCCTCGTTCAGCTACGTGAATCTGGGCCCCGAATCACTTCCTTGTGCATCTTGCAGGATTTTTCCGCGCTCCAGGAAGAAGACACGCGCCGCATGCACCAGCTGGTCGCGGCTTTCCCGTCCATCCGCCTCCTCGAGATAAGCTCCAGCTTCGGCATGGAGCTGGCCCCGTTCGACCCGCCATTAGCCCTTTCGCTGGTCTCCGTGAAATTTGACACGCCGTTCGTACAGGACATCGCGCCCTGCCTTGCGTCGCTGCTGCGCCCACCTTCCGAAGACCAAGAGCACGAGTCCGAGCCCCTTCAGCTTCTCTCGCACAAATCCCATATCGGGTACCCCTCCGCACTCAGCACTGTATTGCAGGCGCACGGCTCGCATCTACGCTCGCTCACCATCAGGACGCTCGACGTTGCCTCAGCTACTGACCACAGTAGCGTTCCCGCGCTCCGCCACTGCACGCGCCTCGAGCGCTTCGAGCTCGGGGTCTTCCCCGAAGCTTCGACATTGGCGTTCCTCCCGCGCACCCTCCACACGTTGTCGATCAGCGGCTTGCCCAACCACGACAATGCGCCCCCTGTCGGCCCGTTCATATACGCGCTCTCCACATTCCCACACCTCCGAACCCTGACATGGTTGTTCTGTCCCGCCCCGCCCGCGCTCGTTCGACTTTGTGCCAGCCGCGGGGTAGAGCTGCGGGCGTCGCTGTTTGAGATGGTGCGTTAATCACCTGGCGAAGTGGCTTTGATTACTTGAGCTTCAATGACACGCGGTTGCAGGCGGACGACAATGCAGTGGAGATGGAGCTGATCAACAAGTATGTCCGCATATGATGCGGAGAGTGGTTTTGCCTCTGTGCTAGTTACGATAATCGAAGACACCATCCAAGGAACAACGCCCAGGAGCACATGGCGTGCCTCTTCGTGGTGTGAGTTCAGAATTTGTTTCCTTCAAGTTTGACACAGAAGAACCCATTCAATGGAATGGACGATGTCAGCCGAAGTTTGTTTCTTGATTTGACCTGTACAGTAATCCAAGGAGTCCGTAATCAGATACATTATTCAAACAACAACGCCTAGTGGCGCATCGTGCGCCTGCGCTGGTACCAGGATCGGTAATGTTCACGCAGAAGGACGTTCGATTCGGGGCTAGGTGCTTTCGTGGATCTAAGATCGCTTTTTCCTTGAATTGTGAATGGACCCTGCGTGGATGTATAGTCGACTTCCCGATAACTGATACCCCTCGGTGAACCCCGAAAGCTGTAGGTTTCAGGGAAATTATGGGCCGGATTTAAACCGAAAATCAACTCCAAAAGGAACGGGTCAGGAGGAAGTCCTTCATAATTCGCGGCTTTCTTACTCTCAAAGACGCCAGTACTAGGCCGCTGGTTGACTTTAGCCCGCGAACTCACTTATATAAATCCACGCTATCATGGTTTCCTAGTAATCTAAAAAAAACGCAGGCTAGCGGAATGAGGCTTTTCTCGATGTTTGTTGTCGGTCTGATTAAAATTAAAGGTAACGTAGTGGGATAGGTGCGGTGTTAGCAGCCAACACGACCAACTCGGATACGTGAATGTTATCCATACTGAATAATTAGAGCGCTGTCCGGTAACGAGGTGTTTTTAAAGTTCGTTATTATCGAGTCAGTAACTTGACCTCCAGCATCCCGCGCTTCTCGAGCTCAGACAGCTGAACGCGCAGAATATCTCCATCGCGTTCCTCCTCGTCTGTGTCCTCTCCCTCAGCCCGCTCCTGGCCGGTTTCAGAAACGTGCATATGCACCACAAGACGTGTCGCCGTTCCCAACACAGGCGCTAGCTCGTACCACGCAAACTCGCGTACGCCGGAGCCCTCCGACAGCCCGAGATCCAGGCACTCCAGCGGGGGGTCCAGGGCCTGCAGGTACGCCACGAGGTACGGGAGCTCGCTGGGGTACAAGTCGCCCAGCTCGAGGCGACTTGTGCGCGGCGCGAGGACGCCCATCCACCCGAGGAACGCGATCGAGGACCCGCGCACGGTGAGCGTCCGCAGTTTTGCGAGCGGGGTGACGGGCCCGAGCGCCGGGGGCGAGGACGCGCGGTACGGGATGGCGTGCACGCGTTTCAGCGTGAGATGCGTCAGGCGCGGGAGGCACGTCGCCAGGCGCAGGAGGGCGGACCCCGCGGTGATGCCGACGAGGTGCAGCCGCTGGACCCTCGGGAACGCCGGGAGGAGGTCGAACGGGAGGTCGGACAGCGTGAGCGAGTGGATTTGCCGGAGCTGCGAGATATGCGGGACGATCTCGAGCAGGGTTTTGACCTGCACGCGCCCGATGCCCCGGGCCCGGATTTGCACAGGCATCAGCGCGTCGTAGAACTCGAGCTTCCGCACGGCGGGCGCAAAGGTCGCGTGCGGGCTTGCGAGGAGTTCGTTCAGGTGCGCGGCCGCGCGTCCCTCGTCGCCCGAGAGGGAAATACGCTCGAAGAGATGGAACCGACTCGCGGGGACCCAGGCGCGGCACACGAGCGCGCAAGCACCCAGCGACGCGCGCTCTGCGTGCAGGTAGTCGACCACGAAATCGCAGAGCTCTCGCGGGAGCGCTGCGGGAGACATGGCGGTATCTGAAAACGAGGCAGTGAGCTCAGAGATAATAATGTATCCGATCTACGAGATCCAAAATGAGATCCATTGTTCTGTCTTACACGTGTATTAGGCACCAAACGTGAGACACGCGCGACCGGATGACTCGATTCCAATAATGCCGTGGGACCTCGCGATCGCCGGATGGCCGCAACGAGCAGACAAAGAAAAAAAGTCGCTTGATCGCCGCGTCCAACGACAGGGATCACGGACGAATGCAGTGACAGATTGGACCTCGCGCGCCCGGGGAAACCAGATAGCAAGAAACGAAGCCACTCACGCGGGACCTGTACTCGATATCCCGCGCTTTGACCTTCGACGCCGTGGACGTAAAAACGCGTTTGGTGGCAGGCAGAAGTGATCGATGACTCAGCGGGGACTTACCTCCATTTGGTTTACGATCAAGAACAAAAAAACAAACGGATTGGACGGAAGACAAAAACAAGACGACCGTCAATCCACCAGTCGTTAGGCTTTAGCCCCCATGATTTAATATCCGCCCCGGCGCACGTCCCGCAAAAGCTCCCCAGCGATACGAGCAGAGGCGAGAAGCTTCGTGTCCTCCGGATCCATGGCCAGTTCAACAAGGTTTGCATCCGCCTTGGATGGGTCAGGGAAGAAGGTGTACGATGTCTCGCACATCGTCCCGTTTTCGGGCAGGACGCCCGCATAATATCCCCGGACGAGCTTCATCGTGCAGAGGGTAGGGATCGCAGTCGAACAATGCTGCGACGATTTGTTATTATTAGGAGTGGGGAAGGGAGGGGAGGACAACGCGCACCCCAGGCCCATCTTGGATGATTATTCGCGACGACTCGGGCATGAGCGAGTTAATCCGCATGCCACTCTGGATAGGCGTGATCCTACACGGACACCACAGCGTTAGGCCACCGTCGAAGAAAGATTTGCGCACGGACTTACGGGTCCATCTGGGAAGAACAGAAAAAGATGAGCGCGATGCCTACCTACCGCGAGCGCAGAACCACCAACCGTATTGCTCACAATCAGCATCGGCAACGCGAGCGACGCGTTCCACGGCCCCGCGAACCGCTCGGGCCCGCGCACCGGCCAGTACTGACACCCGCCGTCCGGCTCCCCGACGGACACGCTCGCGCCGAAGTGCGGCGACACCTCGTACATCGTCTTGATGAGCTCTGCCGCGAGGTCCTCCGGCGTCGGCACGTCCTTGGGCGACGCGGGCGGCGGGGAGTCGAGGCACGTCACGCCGAGGCGGACGAGGTCGTAGCGCGGCGTGCGCGAGGGCAGAGGCGTGGCGAGCTTGGTGAAGAGGAGGGTGCCGTTGCCGGCGAGGGCTTGCGCGAAGGCTGTTGCGGAGTCGGCCCATTGGGGTGGGCGCTCGAGGTACATGAGCAGGAGGGCTGTTCGTTCGTTTGTTGTTAGCTTTTCACAACAATTCAGAATGAATGGATTACCGCGCGCAGCACCCGACGTGAGTAATCCGGGACGGACTGCGAAGGGCACGGGCAGCGGGGTGACGGCGAGTCTGTCGAAAAAGGACTCGAGGCGCGCCTCGATGTCTTCGTATGGTTCATCTGCATACTCGGCTAAGGGACACGCGTCGGGTCCGGCCTACAACAAAATTACATCCCCCCGCTAATGATGATTCAAGGAGATGCACGTACTTGAGAACAGGTTTCGAGGTAAAAACGGTACGTCCTCTCAGTGGAGGCGAGCCAGTTGATGGGCCATTTGTGCGATGGCTCGGCTGTAGAAAAAAGTTCAAAAACTTTTTTGAAGGGATAAGGAGGGACGAAGGCTCACTGGACCAGTTGACTGGGTCGGCGATCCCATCGATGACGACAAATCCCACACGGTCGGGCAACCTGTTTTAATCTTCTGAGGACACAAAGAGTTGCATGTCCCGGTGAACTTACATGTTGACGAGATACGCTCCAAGGATGGAGCCGTACGAAGCACCCCAGAAATTTCTGTCAATGGATTAGTATATAAACGGTTTGCAAAAAGGAAGTGGAAAATAATTACATCTTGGCGTCCTCCCCATCGAAAATCTGGGCCATAAAGTCCATATCCCTTACCACCGTCGCCGTGCCCATGTACCGCAGCTCGTCGCCCATATTCTTCGCGCAAAGCTCCGCCTGGCTCTTCTTGAGCGCAAGGAACTCGCGCGACTGCTGCACGAGGTGCGCCTCGATCGCGGGGTCGGACAGGTTCGCCGAGGACGCGACGGTGAAGCCCTGCTGGAGCACTGTGTTGGCGACGAAGAAGTTGTAGTCCGACGTGCTGTCGAAGCATTGCACCTGCGGGCTGCGTCACGGTGTCGTTTTTGTAAATAGCGGGTTCAGGAACAGATGACTAGCACTCACGACGTCCGGTTGATCCCGCGCGGGTCGAAACCCAGGATATCCCAGTCCTCGCCGATGAGGTTGGCAAACTCCGGCGTTGCGAGACGCGTTCCGGAGCCGCCGGGCCCACCTACGCCAAGATAAGCGCCTACAAGTGATTTCTTGTCCTGACGCACCGGGGTTCATGAAAACAGTGCCTTTCCTCGGCGACTTGGTCGCCTTGAATCGCGCTATCGCGATGGAAGCCGTCCCCGCGCTCGAGTCGAAGTAATCTTTCGGTACGCTATCGGACGGAAGTCATGCCAGGTATGCGGCGACATGGCCAAGCGCACTTACATGATTGACCCGCAATCCGTGTTGGGAGCGCACTCAGACGCGGGCAACCACTCCAGGCTGCCGATTTTGCGGCCGTGGCGACCTGACGCGCATGATAGCGGATTTTTGTGGTGGTATGCACCGAAGATGAACAGAACCGCGACGGTTCCGAGGGCGAGTTTCTTGAGCCATTTTGAGCGCGGAGAAACGGGTGCGCTGCCCATAGGGATATTCACGGGGGCCCCTTCCTTCGAGCTGGCCATAATGCTCGTTGGTGGAACGGATTCAAGATAACTTTGCTTACGTAATGCTTCACGTCGCGGCCCGCTCCGGCGGCGATCTCCGCCTTGCCGCGGCGCTGCGGCGGCCCGGTTGGAAGCTCAAGTTTAGCGGTTTTGTTTAAATCGTTCTGTATCTGTTAAATTCGGACTGTGTTTCTGTTTCCGGCGCGGACGCGGTTTTGCGGCGGATGTTGCCGATGGCGTCGAAGTTGTATTGGAACTTGGAAGTTGAGGCCTCGGCGATTAGCGGGATAAAGAAAAGGGAGATCATAATTTTTCAATGGAAGATGGAAGATTGAAGGCCTTCCTGGGATCACTGATGCCGCAAAAAGAGACCAAGGTGACTGAACGTCATTATCCCAAACGCTCAAAAAAAACGGTCATTGTGTTGTTTCATCACATGGGCAGATGGTTGCGTCAAAAACTTGAAAAAGAGGGTAAATTTGCGTGCCCACTGAGTTTTTCTTACCGCAGGGATGCATTTTTTGCAGTGTTCCTGCACATACTCATCATAATCTACACAATACAGCTGTCGGAGCTCGAGAAGCGCGGGATGCTGGAGGTCAAGTTACTGACTCGGTAGTAACGAACTTTAAGATACTTCGTTACTGGACAGCGCTCTAATTATTCAGTATGGATAACATTCACGTACCCGAGGCGGTCATCCTAGCTCCTAACACCGTACCCATACCACAAGTTACCTTTAATTTCAATCAAACCGACAACAAACGATCGAGAAAAGCCTCACTCCGCTAGCCTGCGTTTTTCGAGATTACTAGGAAGCCATGCCCCCAAAAAATGCCTTCGATCATACTCCGCGGCCTATTATGCGTCAACGTGGATTCACACGAGTGAGTTCGCAGGCTAAACTCGCGTCTTTGAGAGTAAGAAAGCCAGAATACATACATCCGCGTCCAGTACATTCACAATCCAAGGAAAAAGGCATGGGTAGCACCTAGCCTCGAATCGAACGAGGTTCTTCTGCGTGAAGGTTCCTAACCTGCTATATACAGCGCAGGCGCACGCCATGTGCCACTAGGCGTTGTTGTTTGAATAGTGTATCTGATTAAAGACTCTTTGGATTACCGCACAGATCAAATCAAGAAGCGACCTTCAGCTGGCATCGTCCAGCGCATCGAACGTGTCAAACTTGAAGGAAACAAATTCCGAACTCACACCACGAAGAGGCACGCCATGGGCTACTGGGCGTTGTTCCTTCGATGGTGTCTTCGATTATCGTAACTGGCACGCAGGCAAAACGACTCTCCGCATCATATGCGGATATACTTGTTGATCAGCTCCATCTTCACTGCATTGTCGTCCGCCTGCAACCGCGTGTTATTGAAGCTCAAGTAATCAAAGCCACTTCGCAGGGGGATTAACGCACTATCTCATACAGCGACGCCTGCAGCTCTATCCCGCGGTTGGTACATAGTCGAACGAGCGCGGGCGGGGGGGACAGAACAACCATGTCAGGGTTCGGAGGTGCGGGAATGTGGAGAGCGCGTATATGAACGGGCCGACAGGGGCCGCATTGTTGTGGTTGGGCAAGCCGCTGATCGACAGCGCGTTGATGGTGCGCGGGAGGGACGCCAATGTCGAAGCTTCGGGGAAGACCCCGAGCTCGAAGCGCTCGAGGTGCGTGCAGTGGCGGAGCGCGGGGACGCTACTGTGGTCAGCAGCTGAGGCAACATTGAGCGTCCTAATGGTGAGCGAGCCGATGCGAGCCGCGCGCCTGCAACACAGTGCTCAGTGCGCAGGGGTACCCGTTGTGGGATTTGTGCGAAATGAGCTGAAGGGGCTCGGACTCGTGCTCTCCGTTTTCGGAAGGTGGGCTCAGCAGCGACGCAAGGCAGGGCGCGATGTCCTGTATGAACGGCGTGTCGAATTTCACGGAGACCAGAGGAAGGGCTAATGGCGGGTCGAACGGGGCCAGCATCGCGCTGAAGCCGGAGCTTATCTCGAGGAGGCGGATGGACGGGAAAGCCGCGACAAGCTGGTGCATGCGGCGCGGGTGTTCTTCCGGGAGCGGGGAAAAGTCCTGCAAGATGCACAAGGAAGTGATTCGGGGTCCAGATTCACGTAGGCGAGCGAGCGTTTCTGGGTCAAAGTTGCATAAAACGGTGGTGATGTCGAGATGCCGCAGATTGGGCGTGCGCAGTAACGCAGTCGCGCGTCCGATGGGGTCCACGGTCGGATCGAGCCCTGTGTGTCGTAGAGTGAGGCACAGAACGGTAGAGGCCAGGTGTCTCCCGCGCTCTGTTGCAGGATCTATGGCCGCAAGAAACGAGGGTAGAGTATTCCGAGTCGCCCCTCTTCGATGCGGTCCTCGATAGATGTTGTTAGGGATGATCACCCGGCGGAAAAGCAGCATTTGAGCGTGTGAGGACCATGATTTACAGACGTAACTGCATGCCGCCAAGACAGAAAGATCACAGGCCCGTTGGTGGAACGGGAGGGGAGCGGCCAGGCAGTCGAGAATCTCGAGGATAAGATCGAGACCAAGAACAGAGTTTATCGAATGTTCAGACTGAATTATACTGAAATCGATGAATTTCCCGTTGATTGTGCAAGACTTACCATGAGGAGGCGCCTTTGGGCGCTCAGCGCGAGTTTTCACGTCAATGTTTGCTCCAGAAGGGGATTGATGCGTGTCATATTTGCGATATTGTATGATGTGGCTATGTGGGGGCTTTCCCACGGTTTGCCTTTCGGTTCAAACGTAAGTATATTTCAGTAGTTCAGCGGTTTTGTTTAAATCGTTCTGCTTGCACTCAATTCCAAGTCGGAGATGAAAGAGTCAAAGAGGGAAGAGGCTAGTTGAGCGGCTGGATGCGTATGATTAAAGACTCCACAGTCGCCATCGTTTGACGAGAACACACTTCTGAACATGTTCCCGTAGCCGATGATAACAGGTGGATGGCAATGCAGACGATGCCGTATAGAACGCCCAGCATTAGAAGTGAGCATGTGTATGTGATTGTGTCGTCGTCCGGGTCCCTAGTAAGATATTTGCGACGGCAGTGCCTTGGACTCCGATGTAACTTCGCTTCGTACGTCTCGATTTCCAAGGATAAGACTCAGGATAATATTGAATCTCGACGGGGTCCCGTTTCGGAACGTGCCGAGTTGTAGTCTACCATACATTTGCCTCTATATAATGTACTGGACTATGCTAGAACTCACTCACTGTCGACGAGCTGACCCCTTTCAGGGCTGTAGATCTTCGGCAATTGAGAGCCAGCAATGAGATTTCACTGGCTTGGATTTCCCGCCTCCGTTTCTGGCCAGACCATCGGTGTCGCATCAAAGAAGGCGAACACCTTGAAGGCAAACTTCGCGATTTGACAGACCGTGTCCCTTCGGAAGATCAGAGCTTTTAAAATGTTTGTCGCGCTCTCAGGAGTTATCCCATCAATCCTCGGCTCGCATGTTCTCATTCCAGAGATGAAAGTAGCTCGACATACGTTCAGGTCCTTTGATCCCTGACAGAAGAACATGGCATGCTCCACAGTTTCAACAGCTTCACATCCGAAACGACAGCACCATCGATCTCGAGGTATGATCTCTCGATGATAGCGGCTTTTATATCGCATGCGCTCCACAGCCAGCGGATGTTGACTAACTAGGAGGCGGGTCAGAGCTTTTCTGTGTCGTGCATTCGCTACGATCTCCAGATAATGCCGCAGGATGCTAGTTATTTTTTTAGCGAGACCAAGGGCAAGTTGTGTTGTTTCATCGCATATGGTTGCGTCAAAACGTGAAAAAGAGGGTAAATTTGCGTGCCCGCCGAGTTTTTCTTACCGCAGTTACCGCGGTAATGCATTTTTTTGCAATGTTTCTGCACATACTTATCATACTCTACATAATATAGCCCATAAAGGGGAGACATAATAGATACAGCGATAAATCAGCCCTTCTAACTCTAGGGTCGGCAGATACTATGTGCACAGAGAGATAAATATTAAACAACCAAAGTTCAACCACGCTACAAGCCCCAAGAAGCCTTGATCATGTCTGACGCCTGTGGAAGAGATATCAACACGTATGAAAAATCGCAAGCAGGAGTGCCGCACCTTTTCAGCGATAGCGTACACCGTCGATTGGAGGGGGACTCCGATGGTGAGAGGGATTATACCCGCATCAATGACGCGGACGTTTTGGAGTCCGTACACCATAAGTTGGGGGTCCACGACGCCTCCCAGCGATTGTGAGGCCATCGGTGTTGTGCCTGTCGTCGGGGTAAGCTGGGGTTTGCGATGGCAAGCGGAAATCATCGTACCTATCGGGTGATTTGTCGACTGGGAAATTGCAAGCCGAGGGTTTAGACCATATAAGCAAAGAGCGATGAAAGGTTACCTGAATGTGCGACCTCACGAAACTGTGGAGAAGAATGAATGAGTATGAGAAAATTGAATGCCATTACTTCATACACACCTATCCCAAGCCGCAGTAGAATTGACCGATGGTGCTGGTTGGTCGAGGACCTCCACAAGCTCACCGATGGGACCGGTAAGCATCCAGCTACGAGCCCATTGTGCGGATTCTATCATGATTTCCGCATCTGACGTACGTTTTAGCTGCTCATGATGCAGGTGCAGGTGCGATAGAATTGCCTACCGAATGGGACCGCCAGGTATTGTGGATCGATTACGGGAGAGGCCACTGGGTTCGTAGTATTGATATGCTGGGAGTTCGTCAGAAATCGCTACCTCACGGAACGAAAGCACTGACCACCGAGCCTCGGCCGAAGGGATGCTTTGTTTGGGACGATGAATTAGTCTTGGAGGCGAAGACAAGGTGACATACGCACCACTTCCATGATCGCAATCGTGATATAGGAGACGTTTGGCGCAGGGGTAGAGGCGACACCACCGGTGGGATAGACGACCAGCTCGAGGAAGGGGACCGTCCCTGCTCGGAGCAACTTCAACTGCGCGGCATATTGGGCTTTCTGAAGGGCAGTCTGATTCATCGACTCGAGCGATGTCTGCAGCGAGTTGATCATGGTGGTGGTCGCATCGTCTCCGAAGAGGGTTTGGAGTGAAACCGGGCCCAAAGCGGCAGGTGTATACGACAAAGCACCTTGACCTGAAGTGTTGCTACGCGGGATCTTGTCGGTTGGTCGACCCCGACATTAAAGCTTCGACGTACTAAATTATCTGTTGCTGCACTCTGAATGTCGCGTTGTTGCGCAGGTTGTCTGGAATCTCTTGAGCACAAATCCAATAGAATACCAAACATATATACCGAGCGAAATCGTCGGCGGTTTGAGGATGTAATCAGACACGGTGACCGGATGATCCTGGGACACTTAGAACCTCAACTGCGGCGAAATGTATTGATGAGAAAACGAACCTGCAAGTTCTCGCCCACTGGCAGATCGACGAGGCAAGGAATTTTGAGGTCTTCGAGAAGCTGCTTGTTCCCGATTCCTGATAACTCCAGAACTTGGGGAGTTTTTAAAGATCCTATGCGGGCCATGAGTAAGAGTCAACAGGACTGGGAGACGACAAACCAGCAGCTAAGATAACTTCCTTTGTGACCCCAACAGTATAGGTAGTGCCGTTCACAGTATATTCAACTCCCGTTGCGACCTGGTTTCCTTTGCTCTCCTTAAAATAAATCTTGGTTACTTGCGCCCCCGTGAGCAGGATAAGATTTTCGCGCTGCGCGTTCGGCGTGTAGTATGAGTTCGCCGCGTACATCCGGATCCCTTTGACTGGGTCGACATTGCGACCCATCGGGGCAAATCCCAATGGATTCCCAAGATCCTGACGGCACACATGTGCATGAGTCTATGGCCCTGGGAACAGCGAGGACGTCATTACGTACAGGGTTGGAGTTGAGCGGTACCCCCAGTATGCTGGCCGCCTGAACTGATGGTTCGTCAACCTGCGTGAGAAAATTGTTATATGAAACCTGGGAGGCATCAGTCGGAGCGTAAGTAATACATTTGGGTTGAACTCACGTAAACGGGACCACTGGTTCCATGCGCACTCTCGAGACTCGGAGAAGATGAGTTGATTTGCACCACCGCCGGCGAGGCGGGCGGTCCGGTCCAAGTCTCGACTTTTTTGAAGTACGGAAGTAGACCGTCGAATGTCCAGTTGGGGCCATTCCCGAAAGCGGTCGACCAGAGATCGTATTCCGCGCTGGCTCCTCGTTGCCATATCTGTGGCTTGATTGTCAGCAAAGAAACTGGGAGAAGGAAAAACGACGGACAAGGGAATTTATGGCACTCGAACCTTTCAAGTATAAATCAGACAAGCTGTCATCAACTTGAACTGCACGAACCTCCGACAACTTTTCCTCTATCCAGAAAATCAGAAAGGCCAAAAAAAGTATGCAGTGGCCGTACCTCGGATAAGCCACTGGCTTCCCGTTGAGCCCGGGCTGTGGTCTACGGCTTGGTTGTCAACCAATAAACGGAGAGGAAAAAAGGATGACGGACATTGAAACAAAGCCCCAATCGTAAGTGGGATTACCGAGAAGACCGGTGGTGACGCCGGGGGCTGCATATGATTGCGGGATCTCTATCACAGGGTCGTTCGGTCGATATTGGCCGGCTTCAATGACCCCGACCACAATGTTGGAATTTTCGGTGAGGCGGGTGGCCGCCACGAGTCCCGAGGTGCCCCCTCCCACGACGATAAAGTCGAACTTCTGGCGTGAAAACGACAACGGTGTCGCTGAAAGAAAGAAAGAAAAAATTAGCCGCGGGAGTACGTCACTTTTCGACCGAAAGAGAAGCTTACATTCCACGGCAATCACAAGGGAAGGGGGAAAGAAAGCTGAGGCTGTGAGAAGTACGGCGACGGACTTCATTGCGGTTAATGGAAAGGAAGGTGGATGGCGACAGGGTCTACACCAGTCTCCGCAGAGGTGCGTGGTATTTAAACGTAGATCTACATACCTGACTTGATTCCCCTCCGCCAATTCAATTTCCAAAACACCTGCAGGGCGCCGATTTCGATCAAGACAGAATTAGAACCTGATAACCCGCGAGGTTAATAGGGTCGTGTGGGCCAATGGAGGTCGCGGACGATACACGAGGTCGCTACAGCCTCTTCGGTTGCTCTTCGGACATCATGATCACGATGAAAAATACCTTCGTGAATAGACATGCGAAAGATGTCGATGGAAGGCATGCGAAACCAGTGTGCGCATTCCCATGATGCTTGATCATCCGAGGCAGAAATGAACCGAGACGGACGCGTTGCGCCTTTTAGGGCCGGTTCGGTCCGTTCGGACACATGTCCGACAGAGACACGATCAACAAGCCGCAGTGGCAGTGCCTCTTGCCGAAACGGGTTCAACCAGTTCGATTTGCATGATTTTTGAATCAGGGAATATTCCATCTAATATAACAGTACCGGAACAGAGATACTGGAAATCTGTCTTGAAATCCCACGACTCATCGCTTTCCCGGTATGTAGCCTGGCGTTCAACATAGTGGCATTGCCTCACTATCCCATCCCTCTTCCTGCTTATCTCCATCTCCTGCTAAATGTCCCCGACTTTAACTTTGCCAGACACTCTAGCCCAATGGCCGTACCCGCGTCAACTAAATCCTTCCTACGACGAAGTCAAACGCGAATCGTCGAGCTGGCTGGAAAGCTTCAATGCCTTCGGTCCCAAAGCGCAATCTGCGTTCAACGCCATCTCTGAGGTCAACATCCTGATACAGCTACTCAGATCTTTTGGCATCGCTAGCGTACCCCAAAGCTTCGCGTCGTAAGCGTTACGGTTCCGTTATATTTCTCACACCAACTTATGTCGGTCACAGAACACCTTCGCTCAGGATGCGATCTCATGAACTTATTCTTCGTTTTCGATGAGTACACCGATGCCGGAACGGCAGGAGATGTCCAAATCTTATCCGCGATAGTCATGGATGCCCTCTATTACCCCAACATTCCTCGACCAGAGGGCGAAAATATTGTCGGCGAGATTGCGAGACAGTGCGTCTTCTCAGACACCATTAGAGGAATATATACTTACAGGTTGCTATCCAGATTCTGGGAGCGTGCAGTGAAAACTGCAAGTCCCTCTGCACAGCGTCGTTTTCTCAATTCCTTCGCGGCGTACACACAGTCGGTTGTTGAACAGGCCGCGGACCGCGATCACAATATCATACGGACTGTCGACGCCTACCTCGCCGTTCGACGCGACACAATTGGCGCCAAACCGTCTTTTGCTCTCTTAGAATTCGACATGGATCTTCCCGACGATGTCCTGGAACACCCAACCATGATTTCCTTGACCAATGCGACCATCGACCTGCTCATCCTCGGCAATGTCAGTTGCAGCAGAAAATCACTATTCGGAGATTGTATATTGATTCTCTATCCAGGACTTGTGCTCTTACAATGTCGAGCAGGCTCGCGGAGACGACGGACATAACATCATCACCGTTGTCATGGCCCAGTTCCATCTCGATCTTGGGGGCGCCTTGCAATGGATCTCGATGCTCCATGACACTTTGATTGCACGGTTTTTTTTGGACGCCCGGCGGATTCCTTGTTGGGGTAAACAGCTTGATCCGCAGGTTGCTGTGTACGTCGAGGGGCTTGGGAACTGGGTCCGGGCGAACGATTGCTGGAGTTTCGAGAGCGAGAGGTATTTTGGTAAAGACGGCTTGAGGATCCAAGAGCACAGGATTATCGAGCTCCTGCCCAAGATTTGATCCCGAAAATATATCGAACAACTTGCGAATAACGTTGAATCTGGTCAAATCATCACAAATTCGGAGATCACGGCATATGCCGGTCACGGGAGACCCCAGATCTCCGGACGTACCTTTTGGGTCCGGTGTCACCTCTCATGTAGAAAGTGGCTGCAGAGTGGGCGCTGTTGGTTCCTATACTATTTCGACCGGTGACATCAAGGGGTCACGGAAAGCTGAATACCGGATATGGACCCCCCATCCACACGTGATGTAATTCCGGGGTCCTCACATCGTCTACCCTTTTGGAAAGCTTGCTGGTGCACCTTCTTTGCCTCAGAGAACTTACGGAGGACGTGCCGGTACTTCATCTCGACCACCTAAGCAAATTTACATGAGAAATCTCAACGCCATGGGCCAAACTTGGTGGGTGAAGAAATCGCGACCCGATAAGGTGAAATCGACAACAGATGTCAACAACATGTAAAATGAGCCTTCAGTGACTCTGACTGACCCGGAACAACGCAGTAAGCTCTGTTAACCTGTACCAATTGAAGATTGTGTGGTCCTCAAATTTTATCTATGTAGCGGACTGGTAAGATCTTACTTTGGAGGTGTTATCCTGCTTTTCTGCTGTGTACACACTGAAATATAGAGTTTCCTTCTCAGTTAAAAATAGTTGAGGTGCCCGAACCCACAGTAATGTCGATTAAAAGCCTTAGGCCAACTCTATGCTATGCCTCGGTGCAATGCCAAATGCCAGAGAAAACTCACGGACGAGACTTCCACATTTGGGAATTGGATCAGCGGACCGTGTGGTGGTGGTGGTCTCACTGGTTTACGGGGTCTTGATGGGAGGTTTTGGGTAGTTGATGCCGGAAGTCTTGACTTAGCCACCCCTTGGGTGACATTGTATTTTTTTGAAACAAAATTATTGGTCTTCTCGGTCGAAACTTGATGAACCTGCGGCCATAATACAGTACTCGGTGGATGTGGGAGCGTGTAATTAGAAAGATGAAATCGGGTAACGAAGTGATGTCAAGGACGCAAGAACTCAAGGCACAAGATGTGGTCGGTTAAAGTCTATACATGTGTTCGCCGCGGCAGCTCTAGCCGTAACCCCACTGGGTCGATAACTATTACATACGCCAGTGCTGACTGCTGAGTACCGAGTCTCTCCACTCATGCGCGTTTGCCGCATCATGATTCAGATCTCAGTCGCCAAGCTGCCTTGACATTTTCCTCTAATAGCTGGCAGTGCTTAATTACCAGCCATCTGCGCGTCCCTCACCCTACGAATCGCAAAACGCAATGGCCGCCGTATCGATCCCGCCGCTCGACAAGATGTTCCTGATTGGGATCTGGATAGAGACTCTTCTATACGGTCTGTCGAATCGTTTGTGCTGATAATAGTCAGACTGAAATCAACGGTGCCAGGCATCAAGTAGGGAAAAGTGATATCCGTCGCACCGCCGTCCTCATCGTTCTCTCTAGTTGTGTTGTTTTCAGCACGGCCGTATATGTCCTTCTTTACAAGCGGCCTTTGCATAGTCGACCTTTGTAAGTGTCCGCCTCGGGTCTCAATGCATCCTCACTCACCATTTCTGTAGCTTTCTTATTGCCGTATCTTGCATACTCTTCTCGCTCTCCACGGCGCATGTTGGTCTCGTACTGCGACAACTCCTCGAGGCCTTCATCTACGGCCCTCCTGGGACAGCGACTCTTTATTTTGCAGGTGAATGATTGTCTGACTTCCTATGACCTGAATCAGTTTCTGACTCACTCGACACTCAAGATCAATCCTCCCCACTCCCTGTGGCTAAATTAGTCCTATACAGCTGCAATGTACATCCATTGATGTTCTTTACATTTTCCCAGAATTAATTGCTGCGTAGGTGTTCACCCAGGACATGGTTTTGGCGAGTAGCCCAGGTCGCCACATATAATAGGGCACATATTAACATCTCTTATAGATTTGGAGACTCTGGATCGTCTGGGGTCGCAACTGGAAAGTCGTCATTGTCCCCGTGAGTTAGATAAAACGTTACCCACAACGAACCCTGACCTTGGATGACTAGCTCATTCTGGAATTCACCCACACTGGTAAGCGGCACCCACAATTCGGAGTCAACTTGGTCCCTACACAACTTCCCAGCGTTCGGATTCATCGCAGAGGCGCGCGGTGCCATCCCGGGAATCCCCGTCTTCGACAAACTGCTGCACAACTACGCACTCGTAAACTGGTCCACCGATCTCGTGGTTAACATTGGGGTAACCGCGGGCATTGCGTACAGGCTGTGGTCGGTCGGCAACAACGTCGCGTCTTTGAGCAGTCGTAGATCGAACAAGTACCGCGGCGCGGTGCTGACCATCATCGAATGTGGTGGCCTCTTCACCTCTGCCACCCTTGCGACATTCTCGCTTTATTTGTCGGGTCAAATCGCCACAGTCATGGCCCTCGATAGTGTCATGCAGCTCGCCGTCAGTCTTTCTTTTTCTGATAAAGGCATGCCGTCGCTGACGGGTTGAATCCTCTCTAATTAGACGCTTGCCCCGCTGCTCATCATGTTCGTGGATTTTTCTATCAGTACACACGCCCTTCATTAAACGAACTTTCTTCTTCGCAGCGTCCGCGTCAGTCTCGGTGTCAACCACAGCTCGAACAATGCCACGTCGACTTACAACAACACTACCACCGGCTCCACCATCCGCGCCGCGAACTCGCGCCAGGTGCATGTCAACATCCAAAAGACGACAACCGACAGCGGGTTCGAGATGGCCAAGATGCACGACGAGGCGGACAAGTATCCTTGAAAGCAGTAGCTGAGGTATGTACGGATTCGAAGGGCTCGGCCGGCTTTGTATTATTCTTGTCTTGTTGCAATTGTTGTAAACACGTTATTTTCCTCCCAGCGCTCAATGTGTATACACTGAGCAACAATGCACATATTATTTCCACCGTGGCCCGAGTTGTCCACGGCGAGTCAGCACCATACCATTAAACTAATCATTCCTGGTCCACAAACTTTCTCTTCATCGCCCTCCAAGTTCCATCAGTAAGACCTACGAAGGCTATCAATCTGATTACACATAGAAGCGAGCGTTACTGTCCGTACAATACACTTCGTAGCCTCATGAGCTTTCGCCCGGAGGTGATTGCAGCGGCAAATCTTACCATACTTCATCCACTGGCATGTGAACCGAGTGCGATGCGGACTTGGTGTGGATCAGTGATCTTGTTCCGCGGGCGTATTTTCGGCGTCGGTCAGAAAACCAAATTAGGTTCAACATCCCCACCAAATCCCCACGCATGCCAGGTCGCGGGAGGCTGTGTCTGTCCCCGCTCCTATTCCGCGGGTCAGAGCCTGCCAGAGCGCTAAAGAAATCGATGGATTAGAAGAGGTCTTTGATGAGGGTGTGGTAAAGGGTGGTAATCGCAACACGCTTCCTACTTACCCCCGAAGCGACCTAGAAGCCCCTCTTGACTAAGTATCTAAAGGCGACGATACACCGGCGCCGCAGAACTATTGTTGAACTTAGACTCATACCACCTTGAATACCACCAACATCTCATCCTCTAGTACCATGCCGGCGTCTGCGTACCCCACCCGACAGCTCGGGCGCAACGGCCCCATAGTCGGCGCGATAGGTCTCGGCGCGATGGGTACGCAGGTTCAACTTCTATGTCAGGGGCAGTTTTATTCAATTCACGCAATCCACATCGCTGGGTTTTGTAGGCCTCGGCGGAGCGTTTTACGGCGCTGCGGATGAAGCCAAGGTTCTCGAAATGCTTACTCGCGCAGCGGACAGCGGTATCACCTTCTGGGACACGGCGGACGTCTACGGGCTCAGTTGCGTTTTATTCCAATTTCGTACATGCGGATGATTCCGAATTAATTTTTGGAATTAATTATCAGGCGAGACGACGATCGGAAAGTGGTTCAGGCAGACTGGAAGACGGGAGGAGATTTTCCTGTCGACCAAGTTTGGGGCGAAGGATCTGACAGAGAACGCGGAGAACATCTGGAGGCCCAACAGCCAGCCAACCTACATCAAGAAACGCCTCGAAAACTCGCTAGCCCTTTTGGACCCCAACCCCGAGGGCACGTCGGATGCAACGAAGCGCGTCAAAAGTCACATCAATTTATACTTTCAACATCGCGTCGATCCGGATACGCCAATTGAATGTACGTCTGGTGCTCGCTTCCTTCTTATCTCTGCGGTAGTCGCCGTCGGAATCTCACTCGCTTGCGCTTATGTTTTATGCAGTGGTGATGGAGACGCTGCGCCCGTTCGTTGAGAGCGGGCAGATAAAGTACTTGGGACTGAGCGACTGCGGCATCGAGGTGTTGCGCCGCGCCAAGAAGGTGCCGGGGGTCGGCGATAAACTTGTTGCGGTGCAAGTGGAGTTCAGCCCGTTCGAGCTTGAGGTTGAGAGTTCTGGGTTTGTCGCACAGGCCCGGGAGCTCGGCGTCAGTATCATTCCGTACTCGCCCCTTGGACGCGGTGGGTTGGATTTTTTCTTTGCCCTAAGTTTTACTGACATGATTGTGTGCAGGAATGATTTCTGGCCAGTAAGTGGTTTTATATTGTCTCCATTTGAATGCGCGGGCTCACCAGTTACTTACATCAGATATAAATCCCGCGCCGACTTTGAGCCCGCCGACGTCCGCTTGTTCATGCCTCGTTTCGCCGAGGAGAATTTCTCCGCGAACCTCAAGCTAGTCAATGAGTTTGAGGCCGTCGCCGCCAAATACGACGCGACTTCCACACAGATCGCGCTCGCTTGGATCCTCACCGTTTACCCCGACTTCGTCCCCATCCCTGGCACGCGCAACGCCGCCAGAGTGGAAGAGAACGCCAAGGCTGCAACATTGAAATTGTCGGAAGAGGACTTGAAGCGGATCGATACGGCCGTAAGAAATGCAGACGTGAAGGGCGGCAGACTCCCCGCTGGATTCGTTAGTGCAACCTCGACCATTAGCATGGATGAATGGAAGGGGGAAACGCCGCGCTTGAAGTCGGCTGTTTGATAATCTCTCGTTTAGATTGTTCAATTGTACTCGCATTTTTCATCTCAAACACGTACAGTAGCTGAGCAAAGCTCTTCGCCTCGTCGCCGCGTCGAAGAATTTGGTGCTTGTTTGGAACTGAACCCAGCAAGGAACCCAGAAAACTCCCAGAAATGAATGGTGCCACAGCCACGTGCTCGGTGGTCGAAAAAAAAACTCCGCCGTATCAACTTGATCAAGCTCGCCACTTGTTATAAAATTGCGCCGGATTGTACAATGATGTGCGCAAGAAAGGCACCAGGTTGAAATATCATCATCGCATCAGATGATCGAAAAGCGGAGCCAAATTGAAGAAATTGATCCGCGGATTGTACAGCCGTGATCAACCTCCGAAACTGCTCCGAATCTCCGCAACCATCCATCAAGCCACAAACCCTCCAGGTAATATCCATCCAGATCCATCCAATATGCGGCAGCGCATCGTGGTTTACCGAAGGTTATCAGGGCCGCGTGCACTCAACTCACACAACCCTCCATACTTGCTGAAATATGCGAGGCTGGCTCCGACGGAGCCTCCCGGTGTGCTCCCGGGGCTACAGACAACATCTAGAGAGAAAAGAAACCATAAAGCGTATGGAAAGGCGGCTCCGAGTTGACAGAGTTCAAGGAAAACATAATCCAACTGATTGCCTTCGAGAAGTCCTGTCCGCAGTCGCGCAGTGTATTGCAGAAGTAGTAGGTAGGTAGGTAGAATTACACGGCAGGTCCCGCTGGCAGAGTCTGTTGGGCAGCTGATTAGGCCTGTGTTGATAACTATCGGACTTCTTGATGGACACCAAAATATGAAGTTCATTTACAGCGCTCTCCACTACCAGACGCGCAACTCCGTTCTTTCTCGTAGACGACAAGCGGTTTCCTTCGAAACATACATATGGCAGACAGGAAAATGTATCTGTATCATCGTTCCGGATCCCACCGCTATAACTTTCAGGCCTGGTTCCCACGATCCTATTTGACCAAGTTCCCCGTTGCCTGAATTCGAAGGTGTTGTAAGACAGGATTTCGGCCCTTCCGGAGCGCACCCTCGCAAATTAGAACACGGTGCGCATGGTGGAGAGGCGTTTCGGCTAAAAAAATCCGTTGGCGTGTATGTGGGATAGGAATGTGCGAAGGTTGCCTTCACCTTAACGCATTCGAATGCAAACCCCGGAGGTAGGTAGATTAGCAAAGATCCAAGCTCTATTTTTTATCATACTGTACCGGCGTGTACGTAGGCAACCGTCCGAGGTGCGTTACGCACAGCCACAGGTTCCAAGTTAGCAACCGCTGACAAATACTTGCCCAATATGGTAATTTTAGGCGCCACAGGCCGGAAAAATGGCCAAAAATACCCCAAATCGGCCACAAATGAGTTTTTTGGCCGTTACTCTTGTGATTTAGGCAAAGATTTCGACCCCTGCGTTACGTGTTACGTTGCCTACATACTGTACCATTTCGACCGTAAGTTCAAGTGACGGGTGACGGAGGGTCGTGAACTGAACCTATTGGGCATAGGTGACGGTGACGGCCCGTTTTTGTGGCCCAAATAGGCTCAAAAATGTGAAATTTTCTCCTCCGGCAGTTGCCGGATTACCATAAATGGCAATTTTACCGTGATTGCCGAGGAATGAACATCAAAGAAAATGAACATGTCCGGTGACGGGTGACATGCCGTGAACCTACGGTCGAAATGGTACAGTACACGCTGGTACAGTATGTTCCATCTTTGTCCAGGCACAATTTGCGAAGGCCGGGGGCACATGTGCTATTAGACACTATTACCGTCGTGCAAAGTAGATCTTTCACGCTCAGGCTGTGTGTGCAAAAGTGATGCGCACCAACTTCTCTTACAGTATCCCAGTCCGTCTCAGTTCAATCGTGGTGCCTGTGTTATGAGAGGAATGTTCCAGACACCGCACCAGAATCTCTCGAACCTGATTGAATACAAGCGCACAGTACCAGTCAGCTTCTCGCAATTCTTACGGAGCCTTTGGGTGCACAAGATCCCTTCTACCGCATGAGTCTCGGGATCCTCGGGACCCTCAATCCTTCAGTCCCGCTTGATTGAAATTATCAGTCATGATAGAAGCCTATTAATAATAGTGCCGGAGGGAGTATTGTTCCCACACTTTATGAAATCCCGGTGGTAAATATGGCCAAGGGTAGCCAAGGGCATGGTTGAGCAATATCCGACGACGGTCGATGAAGGATGAAGGGTTGAGCATTATTCCCATGCAACCCGGCGTATGTCATGGGTATGGCGGCGAACAGTCAAGCAATATTTGATGGCGGTGAATGAAGTGTTGTTTATTTCTGCTGAAGTGTTCCGTCGGCACCAAATTAACGGAGGACGGCCTAGGGCGGCATTTCACACCAATTCTAAAACAGATGCGAGGTACGGAACTACAGGCCTGGGTAACTTGAACGCCAGAGGGTAAGCTATGGGACGTAACGTACCGATTTTAAAGACCTAGCGGTGAGAAGACCTCAGCGGTGAGAAGAATATTTTAAATTTGGGACTTAACACGGGGTTGAAGGAAACTAAGCTATGTTACAGACTCTATGTGTGTACGTATGCTCATATCACATCGAACTTCAACGCCCCTGGACAGCTGCATCCAATGTGGACAATCCCTCTGGGAAGCGCGGAATAAATTCGCACTCGAAAGACTGCGGGCGCCTGGAATTGTAACGAATATCAGCGTTGCTGTGAAGAGCCCAGCGTCAGAGTATCACTCACACCACGAGCCCTTGATTAACACCAGCTTCGGAGGGAACGAGCGGCAGCCCATCAGGGCCCTTAACGGGCTGGACACGGAACATCCAAAGTATGGTCGCCATGTGGATGAACAGCGCTTCATGCGCCATGTGTCGCCCTATCGAGTTATGAGTTCAAATTTCTTGAATGAAAGACGGAAGGAAGCGGCCGAACCTATACATAGCCTCCGGCCAAACCCAAACGTAACGTGGCCCTCTTCCTTGTTGGTGTCGAACTTGATGGGTGCCAACTCACCGTTGGCGTCAAGGAATCGCTCCGGGCGGAATTCGGCGGCATCTGGGCCGTAGATGACCGGGTCGCGGTTGATTGCCCTGGGGGAATCCGTCAACCAACTATTATATCTTGAAAATGAAGGACCGCTAAATACCAGATATTGGGGATGCAGATCGTCCCCTTAGGAATAAAATAGCCATCGTACCAATCATCCTAGATATGGGTTAGATTATCAAGACAGGTGCCTCATGCCGATACCATTCTGAGCTTACCTGACTTGATTTGTGCTGCATTCCTACTGTCAACGCAAAGAAATTAGCGCATATGAAAGACAAGGATAAACGGATCCTACATGGATCTACCGGATGCCATCTGAGTGTCTCTCGTCCCATTGCGCGCAGGTATGGCATCTGTTTCATATCCGAGATTTTCGGTAAATGATCTCTTCCGACGACGGCGTCGAGTTCCTCATGCGCCTTCTTTTGCAGCTCGGGGTTCATCACGAGAGCCAACAAAAACCAAGCCAATGTGGTTGATACCTAAAGTCAACTGTGAGACTAACACTAATAAAACAAGAGTCAGGAACGATGATTACAGTTTCCGAACCAGCCGCGCTGTGTCGCAATCAGCATATGCGTGGATCGATCAGAGTTCAACAGAGCTCAACTCACAACGCTGCAGCAAGCCAGGCTGATTGTTTATCGTCCAGGTTGAACGCTTCTTGTTTACCGACTAACGCGGCAGTAAAACTAACACGTCCGTCACCTTCCGCCTGTCGGCACGTTCAAGTCAGACAGACGGGATCTCCTCGGTAATACGAGAGAAATAATTACGACACGCTTTTTGACGTCCCCGAAAAGTGACTCGAACATCCCAGAGTAACGGACGGACGCAGTCTTAGCCTCTCTTTTCCAGCCTGCCAGCCAGGACGGAAGGTATTGAAGGAAGGGGAAATTCTCCACCATAGCGCCGTCAACGAATGCGGCCTTGAGCACAGCCTTCGTGAAATCCAAAATTCCAGCGATGGCGGGGTCGTGTTCGGTCTTCAGCATCGCGGTGTCGTAAGTCACAGTCATCAAGGTAGAGGAAAGCGCCCTTTTTGTAATAAATGAGGTTCTTATTTTCAGAGATAAAGCTAAAGAGGGTTCGACTCACCGTCGCAAATGGGCCTCCCATTCGGCCGGACTGTCAACCAGCGCTTTGGCTAAAGTGGCTGCCTCCGCTTCATGTACGTTCCAGAAATCTTTGACACCGTCTTTGCGGAAAGTTTGTTGGGCCGCCCGCCGCATCCTTCTCCATCTAAAGAAAGGTTGGACAGGAGTGATGGATGATGGTGCGGACCCACAATGGATTATATCCGACAAACGTGAAGAAGAGGCCGTCGGTGAGGATCTCGCGCGCGACAAAGAGAGTTGGCCTATCGGAGTATATCGCTGACCTCTTTTCAAGAAGTTCTGCGGCGGCTGGGAAGCTGTTTAGAACGACGACTTCCTGCCCGCCGAGATTGATATGCACGATGGGCCCTATAGTCGCGTCAGTTTCATCTGGGAAACACGGAAATGGCTCGTTGCGCACCGTAATCAGCCTTCCACTTGGTGAATACATTCCACGAGTCGTCGGTAAGCTGGAAGAGATTTCCAATAAAAGGGAGACCTCGAGGTCCCGGAGGACGTCGAAGAGAGGGCTTCCGCTTGCATAATGCCAAAGTGACGAGAGGAATAGCAACCCAGGCAAATACCCGAAGACTGAAGTCGGGGGAGTACTGCATGATCTGGGAAAGTATCGCAGACATGGTTCTGGAGAGCGTCGAAGCCAAAGAGCGAGAACAATGGAACGAGTAGTAGCCATCGCAGTGCTAGTTCCTTGAACCGCATCTAAGATTCATGCGCTCGTGATTCACTCATGTTCTTCGGCTCAGTTCACGAAGACTCGGAAGAGTAGCGCGTGTAGCTAGGTGAGAGTGGGTCGTGGCAGAGCTTGATCTTCCCCATTTAGTATCTTCGTCCCAATTCGTTGATCGAACTGGATCGGTTCAAGCTCAATTTATCTCGCGAAACTAATTTGATATTTTGAGCTTCCAATGAGATTGGGCGCTGATTGAGAGCTCATCTCTGAGTCTCCCTCTTTCTGAAATATGGCCTCGTCGCTAGTGCTTCAACAGGTCGCTCTTGGGTCCGCCGTGGTGCTCGGAGCAATTGTGCTAAAGTACATCCGGGGGAAACGGCGCGCAAAGTTGCCGCCGGGCCCGCCTGGCTTGCTTTTCTTCGGGAATCTGTTCCAATTATCGGCGCGCGTATGGCTGAACTTTGCGACCTGGAAGGCGATCTACGGTCAGTGTCTATCTCCTCCCGAGTTCGAATCGACGACCATAATTTCGTCCAGGTCCAGTTGTTTATCTGGACATCGCCGGCCAGCCAATCGTCGTTCTGAACACCGCCAAGGCCGCCGCTGATCTACTCGATCGCCGGTACGATCTTTTTCCTGTGAACGCCACTCATTAGAATCAATCGCAGAGCCGGGATATATTCGGATCGTCCCCAGAATATTGTCGCATCAGAACTGATGGCGGGCGGTCTGTTGGTCGTGTTCAGTCGTTACGGAGACATGTACGTTCCAATCACATTCAACCTTGACCATTGTTGATGTCCCGATTGAACCAGTTGGCGGCGAATGCGGCGCGCTGCGCACGAAGGCCTCAACAAGAATGTCGCCCATAAATTCCATGCGATCCAGTCGAAAGAAGCGATTTTGCTCACCCACAGCTTATTGGTGAACCCCACTGCCTGGGACAGTCACTTCCGGAGGTATCTACCAACCAACGCATCTCGCGTCCAATCCCATGATGCTGACCGTCACAGAACCGCAGCCTCCGTGGTATTATCCATGGTCTACGATATGCCGGCACTCGTGTCCGAGGAAGACCCCAAGATTGCACTCATAAACGACTTCGTTGGCCGCCTTGTCCGCGCGGCGTACCCTGGAGCATACTTCGTCGAGTACTTCACGTGGATGCGGCACCTTCCGGGTTGGATGGCTAAGTGGAAGCGCGACGCGCTAGAGCAGCATCGCGCGGACAACGCCATGTTTCAGGGGTTGTTCGACGAGGTTGGTGAGCGGGTGGTGCGTCTGGTTCAAAAATTCATCGAGGGCCGCGCTGACTTGTGGTGACTCCAGGCGCAAGGTGATCAGGGGTCCAGTTTCTGCGCGACGTTGCTTGAGGAAGAGGACAGGCATGGGTTGAACGAGAAGGAGTCAGCGTGGCTTGCTGCAACGCTCTAGTAAGTCCGATTAAATCATGAGCGCTCAGCTGCCATTCTTACTAAATTACAAGTGCCGGTGGAGCTGAAACGGTGAGAACCTACCGCTTAAAAAGCAAATCGCACTCTTACTTTGTATGTTCCGATTTATACAGACCTCCGCGGTACTCGCATGGTTCCTCTTCGCCATGATCTCTTTCCCAAAGGTGCAGAAACGCGCGCAAGCCGAACTCGATGCGGTCGTCGGACGCTCTCGTATGCCCACCTTCGAGGACTACAACAGCCTGCCCTACCTGCGCGCACTGATCAAAGAAACCCTGCGCTGGACGCCGGTGGATCCAATTGGTATGTAGTGTATCTGATGTTTTGACGATTTACAGCTTCCCAATACCAAAAAAGGATTCACTCACCTCGTTTAGGTCTCCCACACCGGCTTATGCAAGACGACCACTACGAGGGGCGCCTCATTCCGAAGGGTTCGATCGTCATCGCAAACGTTTGGTACGGCTTTGGTTCCCGAGTCCATGCCTGCTGATCCAAATCGCAATCCAGGTCCCTGAACCGCGACCCTGACATCTACGGCCCAGACGCACATCTGTTTGAACCCGCTCGCCACCTGGATAAGGACGGGCAGCTCACAGTCGTGGTCACAGAAACGAAGGACGAGGGCCACCATTCGTTTGGTTTCGGGCGAAGGCGAGTTTCACTACAACTTTTCAAGCGAGAGTTAGTATTCACGGGCAGTCACGAATGTAGGATTTGCGTAGGGCGGCACGTAGCAAACAACTCACTCTTCATCGACTGCGCCAACATTCTGTGGGCACTCTCGATCGAGCCCATTACAGATGCCACGGGCGTGCCCATTCTCCCCAGTGCAGACGACAGCATCGACACGGGGCTCGTCCTGTGAGTTGGTTTTTCTTTTCGTGGGTAGAATCGGAGCAAGGATGGCTGGCTGATTGAACTTGAACTCCTTCCAGCCGCCCGCCGAACTTCCAGTGCTCTTTTAAGCCACGGTTCCCCGACGCTGCTGGTATCGTTGCGAATACCAAAGAGCTGTTATCGTAAAAGGGTCGCAATGGGACGTATATAGTGCACTGACTCCTTTGGATACCCACAAGAGGGATTTTGATGTCAGATTATTGACCAGAGGTATTGCATGGTATTGCCACATACCCCACCTTGAGCGTGGTTTCAAGTTACGGCGCACTGCATCTGGTTATGAAAGATAGGTGAGCCCATAGGTCATCATGGGAAACATGTACATTGAGGTACTCCGAGTCGGAGATTGTGCCTTGCCACAGGTCGTCGAGGCCCAAGGGAGCGATTTCTAGGCTAACTTGGTTATATCAAAAGGCCCTCCGGGCATCCCTGGTACCTCTGGCCGTCCTTGGAGAATGTTATCGGACAACAGTTAACAGTAAAAATGATTGTCACAGAACCCTAAATGCACATTCATCCTCAACAATAGACTGCACCTTCTAAACGAACTGTCCCAGATTTATTTTGGACCGGCAAAATAATAAAGGTAATTGGAAATCGCGACAACTGCAAGTGCAACTATGTTGTAGCAAGGATGTCATCAAGTCAGGTTTTTGTCGCGTGACCTTCCAAACCATGCCAGATGCCCAATTATGGTACATTGAAGTAGTTGAACAGGTTCACAAGACACAAACTTTCAGAGTGAACACAGCAATGTACTTGACCGAGAGTTCGGACAGATAGATTGTTTGGATAGAGATTGGGGTGATCATGGAGTGGAATTCAAACTCACAATTTAATAGTGACGAACCAACCGATGTTCCAAGCGCGAGCTGAACCTGAATAAAACCAGGCAAGCGGCAAGGAGGTCGAAAGGATGCTGAAAGTGCGAGTTGGATCAATGCAAAGCTCAGAGACTTGGGCCGAGCGAGAACGATGTGAGACCGCGGCAACGACGAAGGCCGGGTTTGAGGACGACGTAGGACTGATCCAGGGCAAAGGGGGGATCTTATTGGGAGTGGTACTGGGTACAGAATATATAGTAAGTAGATAGGAGTGAAACGGAGATACCAAGTCAAAGACAAACGCGGATCTAAATATTGAATTGGGCGGATACGGGTGCAGCGGGACGCGATGCGCGTCAATAGATATGTCGTAATTGAAGATTGAGCCGTCCCCAGGTTCTGCATAGATTTCATTGGTTGGACATCTGGATAGGCAAGACATCCACCTTGGAAATGTCTGTGACCGTTAGGTTCATAATGTCAGCTTTGCTGAGGTAATATGCGACTAAGTGGTTGATGAGGAGACCTGAATTCAAGTATAAGACCTTTCCCAGGACAGTAACAACTGCAGATGTGCTCCAAGAGGTCTTGAATCACCCCTCTTGCTCCAGGGTGTGCAACGAGGCCATGTGATACAGCGAGTTTTTAAGCCAGGTGTACTGTAGAGTGAAGACGAAATGACTGATGACTGGACAGACAACTTGTGCGCCGGCCGGAGTTGGGTAACAAGCAACACTGGACAGGTTGGTTCAGGAGAAGAGGAGGATTAGGTCGGGATTCCTCGAGGTCCGGAACTGTTTCGACCGGCGCCGTTGATGCAGCAGTTAATCTACCTTATTCGAGCAAAAATTCAGTCGCGACAAGGGACTGGAACAAGAAGGTGACCTACTTGGCATGGAAGAAAAATGAGGCGGAGACATGAGGATGGTGGCAATAATTAGAAGGATTGGAGGCAGTAGATGGTCAAAAGACAATGTGTTACCTAGGAACAGCCGGCACTGAAGTCATTGGAAATGTCAACCAAAGCTCAGACCACTGTGATCCGGGTTGGAGTTTTCGGGTTCACCGTGACAGGGGCCCATAAGGGACCGAAGTTGCCGCTGTGATCGGGGTTGAATATATTTTATAGTGGGTGTAGAAAGAGGCCAGAACCGGGAGTTACCGCTACGATCGGGGTTGGAGTTTTGGGAGTTTTTGGTTCACAAGAGCCCATCAAAAGCCTAGACCCGGAAGTTACCGCTAAGATCGGGGTCGGAGTTTTTGGGTTCACAAAGGCCCATCAAGGGCCTGGATCCGGGACTTACCGCTACGATCGGGGTTTGCAATTGTGAGACGTAGACCTGGTACCTAAGTCGGTACCAGGAAAACCTTACATGGTCCAGCCCTTCGAAACACGGGCCTGCCATCCCAGAGACAAAGGCGTCAGTGAGAAAAGCCAAAGAGCAAGAATGTTGAAGGCTGTTGATGTTCAGTCGCTGGATGTGGTTGAGACTCGAGAGTTAAGCAAAAGGCCTCTGGTATTTGCTGCTGTGTGGTTCAGAAGGGTTTTAGAAATAAATAAAGGCTGTGATGGATCACGGCAGCGACCGTTCAAAGGCTCAAGCAAACCAGCTGGATAGCCATATGTAGGACTAACTTCTAGCATTATCCTAGTATCTCCACTTAACACGAGCCGTTTAGACATCTACGCCGCCTCCAACATGGATAAATCTCCTCCCGTTGTACAAATCCTCGAAAAATCCGACTTTACGCAGCAACACCTCGTCTCTCTGCCCGAAGCGTATCCGCTCCCGCCTCTCGCGCCCAACTCGATCCGCATCGTCAGCCGGCTTATCTCGCTGACGAGCAACAACTTTACCTACGCCCGCCTCGGCGACCTGCTCGGCACCTGGGACGTATGGCCGCCCGCGCCGTCGCTGCCTGGGCCATACAGAGACAGCACGCGATTCGGGCGCATCTCCGCGTGGGGGTACGCCGAGGTCATCGAGATCACCCTGGAGCACCCCGGGATGTCCATTGGCACGCAGTTGTGTGGGTACGTCCCCATCGGCACGCTCCCGGAAGACCTGTATGTCCTGCCGGACGACGAGGTGCCCGGCCACTGGGTCGAGTGGAGCCCGCAGCGCAGGCACCTCTTGTCGATCTACAAACGCTATATCGCCTACGCTCCACGCGCCGCTCGCGCGTTGCCGCCATCTGAGAAGGCCGGCCGCGCTTGGGACGCACTGATGCGCATCCTCTTCGAAACGTCCTACCTAACTAACCGGCACGCCTTCGCGTGGCCGGGCATCCCGTCCGTGCACCCCATGGACCCCAACATTCCATATCACTGGGACCCGGACATCGTCGACGCAGTTCTTGTCCTCCTCGCGCCCTCCAGCAAGACCGCGCTCGCGCTCGCACACCAGCTCCGCCACGCGCGCCCCGCGAACATGGGCCCACGCACGGTCATCGGCGTGGGCTCCGCCGCGTCGCAGGCTTTCACGCGCAGAACGGGGTTCTTCGACGCGGTGCTGCGCTACGACGACGTTGATGCGGGCGATTTGGCGCGGCGCCTTGGGATCACGGAATCCGGCACGGACACTAACATCGTGCTCCTGGATTTTGGCGCTAGGGGAGATGCTGCGCTCCCCTGGTTCCGCGCCCTCCAGAGCCTTTCTTCTCGCGTTCGTGCGGTTGTGGTGGGCTTGGACCCCTCCTCCCCCGGTGGCAGCACGCTCCGGGCACTCACCTCGGATCCCTACAGCGGAGTCGTGCGGCTCGTTGCGGACGGGCTGCGGATGGCCGCGATGGGAGGCGGCCGACAGTACGGATATTTCGCGGATCTCGAGGCGGCGTGGGTGAAGTTCAAGGCTGGTGGGATTCCGGGGCTGGAATTGAAGTGGGGGGAAGGGATGGAGGCGGTGGGGGAAGGCTGGGATGGTCTAGTGGAGGGCAGGTATGGGCCCGAGGTCGGGTTGGTGTATGAGCTGTAGCTCCAGATTTGGTGCGTTAGGTCTCACGTTGTCCCGGCAGTGCTTATTTGTGGTTGCCCAGCTCTCTCTCGTGTACGTGTTTATCGGGAATCAAATTTAAAGCGGGGCCAACCTTATTTCGTTCCCTGCCAAACCTTCGAGTTGGACGTCGAGTTGATGACGGGTTTGTTGCGTTGTCCTGCATGAATCTCGATTGCAGCGAAGAAACTTGACTCTCAAAACGACTCACTGGTCCCTTTTTCTTAAAAAAAATGCAAACAATCAAGCGAGAAGTGGGCATCGCACAATCCCGAATCGAACGGGAAATCTGGGCTCGCAGCAAGGGATGGCAGTCGCGCATCGTGTGCTATCGCGCGTGTCTACACCTATTGAGATTCCGGAGCCCGGAGCTACCAACTCGGCCAACTTGGAGCGGTGAAGGAACTCGCTCGCTGCAGTTCGGTAAAAAGAAAGACGATAGTTGGGTGGGCTTGTGGGAAGTAAGTTGGTTTGCAAGATATCAAAAGTTTTCAAGAAACTCTCTTATAACCCGGGCCCGAATCGAACGGGGAAATTCGTATATAGACGATCTGGGCGCAAACACCATGTGCCACCGGGTTTTCTATAAGGAATACTCGGAGCCTCTATGTGGAATAAAGTTGAACCCAAAATCTGGTTCAAAAATCTAAATTAGTTGGAAGGAAGTTGAGATAGTCCCTGGAGCAACATTCCTGGTTCGTTCAGAGAAAGTCTCAAGAAGAGAAAGCCGACATAGTATCCAAAACAGCCTCTTCAAGTTCGGGACACCGTTTTCAGCAGATCGTAGTGCTGTCGTTCGGCCCAGCCAAGCTCCATCTCAAATGAATACAAGGGCATGACAGGTTTAAACTTAAAGACCCCCGGTAATACATGGTGTGTCCTGCCATTACCATTATTGAAGATGTGTTTGGATGCACAGAAGGCAGCTCCCGTTCGATTCGGGGTCGGGTAATGATGAAGATTTTCGGGAGTATTTTTGTAGGGACAGTGAGTATGAGTTGATGATGTTGACTGCTGATGGACGAGGGGCGTAAAAAAAAATTTACTGACAGGAGATCTGATACACCCGTTCCCGAGTCGAACGAGCCTCCTGCGTGATGGTACTCTTTCGTCATAATGATAGCAGGGGCACACCATGTGCTACCAGGTTCTCTGTGAGTAATACTCGGATCCTCTGTGTAGAGTCAAGTTGAACCTCGAAATCTGGTTCAGAAATATGAATTAGCTGGAAGGAGGTGGAGATAGTCCCTGGAGCAACAATCCTGTGGTTCTAAGCACGCGTCGAGAAGAAAAGGCCGACATGGTATCCAGAACATGCGCCAACCTTATTTCGTTCTCTGCCAAACCTTCAAGTTGAACTGCTAGCTAATGATGCGTTTATTGCATTGTCCTGCATGAATCTCGATTGCAGCAAAACCTGACTCTCAAAACGACTCACTAGTACTCACTGGTCCCTTGTTCAAAAAAGGAGCAAACGGTCAAACGAGAAGCGGGCATCGCGCAACCGCGAATCGAACGCGAAATCTTGGCTCGCAGCCTAGGGATGGCAGTTGCGCATGATGTGCCATCGCGCGTGTCTGCACCTATTGAGATTCCGGAAAGATTTGGAGGGCCAGAGCTTCCAGCTGCGCCAATGAGTGGTCAAGCAACTCGCTCGATGCAGTTCGGAGGGCGGGGGGAATTTATTATACTCGCGTGGTCCACAACAACGAGTCTACTGAAGACAAACATGTAGGAGCATACGGGTGGTTATCCATACATAAACCTACAAGATGTTCGCAATACGATCATTGGGTGGGCTTGTGGGAAGTAAGTTGGCTTGCAAGAAATCAAAAAGATATCAGAAACCATAGAACCTGAGTCCGAATGGAACAGTGAAACTTCGTATACAGACGACCTCGTAACTTGTGCACTGATGAAGGGGCGCACACCATGTGCTACCGGGTTTTCTGGGTATACTCGGGGCCAGATATATGTGCAGAGAACCCGGTAGCACATGGTGTACCCCTCCTCCTTCGTCTGTGAAAGCAGAGTTTCTGTCTAACTCTAAGGTGTTCCTCCGTTCAATTCGGGGCTGGGTGATTCATGGACAAATGTGATCTTTTTTTTTAATCCCAAGCACGGTCTGTCAACTCGTACTTACTCAGGCTCACTGCTCCCCCAAAAATACATGTAATCTGGAGATGACATCTAACAACCCCATCCCGAATCGAACGGGAGAGAGCCTCCTATGTATCCAAACACACCTTAATTAATGGCATGGCACAGTATGTGTTACCGGGTGTCTCTAAACCCTTGCATTCATCGAGACAAGAGAGCGGGAGCTTGGCTCGGCTGAACGACATCACAGTTCCACTCGAAAAGGGTGTCTCGAACTTGAAGAGGCTGTTCGGAATCTGGATACCATGTCGGCCTTCCCTTCTTGAGGCGTGCTTAGAAGTTAGAACAGGATTGTCGCTCCAGGGACTATCTCAACTTCCTTCCAACTAATTCAGATTCTTGGAACAGATTTTGAGGTTCAACTGGACTCTACGTACACACATGGTGAAGTTGAAGATAAATGATGTCGTATGTGGGAAGAAGGTTGGTTGCAGTCGGAATTGGGAATGGATTCACGACTTAAAAATCCGTCCTGGCTGTAACATATTGCGCGCGAGGACGAACCGTCGAGATGAGATTTTCGTCACTGATGAGCAAAAAATACAGGACAGAAATACAAGATCGACCGGCCTGGAAACAAGTGGAAGGACACCCGGTAGCACATGGTTTGCCCCTGCTCTCATTTGGTGGGAGAGTAATCAATCACGCAGGAGGCTCGTTCGACTCGGGCCCGGGTGAATGGTGAACTGCCTTGGAAGTTTTTGCCCACGTTCTCCCGGATTTGCATCTGTATGTTCCAAATTTCAACGGCAGTAGACACATTCTAGGAGGCATATTGCATTCTCTTGGATTTGTGATCAATCTCTGGACAAGATTCCAGGTTCGATCTTTGTCACGGCATTGACTCTTGAGTAGTCTATCATGTATGTATGCAGCCACCCAGATTTCCAGATTCTGGCGTCTCAATAAGTAATTTTTACCCAGCCAGGGAAGTAAATCCGAACCCAGGTTCGGACTTCGACTCGGCCCTTCAGCTGGCTTTGACGCGTCGTTTGTCTATGTCGAACCGTCGAGATAAGATTTTCGTCACTGGTGAACCAAAAATAAAGGATAGAAAGACAAGATCGGTTCCAATGATCAAGGTGGGTGACCCTGGGCGAGGGTGCTCCCTCCTCTGGACTAATCCAGGCCTATAACAAGTGGAAGGACACCCGGTAGCACATGGTGTGCCCCTGCTCTCAGAGTCATTTGGCAGGAAAGTACATAAGCAATCACGCAGGAGGCTCGTTCGACTCGGGACCGGGTATGTCTCATATCTGTTCAACAGTTTTTTTTACGCCCGCTTTCTCGCTCGCTAGACACACAAAAATGCTTCCACAATTTGCAAAATTTCAGCGTCGCGGCACATTAGTTGCATCCTCTTGCATTCATGATCCACCTCTGCACCAGATACAGCAGAGGTCTTATTATTTATTCGCTTATGATTCTGGCGTTTGATTGTTCTTCCTTGCATACTTTTATCAAAGACTCAGAAGATTGCAATCGGAAACCTCGTTCTGAGTTCGGCCCAACCCAACCTGCCCGTTGTCTCCGACGCGTCGTTTGTCCATGTGGACGTGTTGTTTGTGGCTGTGTACAACTGTCGTTCCCTTTCACTTCTCCGATACTTAGCATGGTATGTATCGAGTCCTGGCTGCGATTGTGACTGCGATTGCTAGGATGTTCAGAAAATTGCGTGCTGCGTCACAAGATGGGAGAGATCGGAACACCGCCGCTCATCCCCGTTCGATGACTAACTTGTAACTTAACCCGCTGAATTTTGACTCGACCCTCTCCTCGACAAGTCTCACTTTACAAAACAACACTTCGTCTCTCTCCCGGATGCCTACCCGCTTCCGCCTCTCGCGCCCGACTCAATCCGCATCGTCAGCCGCCTCATCTCGGTCACGAGCAACAACTTCACCTACGCCCGCCTCGGGCACCTGATCGGCTGGTGGGACGTCTGAGCCCAGCCGCCGTGCCTCCCCGCGCCGACGACGGCACAAGTTCGCGCGCATCTCCGCGTGGGGGTACGCCGCGGTGCGCGAGAGCACGCATCCCGGCGTGCCAGTAGGCACGCACCTGTATAGATACGTCCCGATCGGGACGCTCCCGGAGGTTCTGCACATCGCGCCGACGGAGGTGGTGAGCCACTGGGTCGAGGTGGGCCCCCGGCGGAAGCACCTCTGGCCGATTCGCCAACGCGCCGACTCAACTACCTGAGAAGACTAACCGCGCCTGCGACGCGCTGATGCGCGTCCTCTTCTAAACGCCCTATGTCACCAATCGATACGCGTTTGCGTGGGCGGGCGGTGGTGCGCCTGTGCACCCCTCCGGCCCGTCGTTAGCGTGGACCCCGCACGACACCTCCATCGCCGACGCCATCGTCCTACTCCTCGCGCCCTCCGGCAAGACCGCCCTGGCGCTCGCGCACCAGCTCCGGCACGCGCGCCCCCCCCGCCGCGGCCCCGCAGCGCGTCATCGGCGTCGGCTCTGCGTCGTCGCGCGCCTTCACGCGGGGAACGCGGCTGTTCGACGACGTCCTCCTCTACGACGACTTCGCTGCACGCGATCTCGCGCAGCGGCTCGGGCTCTCAGACTCTAAAAATACCAAGATCATCCTTGTGGAATTCGGCGCGCGCGGGGAGGCCGCGCTCTCCTGGTTCCGTGCGCTCCAGACTCTGTCGCCGACGCCGACGCAGACCCGCGCAGTCATCGTGGGCTCGGACCCCGCGGCGCTCACCTCCGACCCCACCAGCGGGGTCGTGCAACTGAGCGTGGATGTCCTGAGGGCGGGCGCGATGCGCGCCGACGGCGCTGCGCGGTACTTTTCGGCGCTGGAAGCGGCGTGGACGGCGTTTAAAACTAGGGATGGGGGGGCGATTAAGGGCGTGGGGGTGAAGTGGGGGGAGGGTATGGAGGCGGTTAGGGAGGGCTGGGATGGGCTGGCGGGGGGAGTGTATGGGCCGGAGGTGGGGCTGGTTTTCGAGCTGTAGGTCTAGCTACTTGGTGGGTGAGCTCTACTTATCCTCCGCGCTTTATCCACGCATTGATCCATGGAGTGAATGTAAATGACAGCTGAAGAATGATTTGTTCGAGCTTGGTTCGCGTTCGCCGGTCGACGTTCAAGAGGTAAGTCAAGTCTCCGCGTGCCGTGTGCAACAATCCGAACACATTCAAACGCCCGATGAGCGTAGAAACAGACACCCGGTAGCACATGGCATGCGCCTGCTTTCGTCTTGGGAGGGAAGTAGGCGTCAGTCAGTCACCCCGTTCGATTCGGGGTTGAGTGCTGACACAGTGACAAAGACCCGATAGCATCCTTTTTTGTCTACATCTAGGCTGCTTCGCTCGCTCTCCGCGTAGTATCCGTACCGTCCGTAACACTTGTAGGTGCGTTCAGTGTAGAGACAAGACACCCGGTAGTCTTCGTAGCTCGGCCTTCTCTAAATACAAACTCACCCGTTCGATTCGGGTCGGGTCTTCAATATTCCTTCTAAGAGCTTTTGCGTCCCTGCCTCACTTTCTTCCGTGCGTTCCTTCTCTTCGTGTTATGTTCTCGGGTTGAACCGACCTTAGGACGGATATATATATGAAATTTAAAGCGGGGCGATCTGAGCCGCTGAATTTTGTGTTCCCCCGGTCGATGTTCGATGTTCACCGTACGTACTTGAATCCATGCGGCGTTATTATAAGAACTTTTTTCACCGCATATTCCGCAGCTTGTGGACCGTGTTGGCAGCCATGACCTCAATCAAGCAGTCTGAGCACTCAACCAACTCTGATATAAGTTGACTCTCACTGATCTGGTTTTCTCCAGGACTCTCGTCTGACCGCATCTATGGACCTCCGAATATTCATCCCTGTGCGTCATCCTTCGATTCTTGCGCCCCATTTATGAAATGTCCGTTCTGTCTCGGTGCAATTTTCTTTACTGTTTTCTATAGAGTTTGCTGATTCATCTCTTGGCTAAAATTGCCTCCGTCTGGCCCAAGGCCCAAGCGTCTTGTTTCTCGATCGCGAAGAAGGACCAGGATTGGGCCTCTATACTTTGATAATCGCCTATTTCAAGCGGCCAGAAACTCTCATCTAACACCGACTGCGCTGCCACTATACAGTGTACGGCAAATCTGCTTTAGGACCTTCCTCTTTCGCTTCTCAGCTACGCTTTGTGATCGCTGCATTGTCCCTCTTACCTGTTTTGTGACCTTCGGAGGCCCATCAATGCACTGTGCTTTGGTCGTCCCCCCACTATATAAACATGTATTTTCCTCCGCCACCCTCTCTCCAACTCTCACTGTGAACTCTTATCGTCTTTCCTCGAGCCATATCTCCGCATTGTCGCAGGTCCCACCATGTTCTCAACGGACTCAACCCAAAAATCCAGCCACTCTTCCCTTCTCGCCGCAACGAGCTCTGGTACGAGGAATGCCACCGACACCGGCACCAGCGCGCCACCCCCGCCCGCCCTCCCTCCCGTACGTCCGCCACTCCAGCTTGCCACCACCTACGGTTACGTCGACTGATTGAACTCCGTTTCCTCTCTTTCTAGTCTAAGTCCACGCCCGTCATCGGACGTAAGATCATGGAATACATTCCCGAAATGTACGCGCCGCTGCCCCCGCCCCCGCCTCCACCACGCGCACCCATCCCGACACCGTATGTACCGCCGCGGTGGGCGAATCCCGGGCAGCAAGAGCCCTGGATGACTCCCCTCCCCCTCCCTCCCCCGCGCCGCAGCAGCCCTAAACGCGACGCAGAGGTGAAGGAGCAGATTCGGATTCAGGGACTTTGTCGGTGCGCTGCGCGTCTATTCCTCATTAACCCACGGTGGCTGATTCATTATCTCTCGGAATGCAGGCACAAGCGGGAGACGTGCACGAAGTGCCACCCGGTCCAGCCGATCCCTTGGTTTTGATTCTGATTATAGCTATATTATTTTACGGCCTCGTATTTCCCCGTCCCCGTTCTTTATATTTGATTTTCAGCAATTAAAATGCATTTTAATGAATCTCGTCGATGGGCTTGTGAATATTGCTGAAGATGTACCAAAAAGTGCTTCAAAAAATCTTAGTAGCCATATCGTAATCACCCGGCCGTGGATTGAACGCGGCACCTACTAGCCGTTGAGCTACCAATGGTTGAGTGGATGGAAGGCGCCCATCATCCGCCACCGGACGTCTTTGTACCCATCGTGCCTTTGAAGTTTGAATTACATTATTGCAGTTTGCATATTAGTTGGCACAGCCCCGATCAACACTGTTTTGGCTTGCCAAAGTAAATCAATTGTTTCTCGCTCATTTCTGCACCAATTTTCATAAGATCATAGGCTAAATTCACCCTTTCCTGGTACGCACTTTATGGTACTAATTTTGCGGGCCCATACTACGGTTTGAGAATCTTGGTTCCCACGAGCTGTTGTCTCATGCGCGTAATTATGCGATGGAGAAAAACTATTCTGGGCATCACAAAAGGTTAAAAGAGTATAAATACCGTCCAGCTAGCTCCTCCAGAATTTTCGAGGGAATCGGGGGAGGAACGCGTCTACAACGTGACGAAGTGCTCTGGTTTTGAACCTGTGAAAATGGTACGATCAGCGCTCAATTTTTCCCGCATTGAAAATGGCGGCAGTGATGGATCTTAAGTCCTGAATATCCACCCATAATATCAGCCAGTGTGCTCCTCAAATTTCAGGCAAACCCGTTGTGAATTAGTTGCGAACTGCGGCAGCAAAAGCCGGATCACTGATCTGATCAGTGGCTAAGTTTTGAACACCCCCCCGGCGAGCTCAGTACCTGTCCAAAACATGCCAAAATTCAACTGGAGGCTCCAGGGTATATTCTAGCCATTTGAGAGTCTTGGAATTTCATGGAGATAGATTGGTTCTCTCGTATAAATTTAGATCATGATTTCATGTGTGGTACCAATACACAATTTGAAATCTTGGTACCTACACATAATTCTGGTACAATAAAATGCGGCTTAAGAAACAATGAATTTAGCACTCAATATCTAAGGAATCCGTGCAGTATTGAGCGAGAAACAATGCAAATGCTTCGGCGCATCAAATGTGCCGAAAATTTGCTGATCGGGGCTGTGCCAACTAATATGCAAATTGCAATAATTGCAAGAAAGAGGAGGGAAAGGTTGAACTCGGGGAAGGGTGATTGGAGAACTAAACTCAAAGCACGATTCGATGCACTTCCGGCTCAACAGATGCTGCACACTATGAGGGGAAATTCAAGGAATCGCGCGTCGAGTCTGGGGCACTCCGAAAAATGTATTGTCGCCCCATCTCAACCTGTGAACAACCCAACACCTAATATTCCTCAGAGACAAAGTGATCTAGTCCCACTGATGAAGGAAGCAGACCATGTGCTACCAGGTTCCCTTGAAGATACGTGGGACCGGGAACATTTCCTGACTTCTGATTCTCCGATAAATATACAACTATAGCTGTAGAGACACGCGGTAGCACTGCTGCACAAGGCGTGCCCTCATCGCGGTAATCCCACTCTCACAGGGCAATACAGTTGGATGGCTCACAATGCATTGGGTCAAAATGCATAATGCTCATATTGCATAGGATTTGGGCATCCACCGACTTGGTAGGCTGGGATTTTATGCAATTTCCTCGCAATGCATAATACATAAGGTTTCAGGTCCCATTTATGCATTTTTTGAGCAAAATCCCACCGTGTTCCGAGCCAAATTGGGAGCTCTTAGGGCTCAAAATGCATGTCTTGACTGAAAAACCTCAAAATTCACCCATTTAGGCAAGGTTTAGCCCATTTGGTCATATTGTCACCATTTTGAGATGATTATGTCATGGCTGGTATTGTATCGACGTAAGCTAGAAAAATCATCGAGGCTGTGAAACTTGAATATTATGCAGCTAGCCGCACTCACATACAATCATATGTAATTTAAGTCAATTTGACACTTAAAATCTCCACACCAAGGTTCACATTCCTGTGACAGAGCCGGCAATGCATATTGCTCATAATGCATAGGGTTTGGGTGTCCACCAGCCTTATGCATTGTGAGCCATCCAACTGTATGTGCGAGAAGAGGTTGCCCCGTTCGATCCGGGGCCGGGTAATGGGCTTCTATGTAGAGTTCTTTTACCCTGCTCCCAGACGTCAATACGTGAATTTATATATGAGGTCGGATAAGGCCGCTAGCGGCAAGTGCCGAACCTTAAGAAGTCCAGGCGTCAAAAAAACACATTGTACATTCTCGACATAGTAAACATTCCCGACAAATATTCGTGTACGATATAGCGGACAAAATTAAGGAGTCGACAGACAGGCCTGGTTTGCGGCAGCCCCGGCTCCCACCCCGACCCCGACCCTGTCCAGTCCGCCACATGCAATCTGCATGTTGCGAGAGGTCCCGACATCTGGGTTGTCTCGAGAACAGTACCGCACCAAGCAACGGTTCATCGGACTGTTACTGGATGCGTGGTCCGCAGCAGATGTGGCATGCCACTATAATAATCACAATGATCAGCAAGAGCGAAGGAATTGGAACAAGATGCACAGAGGCGGTCATCGATTTGCCGTGTGCGTAGCGAGTGAAACATCAGTTTACTGACAGCTTCGCCGCTGTGATCACCGTGCAAAGGAATAAATATCGAGAAGTTAGAACATGTTCTTGTAATACCCGATTCCTGTCAATAAAGGTTATGTTACAATCACACCGCAAAAGGTATGAACCATATTCTTCGTAGTTCCGATGTCAGTCACAACACTGTATTTCGAGTCATTGGCCTATATCACGCCGCTTCAGACGTGTGAGTATACGTTAGGCTGAAAAATGGGGCGCACCTTGATCATCGCGACGAGTTTCTTAGCCAAGACCCTGTGGAGAATTTTGAGGTCACGGGCAACTATCTGGTGCGACACAGCAGCCTTCAACCTGGAAGGAAGGAGGTGCATCAACAAATCAAACATCCCGTCATTCTCTGCGAGACTGAATGCAAGGTAATTTCGGACAATTGCTTTCACGAGATGTTTGCGGTAAGTACTCTGCGTGACGGACTTGGCAGGGTTGGTTATCCTCTGTGCAATAAAAGACGCCATCATCCCGCGCTGACCCTCTGCGGTCGACGGACCAGGCGTAGGTATGACAGGGGGTAGGCCATGTCGAGCTCTGGCCTCAGATTCCTGGAACGCAGCCCAAGATTGCTGCGCCGGCCGACTGCCGCAATCTATAAAAGCTTTTTTCGTTGAATATTATTTGCTTAGGATCTGTGGATCCGCGACTCGCGGTTGCGGTTCTGACCCGCGTTTCGTACTCCGTGGTCGTGGTTTACCGAGGCTAGCCGAATAGCCGAGATCGGCCGGGCTCTCACGGGTGGATGCCGTTTCGAGTACTGGTTCAATAAATTCAATTCACTTCAAGATGAGTAAACAATGGCCAGATACTGGCCATATAGGTTCATATTTCATTGTAATGGGTGGATTAAGCGCGGAAAGGAGCCCAGTTCGACCTCCAGCGCCATTCTAAGGGTAATTTTTTGTCCCATGACATATAGTGCTAACTCTGGAATTATATGCCAAAGGAGGTACGAGAACCGGTGATATTAGCATTAGAAATGCCTGTGGCTCATTATTCTCCCTCGGTCATCCCACTTGAACAAGTGGGACCCCTCCAAGTTGAGAAAGGTTACCTGGCCGACTCGCGGATCAACTTCACTTGATCCGGCTTCGGTGCAGTCCAGTTTTGGTCGTTGAAAATTTGTACCAACCTCGAGTGCAGGACACCAGAAGCACTTACAACATCTTGAGGCCACATCAAATGTCCAAAACCATGCACATGAAGTAAAGAAGTGTCCAGAAACTCCATTCTTAAACCACGAACTTCGCATAAAACCACGGTTGACAACCACAGAAACCATCAAATCCGCGGACTTCAACCCTGGTTCCAAACCGAATAATAAGCAACGAAAAAAAACGTCATAGCAATCCTCCGCATGCTTCGTGAAGTTGCTAGGCAAATGAACCTTCAGCATCTCGGAGTCAAAGGAAGAAAGTCCCTCGGTCGTGGGGTTGTCTAGTAGATGCTGGATTAATAGATGGGTCTACAGAGATGATTTACTTGCAATGGCGGCATTTGAATGTCCAAATTGGGTTTCCGGTGGCAGTTTCGGGTCCTCGGGGGTGGGGAAGATGTGGTTCGCTGTCAGATTTGCTTAAATTGAGATTGTAGGTCAGAATGACACCATACCTTGCACTTTCCACTATTATTTTGGGGTGGCTGCTCAACATCGCTACTGTCTACAGTAATGGCTTCGTCATGTGGCGCCGTGGAGGAAGTTTTGCTGGTCTAAATCAAATAACATGAGTTCTGAGAACACAATGACCAACCCAGAACCCACTTTCAATTTCTTCGCAGCACGTTTCTTGGAACAGTGTGAGCATCACCGTCCATCACGAGTAGAATATAAGGGCGGCCAACCTTCGGGTTCTCCCAATTGAGTCTTGGGCCACTTCTGTCTCTGCGTGAATTTCGATCAGAACCTTTTCAATGTTTGCTCACCTTTGAATTTTGTTTCGCAGCCAGCGATAAATTGCAACCGGTGGATCATCATCTGGAGTCAGTTATTTGCCTAAGGGACCGTCGCGTCATCCTGACAAAAGACCAGGAAGAAGCGTGTCATATTAGAAGGAGACGAGACTGGGAGGAACGCGACGATTCAACCACACGTGACTTTCTTTGCCAATTTTCCCACGAGACCCAAAATGGACAGGTATTTCCTTTCTGGGATGGCTGGAAACCACTCTTGGAATTCCGCCGCCCGATCGTAAACCATACTAGGCAATTTGATGGCGGCAGATTTCGGCAGGTTCAAGCTCCGCCCTAAGCCAAACAGACCATGACATTGTCAGCCTCCCTCCGAGTCCTTTCTTCCCGCCGCCATCCTCGCTCCCTTCTCGCCTCACCAACCGCATCCTTCGCGCTCGATGCAGCCCACAGCCTGTGATTGAGATTAAGCTTTGCATTGCGGATGCCTATGCCACACTGTCAGGAGTTAGGGCGCGCTGCGCTTGCCCTAACTCCGGGTATCAGCCGTGTCGTCCCGCTCGACTGGTTAGGGTTTGGTTAGGGCTTAGGAGGTTAGGCTTAGGTAGGTATCATGTAGAAAGCACGTCTACGTAGTGAATAGCTCATTTACATCTCTTCTGTGTCCTCCCTTGGCCTGGCCTTGGCCTTGTCGGCACTAAAATGTGTTTTGATGCGTGACTTGACTGCCGAATCTGCCGCCATCAAATCACCCGATTTAGATTGCGATCGGGCGGCGGAATGTGAGCAACTGCTGGAAACCAACTTGCACTCGCACAAAACGAGAGCACAGCCACGTAACCAAGCTTGCACAACTCAAGAGCACCGCCACAACCCACATCGGGATGGCTAGAAACAACATTCTTATTAGAGCCTAACCTAAAGGTTCGGCAATAATTCTCTCCGTTCGTAAGGCTGAAACTGTGGGCTCTACGCATGCGGCATTGTCGCGCTCCGGACCAGATCCAGCTTCTTTTCTTCTCCCACTTCTCCAAGTGCAGGTGTGCTCATGGGTTCAGTCACCCAGTAGCACACAATGTGAGCTTGCTCTTCTTAGTGTCGTATTGACGGATGAATGCAGAAGGCCCTCCCGTTCGACTGGGGAGCTGGGTATTCTGCATGTTGGTAAGTCACTTTTTTCGAAAGAATGTTAGGTCGTGGGGGTTTTCCATTTTTATCAATAGTTTGTTTTCAACACTTTTCAGAAGCTGGCTGAATCCTGAACGTGTTCGAATCCCCGCTTTTGACGCGTCATTTGTCACTATGGACGCGTTGTGTGCGTCCGATCAGTATGCACTTTGATCGGGCTCACACACTCGACTTCCGTTAAGTGCTAAGTGCTGACTGCGATTCCGGGCGTCTGGCTCGCTATACGGAGTTGGGTTACCTACTTTCTGGACGGCCATTTCTCCCCCTCCATCATGGACGAATGATGGATACCCGCTCCTGCCTCTCGCGCCCGACTCGACACGAATCGTCGGCCGCCTAATCTCTCTGAGTAACAGCTTTACCTATCGATTCCTATCGGCAATACTAACCGAGAGTATTACGTGGGGGTTGCTGAAATAGAATATTCTATTCAGCATTGCCCTTGCATTGCCCCGTACCGCGCGGGAGTTGCTGAGAATCCGTTCGCCGGTGTCCTTTGTAAGTCCGGGCATATAACTTCCAACTTTCCGAACCTCTGTCAACGACCCGCCTCGCTCACTCCGATGTCCGGCCTCTCACTGCCGGCCGCCGAATTAATCGAGCAGACGATCTCAAACATGCTTTACGGTATCTATCTCGTAACTCTTGGTATAACGGGGCGGCTATTGTTGACCACGGAATCTGGGCGCTGGAAAAGGCGTTCCGAGATTAAGTGGATAATGGTGGCGGTCTCAGTGCTCCTCTTCGTGAACTCTACGTTGGATTTAATCGTTTCCACCATCACACTTGTGCAAGCCTTCGTCCTCTACACAGGCCCGGGTGGCGCGACACACATTTTTTCGCATGGATCGGGCTGGCAAACCATGATCAAGGTTCGCCGACATGAGATGCCCCTCCCCACTGTTCACGCCGATTCACCAGACCTTCTGCGTCCCATTTCAAACGCTCGTTGGCGATGGCATAATGGTAAGTATATTTTCGCCCAAGTCCATCGCCTGTTTTCATGGACATGTCGTAGATTTATCGATGTTGGTTCGTGTGGAATGGGTCGTGGGCCATCATCACACTCCCGGTGCTAACCTGGTTTGCCAACATCGCGTCCGCAATACGCATCATGGATCTTCTTTCTCGAGTCTCGGAAGGGCTGGTATTATCCAGTAATATCCAGCCCTGGCTTGAGGTATTTTGGTCGTTGACAATCTGCATCCAGGTTATGACGACATGTATGTACATTCCCTTAATCTCTTCGACCAACTCGGATGCTGACCGCTCCTTCTCGTCGTGAATTTCAAGCCATGATTGTTGCGCGGATTTGGATGGTGGAAAGACATAAAAAGAAACTCAGTGTATCCACAATCGACTCAACAAACAGTCAGGCCTCCAGAACACTCAGCCATGTGATGCGAAATATAATTGAATCCGGTATGATCTATACCGCTGCTACAATCCTCACGCTCGCCTTGTACACGGTTGGAGATACCTTACTCTATCCGGCCTCCGCCGTGGTGAGTCAAGCTGCACGAATACGTGGATGTTTTGTCTTACGCTGCCATGTAGGAGATCCATAGCGTTGGAATCACATTTAATTTAATCCTCATCCGTGGCACACAAACAACTCGACCCCGTTCAGAAACTTCGGTCACGGCGCCTTTACAGTTTACGCACACGCAGGCGACTGGTCGTGATTACATGCCCGGACCCAGCGATAGCGATGGAACTTTTGTTCTCAACCACACCGAGACAGATTCGCACTCCACTTCTGCTTCCATGGTCTAATATATGCAATATAGGTCCAGATATTCGGACAATTTAGTAGACCGGGAGGCCGCCATTCGATTTGGGGCCGGGTGCTAGGTTATTTGAACGGGAATTTTTTTTCGTGCTCCAACCTTCCGCATTTACCCGCAGAATCCCTCGGGCGAGCTATTGAAGTGGCGGTTCACGCTTCATGTTGACCGAGAAGTGCTTAGATCGCATGCATTGAGTTGTAATCAATTCGGTTCGATAGTCCCTAAAAGACAGCCTGCTTCATCTCCTTCAGCTTTAATAAATTTGGCTGCACAACAAGGGTCGGGACACCCAGTAACATATGGTGTGCGCCTGGCCTCCTTTGCTTCTTGGTTGATGTTGTAAAAATACAGGACATCCCAGGCTGGGTGGTAAGATCTCTGGGTGAATGTTTTTCTTCCTCACACACAAACTTGTTCACTGGTTGCGGATTTCTTTTCGACATTATTCAGGCTAGGCGTCTATCCGAGATCTCTCGGTGAAGGCTAGTATCAATATAAAAGGATTATATTCCCGCAATTCAACAAACAGGTTTAGTGTTATTATGCAGAAGCCAGAGAGATAAACCAAAAGTAAGGTGAATTGAATCCATTCAGGTGAATACAAGCATGAGATAGGTCCAGATATACCTGATAGCACATAGTGTGCACCTGCCTTCCTTCGGGTCATCGTTAGGACATTACAGTGCAGGATCCCCGTTCGATTCGGGGCCGGGTGCTGAAAGGATCTTCCGAGTCTCTTTTTCATCCCTGCTTCACTGTTTTACTTTCGTTGCGATTGAGGGCTGAACCCCGCATACAGGTTAGATTCATGTACGCATCGTCTTGATTTTCGAAGGCAATCCTCAATTTGGGCAAGTCAATTCAAGTCTTGAAACTCAACTGCACCGTTAATGCGCTTGCACAAATTCAGCTATGCAATTGTTACATCTAACACATCCAAACGCACAAGAGGTGTAAAGACACCCTGTGGCACATGGTGTGCAACTACCACTCATAGCGCTCCTGAGTGTCCAGAAGGAAGTAGGTAGCCCATTCGATTCGGGGCCGGGTGCTGATTCGGAAGCTGGCGTATCTTTTTTTTGTTTTTTGTTTTTTCTGTGTTTCATTCTCGTACGTTCGATCGTTTTCCTCTTGTCTTGCTTGAGGGCTGCACAGAAATTACAGGAAGGAGATATCATCAATGTAAGTCTAAGCTGGCGATCTTAGATCGTGTCGCATGAATTTATGCCCCCGTTCGCTGTTCATTTTTCAACGTGTGGCTGGAACCCATTACTTCTGAATTAACCCGATTCATTGAAACTGAGCGCCCCGTTCAATTCGGGGCCGGCTTATTAAAAGGACGTGAGAACCGCCCCCCCGCCCCCCCTCCTCACAGCTCTACCTTACTGGAAGTCACTCTGTTACGCATATATGTACTACCGGCTCGATGCCCTCAGGAGAAGCACGGAAACATTGGCTCCCTCGGGAGTCGTAGGCGAGCTCATTGCAAATCCAGGCACAAAACCGGTTCACATTCTACCTAACAACGAGTGCTTGACACCCAGTAGCACATGGTGTGCCCCTGCCTTCTTTGGGATCCTTCCAAACCAAGTTGTAGGAATGCAGGAGATCCCTGTTCGATTCGGGGCTGGGTGGTGAGATCTTGTGGAAATTTTGGGTAATTTTTTTTCTTCCTCACGCACCAACCTGTTGGCTGATTGCGAGAAATTATTCAGGCTGGACATCTCTGGCTGAAATCCGATAGACTCGAAGGATTCTCTTCTCGGAATTCAACAGGTTTTCGGTTTATTATGTGGAAGTCAAAGTAAAGCCAGTGCCCGTACTCCATCCTATTGAGTGAATACAAGCATAGAATGGGCGTAGAGATACCTAGCACATGGTGTGCACCTGCCTTCCTTCGGGTTTTCGTGGAGACATTGCAGTGCAGGATCCCCGTTCGATTCGGGGCTGGGTGATTGTCTTGGCGTGCTCTTCCGCATTTTTTTTCGTACTCCAACCTCCCGCCGCTTTTTCGCAGATTTCCTCGGGCGAGCTATTTAAGTGGCGGTTCGCGTTTCGTGTTGACGAAGAATTGCTTAGATCGCAAGTATGAAGTTGTGCTCAATTCGGTCTGACAGTCTCTCGAAAACATCTCTGATAAATTCAGTTGTACAACAAGTGTAGGGACACACAGTAGCACATGGTGTGCACCTATCTTCGTTGGTATGACTAGGTTCTCGCTTGGAGGATGCAGGATCCCCCGTCCGATTCGGGGCTGGGCATGATGGCATTGTTTCGAGTGACAAGTATTTTTTCCGAACTCTAACCTTCCCGCATTTTTTCTCCAGAATTCCTCGGGCAATCTAATGGAGTGGTTGATTGCGTTGTGTACAGAGCTCTACGTAGATACCATCCTTGAATACAGAGTTACAGTGGAGTTGGACTCAATTCAGCTCATGTCTTCCCAAAAAGTCTCTGATAAGTTTAGTTGCACAGCAGGTTTGGAGACACCCAGTAGCACATGGTGTGCATCTGCCCTTATTTCATGGAGACTGCCTTTTGCGGATGCAGGATCCCCCATTCGATTCGGGCTGGGTGTTTCAGAACTCTGTGAGCCATTTTTTACTTTATTTGCCCGAGACTATTGAGACAAAGATGCAACTCCCTGAGGCCTATTACATACGTATAGCCGCCGTTCGTGGAATTTAGGCTGAGGATCGGTACTAAAATGCTTGAATGTGCGAGCTAGTCATTGTTCCCGACGCGTTGTTTGCTGGGGTGTACGCGTTGTGTGGTCGTATCTCTATGGCGGTCCAAGTGCACTTTTAATAATCCCCCCCTACTTTGGACTTTCCGACACTTTTATTTGAGACTTTTGTACTTTCCTACCCTTTTATAGACATTTTGTGACTAAAGTGTAAGTGTCGGAGAAGGCCAATCTCTCCTACCCTTTTATTGGCTCGGTTGTGACTTACGACACTTTCATTGACACACTTCAGATTCCCGACACTTTTATTGACTGCACTCAAATTCCCGACACTTACACTTTGGTGGGTCAAAATTTCCGACACTTTCTTTTTGCAAGTTGAGTCCTCCGACACTTTTATTGAGGTAATTTTTTTTTTTTCTGAATTGAGGCCTAGACTACATTAGCATCAAGTCAAGCTATCTGGATAATTGCTAGTACCACTAGCCTACCAGCAACATGGCCCCAAGCGCCCACAGGCTACTATCTCAGGCATCATGCAGATTGGCAGGCCTGCACACCTTCTGGGAGCTTCCCAGTGCTACCTACCTACAGTGTTGGGGAGGTACACTATTCCTGGATGTGCTGTTTGTGTTGACACTCTGATGAAATACCTTCCGATTCCCCGCACCGCACCGAACAAATGAGTATATCTTGCTCATTTCTGGGCTGTTTGCCTTGATTCTTTGCATGGTGCACTTAAGATGATGTCGTATACCCGATATAAACAGCCATTTGGCCCGAAATTGTCTGCAGACGATGTATAGTTCGATGCAATTTCCGAGGTATTACCATTTTGGTAAATCTTCAAATCCCCTATGTCTTGAAGCTATGTCGGCATACTAAATGAGTTGGGTCTAGTGTGTAATTTCCAAGGGAAGGTGTTTGCAAAGTTCTGTGGCAAGGAATGACCTGGTTCCCCTATAACCTGTGAAATATCATTTCTCATGATCTGAGCTCAGGCCTATGTTCGACAACGAAAGTCAATGCAAGACCGGAGAGTAATTCAAAGTACTTCAGAATGTTGGTAAGGGTATTTACAACAATTATTGTGGTCCAAACAGGGCGGCCTTCCACCCAAAACCAGGATGCAGCCTTCTGTCTGACTGGATTATTTGATCTGGCAGAAATAAGTGGTAGCGGCGAATATCTTCGGTAAATTGCAGCATAAATGGGTTGAATAGGCGTAGAACAAGTAATAAAAGTACCCCGGAATCACTCATAGCCTAACACAACCACTACATATTGACATCCAAATAGCGCTGTGCTGGAAATTAAATAGCAGTTATTAACTTTTGCTAGAAATTGCGGAGCCCTAGGTCCATAGCTAGCACATGTTATTAACAGATATATAGCATTGGTGCTATTATCGGCTATTTACTGCTATAAATCGATAAATAGCATGTTATATATGCTAAGAATGCTAAAAATCAGTCATCCACATCCCACTCCTCGTTTTCAGCCTCCGCCGCTGTCGCCTGAGAAGGTTCCTCAGCCATGGGCACATCATCATCCTTCTTCCCGGGCGAGATGAGTCCCGAGAGAGCCTGAAATTGAGAGATCGTGGCAAAATTTAATTTTCTCATGTGCAGAATCTCAAGTCTGATGCGAGCCAATTCTTGCTTATTTCACGTTGTAACTATTGTATACCGTTCAGGCAGCCCTTGAGATGTCTCTAGCAGTCCTCTGGTAATTTATAGCAATAAATAGCAGGCCTTCCTGGAGGTCTCCAGCTAGAAATGTTATTAACATGTTATTAGCATGCTATTTATTGTATGTTATTAACATGTGAGTTTCCAGCACAGCACTACATCCAAAACTTGAGAAATGATGCTCAGGTGGAACTAATTGATGTATCTTGAGTGTCGAGGGGGCCATGGCATATTTTTGTTGTCCATGGTGTATTACATCTAGAAGAATTGGTGTACCAAGTTTCAAAGAATTTGATGGAGAAACGAGTGAATGAGAACAAGATCAATGCTGAATTGGGCAACTTGGACACCGGACCACGCCAGAAAAAACAGTGCCGTTTGTCCAATTCTGGCCCATTTTTGACTAAGTAAAACATGAGACCCAGGCAAAAGACGAATTTCTGATAATCTGGTTATTGTGCTTGACCGTAGGATCTGTGGATAAAATGAAATTCATGGATTTCCCCTAGGTGTCCAAGTTTCAGGGGGGATAGTAATATACGATGTATCCAAGAAAAGGAAACTGACCGCACTGGCGCTCACCACGGCTACATGGGCGATCACATCAGTGGGATAGTGAGAAGGGGTCTACACAATTGTGGAGACAACGGGAGTCTTAACTGTGATGGGCGAACCCGAGGTCCTGAGTGCTGCTTGATAGATATGCAGGACACACAAACCCCCATGGAATGCTTTACTGTACTCCTGCAAGCCTCTTGATGGCTCATGCCATCACAACCAAGCACTGGGCAGCGCCCAGAAGGTGTGCAGGCCTGCCAATCTGCATGATGCCTGAGATAGTAGCCTGTGGGCGCTTGGGGCCATGTCGCTGGTAGGCTAGTGGTACTAGCACTTATCCAGATAGCTTGACTTGATGCTAATGTAGTCTAGGCCTCAATTCAGGGGAAAAAAAATTGCCTCAATAAAAGTGTCGGAGGACTCAACTTGCAAAAAGAAAGTGTCGGAAATTTTCACTCGAAAAATAAAAGTGTCGGAAATTTTGACCCACCAAAGTGTAAGTGTCGGGAATTTGAGTGCACACTGGATGAAAATTTCGAGTTTTTCACTGAAAAAATTGATGAAAAATGTTCATTATTTTTCACACCTTTTTTCACTGAAAAATTGATGAAAATTTCAAATAGTTTTTCAGTACTTTTGAGACTGAGAATCGAGGTGAAAAATTTGAAATAAAATTCATGAATTTTTCAGCCAGAGTAATACCATTACAGCTAACGTCAGTACCGAAGGCGCGAACAAAAATTTATTGTTTTGGGATGTTTTCAGAGAATTGGCAGTAACTCACCCAGTTCTGCACCGATTTGCATGAAACCTAGGTAGATCTGTCGGGCTAATTCAAGCGCAATTAGTGATAGAAACGAATTTGTGAAAATATGATTTCTTGGGTGATCTGTGGTTTTGGGCTGTTTTCGGGCTGAATTCTGTCTAGCATGCCCAGAACATGTCCCAGCGACTTAATATTTTGAGACATACAACATGTATACCTGGAACGATATGTCATAGAACCAGAAGTAAAGATAATTCGGTTTTACTCCTGTAGCTGCATTGGAGAAATTTGGCAGCTTTGGCATTCAGAAATATTGTATGGATTGCATCGATCTATTATTTTTCTATCATTCTGGCCTTATGACAAGTTCCTCCACACATATATTTTGTCCTTCCCAAAATATTAGGTCACTGGGACATGTTCTGGGCATGCTAGAAAGCATTCAACCCGAAAACAGCCCGAAATCACAGATTACCCAATAGAAAATATTTTCACAAATTCGTTTCTATCACTAATTGCGCTTGAATTAGCCCGACCGATCTACCTAGGATTCATGCAAATCGGTGCAGAACTGGGTGAGTTACCGACAATTCTCTGAAAACATCCCAAAACAAGAAATTTCTGTTCGCGCCTTCGGTACTGACGTTAGCTGTAATACTTGCACATTTTCATGTGAAAATGTTAGTGAAAAATTCAAAACATTTTTCACCAAAATTTTCACTTGCAAAAGGATTTTTCACACTTTTTATAAATTTCGATGAAAAATGTTTTGAATTTTTCACCAACATTTTCACATGAAGATGTGTATGTATTATTGGTATTACTCTTGCTGAAAAATTCATGAATTTTATTTCAAAATTTTCACCTCAATTCTCAGTCTCAAAAGTACTGAAAAACTATTTGAAATTTTCATCAATTTTTCAGTGAAAAAAGGTGTGAAAAATAATGAACATTTTTCATCAATTTTTTCAGTGAAAAACTCGAAATTTTCATGCAGTGGCAGTCAATAAAAGTGTGTCAATGAAAGTGTCGTAAGTCACAACCGAGCCAATAAAAGGGTAGGAGAGATTGGCCTTCTCCGACACTTACACTTTAGTCACAAAATGTCTATAAAAGGGTAGGAAAGTACAAAAGTCTCAAATAAAAGTGTCGGAAAGTCCAAAGTAGGGGGGGATTATTAAAAGTGCACTTGGACCGCCATATATCTCCCATTATTGTCACCGACGATCATTGATCAGTTTGTTGCTCCGTGCACTGACTCTTGTCAAGTACTGGCTGCGATTCCGCTGCGCAGACTGTGAGACTCGACGCCCACCTCAACTCCTGAGTGGCGCCAGTGCCGGCGCCAGTGGTGGTACAGGCGCTCAAGAACGGTACGTCCTCCTTCCTCCTCTCTTCATTTCGCTTCTCTTCGCGAGTCTGCGCCTGCATGACGCCCCATTCCTCGCGGTGTGCGCGTGTCGTTGGCGGAACCGGATTCGGTCCCGACCCCTCTTCACCCCACGTCGATGCGCCCCGCCGCACCGCGGATTCCCTTGGAGCACGCATCGTGCGCTTGGCGTACCACACGAGTGTCGATCTTCTACGTCGGACGTAAGGTGGGTTTCGTTTCGTTTCTGTATCATATATACAACGTCGGTCAGCTATCGTTGTACGTGCTACATACAGAGTACAGGCAATCCAACTTGAAACCAAGGCCACACAGAGTAAAGTTCAAACGAATGTATTGTGGTATGCATATAGCTAGGGCTCCTGCAACGCAAACTCAGTCAGTTCAGAGTGAGTAAGAGGGGAAAGTAGAGCTTATTGGCAAGTGATGAAAAACACATTTTTGTATACTATCAATGTCTCCGGATTGTGGCTCTTGATTTCCCCGTAATTGATGCCAGAAGTAACCCCGTTTCTGCCGGTTTCTGGCCAAAAACAATGCCTGCGGGCCCAATTTTTTTTGGCTAGCCAACGGTCTGCATGGTCTCAGTAACCACTGACTTTCGAGAGAGTGACACAGACTCCCGAGTTCGAGCGCAGAACCTGCAAAACAGGCTGTGGAGATTTTGTGGAGCCAGTTTTGATCAAGTCGCTCGCCATTTTTCATCGGTACAAAATATTTCACCAGTTGCCAATAAGCTCTAGTGAGGGCTCACCAATTACATTAGTGACTTTGCGATGCAGTCATTGGAGCCATCTGAGGGATGATTTGCAGTGCGCAAGTGGATGGCTCCACCCGTCAGATATCTCCGCGGATGGCTGTCGGAGCCACTGGGGACTATTTTTCGCGGGGTGGAGCCATTCGTCAGTGCACTGCGAATCAGCCACCTGGTTGCAATGATGGATGTATCGCAAACTCTCTATTACATGTAAATAAATTCAACGAGTCCCGACTCGGCCGTGAGAGTCACTTGCATGCAATCCAACTTGAACCAAGGCTTCACGCGGACAAGTTTGTACCATGTACTGTAACTCAGCTCCTGTAACAACATGTCAGTCAGTTGAAACAAAAATAGCACGCACCATTTAGATACTAAGGAAGAAGTACGACTAGTACGAGGTTTTTTGAATTGAATCATAGATTTGTCGAAAACGAGAAAATCAGGGGCGGAATAGAGCAGTGGATCAAATACGGAGAGCCAGACCAAAGTCAACACTCTTGAAGACACGAGCATGTCGACTTGGAGTTGGAGTCAAAGATATCAGACATTTGAATCAAGTCGGCATCAAGTCTGAGGATTTGAGTCAAGGTGGAGCTCGACTAGAGAAGCAGTCATCCGGAGGGAGCCCATCAGGAAAGACCTCCTTTGCAAATGAGGTCAGATTACCTCTAAAAAGTGGGTAATCTGGCCAAATTACCTTCTTTCTAGTGACGTTGAAAATAAATTAGTGGTAATCAGATCTTAGTTAGCCAGAATTCGCAATGATTATCACACAACTGATGCTCTCAATTAGGATCAATTAGGATAGCATTACGTTGAAAGCAGAACAAAAAATCATATTGAGGGTACACACTACATGCAGAGACTAGGACTACTTGTACTACATTACATCTACACATGTCCACATACTTACTTGTCTATGCACCACCGATCGCCTATGAGTACAGAATTCAGCGAATGAATACAGGTGATGAAGGGAAACATACAACGGCGCCCATGAGAGTACAAATGGCAGAGCTATCATGTTGTACTCCCATGTGTGGGGCCGGATGGACACGACTGGTTAGCACAACATAAGTCGATAATCGCGAGGAAGGACTTGTCGGGAGACGACTGGGGTACCATCCAACAACAGGGCGCACAACCATGGCACGCACCTGGTGCACACCAACATTGGTCTGGGGCCACGAAATCTGGCTTAACATAAGTGTGATCCTCGATAGAAGCGACATAAGTGTGATCCTCGGGAGAAGCAACGTACCATAAATATGAATGGATGTGGGAACAGCTGGAGAGGATCTGGAGAGGGATTCAGCCCGAGCCGCATCGAAACAGGCATACATACATACATAAAGAAAGGCATATTGCCTCGCACGAGATAAGTACAAAGTAGCCCCATCAGCTTGGAAGATACTACGAGGGACAGATCAGCCCAGTCCTCCAGAGAGAGATCATTGAGAGGAGACCATGAGGAAACAACATGTACAGATATACTGGATTCTAGGCCGGTCTCGCGCTGCTGCTCCACCCACCCAGTATGCACCAACATAGAGATATGTCACCGGTGCAGCCTCACTACAAGCAAAAATGTCAGTCAAGACGGTGGGATGGCTGATAACAGGGACATACAGTGCCGGAAGAGAGTGCGAGATGTATGGACAGGCGGAATTAACAGACGATATGTGGAACTGAACAGGACTCACACTGGCTCAGTGGGCTCACAATGAGTGTATTCTTTCTGGGGCTCGGGGGTATATGGCTAGCTAAATGGCGACGTGGATGGTCCTATTGGTGCTGAGGAAAGCTTGGAAGAATGTCAGCAAGTCCACCACTAACAGAGCAAGTACACACACCACTTCTTGGACCATCCGAAGGTACTGAAACAATGTCGAGGGGTGTACTCGGCTCTTGGATGGTGAGGAGACCACGAAGAAGTACAGGAGCCCAAGTGGAGTGAGCGACAAAGTGGGAGAGAGAGAGAAGGTTTGTTGACGAGTATTGTCTCGACATCTATTTACAGACTCGAACCACTTTTTTTGCCAGCACATGCGGTCTGTGCCTGGGCCAGGCCCTGCTGGGCCAGTAGCTCGGCAATGGACTTGTAATGTTTTCGAGATTTCCTCTTGCCTGATTCTCAAGTTGGCCAGTCATTGGGTCCCAGTATACAACAAGGATTCACTGAAATTGCACCCCTAGAAGTCCTGACATGTTCCCCTTTCTCCCAGTACCAAAAGACAATATGTTCCGATGCTGAAACAAATTAATGCTGGAAATCCCGCTAATTTGGCCACTTTGTCCCGCATTACCCTAATTTGAAGTCAGGAACTAAATTAGCCCTAACTTAGGAAAGGAGGTTTTTGCCTGATGCCACCGGAGATATTCGAGCCCTGCTATGCATCAACTGCCGACTCCAAGTCTCCTGGCCAGTGGCAGGCAGAAATTAACGTGGAGGCCAGGGGCCAGCTGGTTCAAGTCATATATCAGCCAAGAAATGTATTGGGACAAAATACCAGGGCTCCTATGCACTAGCTATGGGTTAGTGAAAGGCGGAGAATGAAAGAAAAGATGAATCCTGTGAGTTAAGACACAACTTCAACATGTCTGACCTTAACAAACCATTTTATGTATCTTTACTAGCATTGCACCCATGCTGGGGCCCATTCCAAGAAGAGATGTGAACACATCAAGGACATGACCTCATGATTCATGACTACAAAAGCTGCTACAAACCTTTGGATAGGCAAATTTACTCTCAAATATCCACCAGCTTCTAATTTACAGAGAACACTTTGTTGCTATCATAGGAAAAGGGTCCAAAATAGCCCCAAATATTCCCTCAACCTGTGTGTTCTCTTTCCCATATTAACACCTATATGTGAGTGTACCAGCTGAAGGTTGGCCATACTCCTCAAAGTGTCTGGATGCTCCTCTCCCAGCAAATGCTTCCTCTTCTCCATCACCACCACCTCAAGTGCTGCTGCATCGTTCCAGCGGCCCAGGTTCCCATAGGTGGTAGCAAGATTGGCCATGCTCTGCAGAGTGTCGGGATGTGCCTCTCCCAGCAAATGCTTCCTCTTCTCCATCACCACCACCTCAAGTGCTGCTGCATCGTTCCAGCGGCCCAGGTTCCCATAGGTGGTAGCAAGATTGGCCATGCTCTGCAGAGTGTCTGGATGTGCCTCTCCTAGCACATGCTTTCTCTTCTCCATCACCACCACCTCAAGCACCTCAGCATCCTTCCAGCGGCCCAGATCCCCATAGGTGCGAGCAAGATTGGCCATGCTCAACAGGGTGTCTGGATGCTCCTCTCCGAGCAAATGCTTGCTCTTCTCCATCACCATGACCTCAAGTGCCTCTGCATTGTTGCAGTGGCCTAGGCTCCCATAGGTGACTGCGAGATTGGCCATGCTCATCAGAGTGTCTGGATGCTCCTCTCCCAGCAAATACTTCCTCTTCTCCATCACCACCATCTGAAGTGCCTTTGCATCATTCCAGTGGCCTAGGTCTGCATAGGTGACTGCAAGATTTGCCATGCTCCTGAGAGTGTCTGGATGATCCTCTCCCAGCACAGTCTTGCTCTTCTCCATCACCACCACCTGAAGTGCCTCTGTATCATTCCAGCGGTTCAGGGCCCTATAGGTGGCTGCAAGATTGGCCATGCTCCTCAGGGTGTCAGGATGCTCCTCTCCTAGTATGTGCTTTCTCTTCTCCATCACCACCACCTCGAGTTCCTCTGCATTGTTCCAGCGGCTCAGGGCCCTATAAATGGCTGCAAGATTGGCCATGCTCCTCAGGGTGTCTGGATGCTCATCTCCCAGAATGTGCTTGTTTTTCTCCATCACCACCACGTTGAGCGCCTCTGCATCAGTCCAGCGGCTGAGGTCTGCATAGGTGACTGCGAGATTTGCCATGCTCCTAAGAGTGTCTGGATGCTCATCTCCCAGCACATGCTTTCTCTTCTCCATCACTACCACCTGAAGCACCTCTGCGTCAGTCCAGCGGCCCAGGTCCCTATAGGTGACTGCAAGATTGGCCATGCTCTGCAGGGTGTCTGGATGCTCCTCTCCCAGAATATGCTTACTCTTCTCCATCACTACCACCTGAAGTGCCTCTGCATCATTCCAACGGCCAAGGTTCCAATAGGTGCCAGCGAGATTGGCCATGCTCAACAGGGTGTGTGGATGCTCTTCTCCCAGAAAATGCTTTCTCTTTTCCATCACCACGACCTCAAGTGCCTCTGCATCATTCCAGTGGCCTAGGTCTGCATAGGTGACTGCGAGATTTGCCATGCTCCTGAGAGTGTCTGGATGCTCCTCTCCTAGCACATACTTTCTTTTCTCTATCACCCTCACCCCGAGTGCCTCTGCTTTGTTCCAGTGGCCAAGCTCCCTATAGGTGACTGCAAGATTGGCCATGCTCTGCAGAGTGTCTGGATGCTCCTCTCCTAGCACATGCTTGCTCTTCTCCATCACCACCACCTCAAGTGCTGCTGCATCGTTCCAGCGGCCCAGGTTCCCATAGGTGGCTGCAAGATTGGCCATGCTCTTGAGAGTGTCTGGATGCTCCTCTCCTAGCAAATGCTTCCTTTTCTCCATCACCACGACCTCAAGTGCCTCTGCATCTTTCCAGCGGCCTAGGCTCCCATAGGTGACTGCGAGATTGGCCATGCTCATCAGAGTGTCTGGATGCTCCTCTCCTAGTATGTGCTTTCTCTTCTCCATCACCACTATGTTGAGCGCCTCTGCTTTGTTCCAGCGGCCAAGGTTCCTATAGGTGACTGCAAGATTGGACATGCTCTCCAGCGTGTCTGGATGCTCCTCTCCCAATCCATGCTGTCTCTTCTCCACCATCACCATGTTGAGTGCCTCTGCATCATTCCAGAGGCCACATTCCCAGTATACCTGCTCTATTGCAGCCACAATGAATGTGCTGATTTCTTCCAGATCCAAAGAGGTTGCACTTCTCACAGCATGTGGCAAAAGTTTGTGGTGATATCTATAATCCTTGTCTTCCCAGGAGACTGATAAGCCAATGATAGTGAGAACACATTTCTGCATGAGATGTTTGTTTGTTCCCATAGTTGTGCCACTCCAGTGCTGTACTAGTGGATGGATGGTATATGAATCGGCTTGTCGATCCTGTTCCATGAGGGAATATGATTCAAGTTCACCAATCACTTCATGGAAGACAAATGAATCCCAGTTGCCATTTCGCATTCCCACCTCAGTTAAAAGCTTGGTGACTGCTTCCATCTCCATCAGGTCAGCATCAGTGAGGTTTCGCTGAGATGTTGCTGCATTTGCAAATATTTGTTCTGAGATCCCTTCATGATGTAGAATGGAACATATCTGCAACAAGGTTTGAGCAGATGTGCTGAGCTTGTCATAGCTCAGATTCCATGTTGCATATACAGCTCGACCATAGCGATCCTGTCCTTGAATCTCTGCACTTTGCAGGAGTTTGTCACGATGGCTTTGATAGAGTTTCAGATATCTGCTTAATTTGCTGTGGACACAGATATAACTGCCTGCCTGGCAGACAGCCAAAGGAAAGCAATGGAGTTCCTGTTATATAGTTCAGTTTGAATTTGACTTTTTTAAAAAACAGGAAGAAAAGACCTTCACAATAGCCAGTGCCTGTTTCTCTTGCTCATCACCCTTGCCTTGGTTAGCCAGCTGCAAGAGAAGGTCTTTTGCATCTGCAGCTTCCATATCAGACACTCTTGAGACTGCATCATCATCCCTAGTATGAAGGCAAAGTTCTTGGTTGCGAGTTGTAATCAAGATATTGCCAAATGTGCAGTGAGGAAAGAATTTTGACAAGTCCAGCTTGGTGTCATCAGCATTATCAAAGAGCAGGAGCCACTCTTCTTGTTTCCCTGCAAGCCAGAGCAGACTGGCTTCAGTTGAATTGCCAACTTCTGTGGGGGCAATAGTTTGTAGATCAATTTCCAGTGTCTGTTCATTGGTTGCATCAATATAGAATATTTCAGAGAACCTGGAAATTGGTTGTGAATCATTTGCAAAATCCATGTGATTTGTCCATACCGGTGGATGGCTTGGGCTTGTGAGTCATGCATAAACTTGAAAGCAAGCTGACTCTTTCCTGAACCTCCAAGGCCATGCAAGACAAAGATATGCTGCATAGATCCTGGATCACGGTCAAAGTAGTGGCACATCCTCTCGAGGATGTCCTTTCGTCCTGTGAACGAAGCCACTGGTAGAGGACAAAGCTTGTGGTCCTTCATCACAGGACCCGATAACTGGTTCCTGTGATCTTGGGGCTCTAGATTTCCTGCCAAGGGGAAAGGATTTATAAGATCTAGCATGAATGAGGAGCAGCTTTTGATAGGATATTGCAACAAATTACCACCCTGGACCATCACATTCCAATTTTCGGCAGCCGACAGGGTGAATTGAGGGCCCTCGCCCTTGCCACCAGCTCCCCCAATGACACCTCCTTGCCCTCCCGGCCCTCCGTTACCTCCTGCAGAGGACTTAGACAACTGATATGGTCCAGACTCAATACACACCATGGATTGTTGTGTGGTGTCCGCTGGAGAATGAATCCATGGTGAGAGTGAAGAGGAAGTGACGTGGCAAGCATTGTCACCAACCCGTGGGAAGTGAGTACACTCAGCATAAATGACACATCACTGGATTGGGATTTTGACTTGGCCCGACTCGGAGCGTCATTTTTGAGTCTTGACACACGTATAATAATTTTACAGTAACAAAATGGGCAAATGTATGCTCACCCCGATCACCGCCCCCTTATCCGATACTTACAGCATACCAAACAACGCGCAATAAACCCCTATGATCAAAGCAAAGTGCGGGGCCAAAAGGTTGGAATCGGGATCTACCTGGGCCCAGTGTACATGTAGTACATACAACCTTAGGGCCTGATCGGGTGCACGGCCTATCTGGAGCGGCTCTGCCAAAAATCAAGCTTACACCTATTTGAGGCTGTGTTCCTCTCCGCTTCATTTCCAGCGTGATTCGGCCCAGTCACTCTGGTCTGGACCCATCATTTTGACACGCTTGACGACGTCCATCAACCATCTGGTGCCGTCGTATCCGCTCACTCCCGCCTCCACCCGCCCCCTCCTGTCTCTAAACCTTGAATACTGCGAGTTGTAATAAACTTTTTGTTCAAAAAACATGCAAAAACTCATAATGAACTACGCCAGATGGGAATCACACAAACGCGCGACAATTTGAAGCACTTTTGAAATCCCGACAAACCGTCGGTGTCGGAGACGATGAGCAGAGGGTAGTCTAAGTTGTCCATCAAGCACGTATCGGCAATCGGTGTTCTTCGGAACTGCCTCGGAACGAGGTGACTGATGTGACGGGCCCAAGGTGTAGGCGTAAGCTCCGGATAAGCCGTGCACCCGATCAGGCCCTTAAATGCCACGTCGCGTCGCGTTATGTGTGTGTTTTGTTATACTTAGGGTTGATACAAGGTTGAGTGTGTCGCGTCGCAGAAAGAACCATGTCATCGTGTAAAGGTAGACACACGTACACCCACTCCGCCCGACGCGTGTCTGCCTCGTGCCCGACCTCCGTGCCCCAGGACTACGACGGCAGCATTAGCCGGATCCGGCGGTACGGGGATACGAGTTTTTTCTTTCACATATTCTTCTCAATTTTTAAGTTCTGAACAGGAAGTAACAAAGTAAAAAAAAAGGGAGAGAATGCTCTCAATCACCCAGCCCCGAATTGAACAGGGTTCCTGCCTTGAGCTCTCTTTGAATCAGTGGCACCACAGATAGGCAGGCGCACACGTCGTGCTACCGGGCGTCACACATCCCTTCCTTTCAATAATTATATGGAGGAGAAATCAAAGCTGGATGCACGTAGTGAAGGGCGAGCATATATTATTACGTATACTTGGAGCCAAGAATCCGAGTCCGAGTCGAGTTGGCAAGTTGGTACTGTAGGGTAGCGCCAAAGTGCCTGCCAGGAACCTCGGTCGATTCGACAACATCCAACATGCAAGCACACTCCGAGATTCATTATGACAACCCTCCGCTCGAGTCGATACAGAATAAAAATCAACTGTCTGTATAAATTATAGTCAAAGCAAAGCGTCCGCACGCGGGGCCGAGATCGGAATGTACGTAGTTTACCTGGTGTACATACGACTTGAAAAGCCGTGTGTGTGGTTATATCCAGGAATGGTGATTCTAAAAACCGAACAGCGCGCAATAAAAACCACCGTACAAGCATAAATTATAATCAGAGCAAAACGGGGGGCCGAAATGAGAATCGGAATCTACAGTCCCTAGCGACTAGTCCACCTGGTGTGTACATACGATACGATACGACCTGAAAGCCGCGTCGTATCGCATCGTGAGTGCGTGTTGTTATATTGAGGGTTGAGAGAAGGTGAGGGTGTTGCATCGTTTATGAGGTATCGCCAATGTGTCGCGCGCGTCGAAATTGAGCAAGGGAAGAAGAGTCATGCCGTGTCCTCGTCGTGTGGTGGTCGCATGTATACCCAACGCCGGCCCAACCTCAAACCCGACACCCACAACCCGACACCCGCCTCACACCCGATGCCCCCGCGCCCGACCTCACACCCAACCCCAGTCTCACACTTCACATTTCACACCTCACACCTCGCACCCTACATCCGACACCCGTCTCACACATCACACCTCACACCCAACCCCCGTCTCACAGCTGACTCCGCGCCCAAGCCCGCCCCGGACCTATGAATCCGTGCCCCAGAAATCACGACGGCAGCGTGAGTCAATTCCGGCGGCGCTTGCAGACTAAGAGAGAGAGAGCGAGAGAGAAAGGTCAGAAATCGAGAACGCAAGCAAAACAAAAAAGAAGGCGAAAAGAAAAGAAGAAAAGCACAGAGAAGAGAAGCAAAGTGAAGAAAGCACGAGAAATTACAGCAAAAGATCAGAGAGATGAAGTGGAGTGAATAAAAAGTTAGGTGAAAACGAAGAGAGGCGAAAACGAAGAAGCGAAAACAACCGAGCACGAAGAGAGCGAAATGAAGCAAACTGAAGCGAAGTAAAGAGAAGCGAAGCGAAGGGAGGGAAAGTGAAGTGAAAAGAGTGAACAGGGAAGAAAGCAAAGCAAACAAGCAGAGGAGAAAATAAAGTGAGGCAAGGAACGCGAAACCGAAATGAATGCAGTGGAAATGAAACGACAAAAAGTACAAAGGAAGAGGCGAAACCCCAAGCCAAAACGAAAACCCAACGCACCGTTCTTCAGCGCTTGCACCACCGCCAGCGCCGGCGCCACCCTACTTCCGCCTCCCACTCCGCCTCCCGCGCCGCCCTTGACTTCGCGCAGACTTCTCCCCTTCCCCTTCCCAACCTCCACACGCGGGGGCAGCTGCGGCACCGGACCCTGCACCTCAAACGTGAGCGCGCGAAGAATCGGGGAGGGGAAGGCTGGGATTGTTGCCTTGGCCGCGCCCTCCTTCGTCCCCGAGTTCGGATTCGAGTTCGAGTTCGAAGCCGAATCCGAATCCGTATCCGCACTGACCTACTCTCCACACGGGAGCCCCGCAAGCGCCTCGACGAGCGCGGGGAGCGCCGTGGGCGGGGGGCGCAGTGTGAGCGCCGTGAGGAAGGGGGCGTCGCGCGGAGGAGGGCGGGGAATGCGGACAGCGCGGAGGCGGGCGCGTGCACGTGCACAGAGAGGTGCGTGAGCGCAGTTAGGGCGGGGAGGATGTGAGGTGGGCTGTCGGTTGGTGTTAACTGATTCACGGAGGGAAGGAGATAGCAGAAACAAACGCATGCTCCTCATCCACCAGCAAATACAGCGCTTCGAGCGTCACGCGCGCACGCCGTCGAGGAGGTCGGCGGGTAGGGGCACCACCGGGTTCTCCAGCCGGAGCTCAATCCAGAGGACGGCGGCGGAGAGCACGAACGTGGCGAGGCTGAATTGCGTGGCGGCGCCGAGGCTGTCATTCGGAGTCGCGCATTCATCCATCCATTTGAGAGTCGAATGGTAGGAAGGCCCCTCGCGTATCCGGGAGTCTTAGTCGGCGTTCTTGTGGGGTTCTTCTCCAGACAAAGAGCTCGGAGCTCATCGACACTGGATCGACATGGCGAGAGACAAAGAGTTTGGAAGTCGCCGTAACGGCGTAGGCTGCCACGTCGAAATCACCACCACGTGATCGACGCGTCGCGCAACCCATCTTAAGATCTTCACTCAAAGTCGTGATAGGATGCGCCATCCAGCGTGGAGCTTCAGCTATTCTGTAAATAGTAGTAATAGAGAACTAAAGTCAGGCACGATCTGAGGCTCTTCTGGGCCAACAGAGATGCTGCACGTTATGAGGGGAAATTCAATGACTCGCGGCTCGAGTCTGAAGCACTAACAATTCCTGCAATCGAACGGACGGAGTTCCTAAGATAACGGTTGATATACACACTAATTGGGGAGGCATACCATATAGTACCGGGCCTCCCTTCTCATGTCTGGAGCCTTATACTGGTGAACCTTCAATTGAGTCAGAAATTCAGGGGCGAGTTGGATTTGAAATCCTCACAATGAATGAGGATAAAGTAGAACTACACTCTGGCTTTGTGCGTGTCGGATCGTGCGCTGAGGAGGATATAATTCGAGACGCAGCGTCACTGTAGTAGATGATGGCTTTCGATCAGTTCAATCTCTTGACCGAAAAACAGCTTTCCTTCCGAGTACTATCCAGATATTCTTCTCAAATAAATACCTACACATACTGACGGTGAGGAAACCCAGTAGCACATGGAGTGCACCTGGCCTTAGTATGTGAGGTTGCTTGTGACATTACAGGAGGACCCCGTTCGATTTGGGGCTGGGTTATCTCGTATCAGCCTGTGCGTTTTTTTTGACTTCAAATTAACAATCCCACAGCAGCAACACCATTCAATCCTGTTCTCAGGTGAAATCAGAATTACTGGAAGCAAAATCCCCGCGCCGGGTTACAGCCCTTTGCGGAACATAGGGCGCGGCCACGTGCAGATTGAAATGCGTCGCCTACGGGGACGGGGACTTGGATGACCAATGTGAGTGGTGGAGTATCTTCCAATCACCATGGGACGAGCACCCAACGAGTATAACGTTCCCCTGGGACCAGATTATGCCAGAGCATTGTGTCTGACAAGTGGGTGTTTTTATTGAATTCAATTACATCATTCACGTGGTATAGGACCCACAGATAAAATCCGGGGACGAGGCGACCTCCGAAATAGGTGTAGATATGCCCTAATGAGACCCCAAAATAATTTATTGCCAACTCCCCCTGTGGGGGGAGATTTCCATATAAACATGATTATATCATTGGGTGACTTCCCGTAAGCATTAAATATTCCCCAGGAATATTTTTCGTACTTGCCGACGTGATGCGACGTCAACTGCCAGGACCCCATCAATTGCATCACCCCAAAGCGATTGTGATTTATTCTCCCATCAGTCGAGATATGCTGAATCTATTCGGGGGGTACCCCCCCCTCGAATAGACTTTCGTATCGTGGAATATCCCGTTTAGGCACCAAATCACTGATTGTCACCTCCTGTCACTCCTGTCACAAACGCTACATCCTCACTTGCAAGCGCACCGTTCGTATATAACGGATCTTTCGATGTTTTAACTCTACCCTAAGTACCCTGCATTGATCCCTGCCCAAACCCCAGTTGTTCTTGCCATTTCCCCCCTCAAAATTGATGCCACATCATTTTTTCAGAGTGATCCCTCTCGAGCCGACTTTGTAGTCCCACCACTCCTCGTGCTTATGGTGTTTTAATTTTGAGATGACTCTGGTGCGAGAAGATGCTCATATGGTTGATTTTTCCACTTCATCAAGAAGCAAATATATCATTTTAGTTGCGGGAATACAAACAGCGCGAATATCTTTTCTCTTTGATCCTATCACTGGCACCCTCAAAAAAGCTCAGAAATTGCGCTGGAATATTTTAATCTTACGGGAAGTCACCCATTGTACATTTTATATAAGCTGAATAAAAGAAATCGAAGCACGAGAGGACCTCCAGAATTTCGTTGCGGTTCCGTTCACATATATTTTAGAACGATACATTCAGAACTGAGCGCGCGGCGAGGGAAATGGTCAAAAAGATCAAAAATGTCCCAAAATGGGAAAAATTTTGGCCGCGCCCTATGTTCCGCAAAGGGCTGTAAACATAATTGAATTGTGATCGGGAATATTTCCCGGCGTCTGTTTCTCCGATAAATTGAATCAAAATATACATGCAGACACCTGGTAAGTAGCACAAGGCACACCCTGCGTTCGGCAACGCCGGTCTCTGGTGGCAATATCTGCTAGGACAGGTTGCCCGTTCGATCCGGGGCCGGGTAGTTCGTGAAGTCCGTTGTCTTTTTTTCCCCATTCCATCCGCGCACAGACATCCACGCACAGACATCCACACGTCTATTAACATTTATATTAGCTCTTTTCCTCACGCTGAATCTATGGGCTCTGTGCATCATCCCGCTCCGGCGCGTGCCTTTGCAATCAGACCAGATCCAGGTTCCTTGTCCCACCTCTCAGTGCAGGCGTGCTCATAGGTTCAGGCACCCAGTAGCACACAATGTGCACCTGCCCTCCTTAGTGTCGTATTGGAGAACGTATGCAGGAGGCCCTCCCGTTCGACTCGGGGCTGGGTATCCATGTTGATATGTTGCTTTTTTCCAAAAAGAAATATTAATTGTAAGGTCCTGGGGGATTCCGTTTTTATCCATATTGATTTTTTAGCTTCGCTTTTGGAAGCCGGCTGAAGCCTGAACGCTGCTTTTGTCAGTTTTGACCCGTCGTTTGTCACTATGGACGCGTTGTGTGCGTCCGATCAGTGTGTACTTTGATCCGACACACGCTCTTGTCGACGACTGACTAACAGAATCTGACTTGTGTTACTTGCTGGACGGCTATTTCTCCCCTCCATCATGTACGAAGGAACGCCCGCTCCCGCCTCTCGCGCCCGACTCGATACGAATCGTGTAGACATCGCCGACGCCGTCTGTCACTGTCCACCGGCAAGACCGCATACGCTCCCATCGTACTTCAGCTTCGACACGGGCGCCTCAGCACCTCCGGCGCACCCACCCGCAGGTTATTTACATGGGCTCCCTGGCATCACAGTCGTTCATGCGCGGCACTGGGCTCTTCGACAAGGTGTTTCTCTACGGTCACGCTGACGCGGCGGACGATTTGGCGCAGTGGCTCGGCGTCGACACTCAGGTATGGACTCCACAGCAAAAAATGTGCTCCTGGATTTTGGCGCACGCAGGGATGCTGCGCTCTCGCAGCGCTCACCGCGGATCCCGGGAGTTCATCGAGGACGCGGCGGACACGACTTTTGAATACGTACTTCGCGCAGCTCGATGACGCGTGGGCACGGATAGGCACAGTTCAAGGCTAGGCTGCCGGGATATTCGGTTTAAGGCCAGTGGGGGAAGGGGATGGACAAAGTCAGGAGGGGTGGGAGGGACTGGGTGGGTCTTGCGCGGTCAGGCATGGGCCGAAGTGTGGGGTTAGTGTAAGTGTGAGCTGTAAATTCTCTGGTGCGTGGCCTCGATTCCTTTCCTCTCATCCAAGGGTCTGATGCAGATCCCGAGGTGGATCGCAGGATGTTTCCGTTCCTTCCGCGTGCCACTCTCGAACTAACTTAACTGTGCAATCAATACATCCAACGCATCCAAGCGCACAACAGGTATAGAGACACCCGGTAGCACATGGCGTGCGCGTGCTCTCAGTGGTTTGACTCTTCCAAGTAGCGTCAGCAGGAGTACCCCCGTTCGATTCGGGGCCGGGTTCTAGAAAGGGTTTGTGTAAGTCTCTTTTTAATCCCGCCTCACTCTCTTGCATCTGCGTTCCTTTTACTCTCGTTGCAGTCGAGCGCTGAACCCCGCATACATGCTGGATCGAAGATTCGTGCACTTATCGATAATTTGAGTCTTGAAGGCAACGCTCAACGTGGAAAAGTCGAACGCGTTTCCACCCTCTTGATCAATCTACTTTAACCCGAGCGCAGAACGGATGTGGAGACACCCGGTAGCACATAATGTGCGCATGCTGCCATTAGGTGGGTGCATTCGGCATTGTTAGGAGTAACCCGTTCGATTCGGGGCCGGGTCCTTCTGGCGAAAGGGACTATCTTTTTCATGTCTGCTTCACTCTCTTTCGTGCGTTCCGTTTATTCTTGTTCCGTTCGATTGATGTTTCAGATTTATAGGAAGGATACATGGTCCATTCAGTTTAAAGCTATGTTCGCCCTCCGTTCCGCGGTCGCCGTTCATTCGTTCAATATGGAACACTGGTCAAGTGACACTCAACTTGAAACCGTCAACCCGTTTCCGTCCCTAGCCTCCTTCCTTTCAAGTAATTGAACCCGAGGGCGGAACAGATACACCGGGTAGGACATGGCGTGCGCGTACTGTCATTAGGTTTGTGCATTCGAGATTGGTAGGAGTATTCCATTCGATTCGGGGCCGGGTTGTGGAGAATTTGTGAGTTTCTTTTTCATCCCTGCTTCACTCTCTTACGTTCGTGGCTTTTCCTCTTGCCTTGCTTAAGGGAAGGATATATTGGCAATGGAACTCAAAGCTGGGCGATCTGTGTCGCGTAAATTTTTGCCCACCGTTTGTTGTTCGACGTTCGGCGTTCAAAGTGTAAGGGGGAAGTGAAATTCAGCTACTGCGTTCCTAACCTCCTTCCTCAAATATTGTCGAATCCGAAGTCGGAATGCCGGGGGATGTAGAGACACCCGGTAGCACCTGGCGTGTACCCTCATCATCTATGGTCACGGGGTGAGCGCGTGCACCGGTGAGTATTTATGCTCCATCTTCACCAGGGCATTTATAGTGTCGAGAATTGTCTTGAATGAGTAATTGGACCACCGCGATGCGTGAAATTCCTGGAAGAGAGAAAAGGAGCTTATGCAAAAACCCTTGACGATAATGTGATGCACGGCCAAAAGGTGCATTGATTGTGGGCTATATAAGAACCCGTACCTAAAGGTAGCGGGGATGGATTGGGTCCTGAACCAGATTCCCGGTATGTCACAAGCTTCATGGGTACCGTTCCCTTATACGTATCTTCTTGGTGCTCTCGCCTTCCATGCCGGGAGTTGCTCATTCATGAGTACGCGGAATTAGATGCATTCGGAGGCAAATCGGATTCAACACTGGTTCAACTTGCTAGTACGACTATAAACTTTTGGACACGTCGTCAACTTAACCACCCTTCCCCTGGCCCAGCATTGCTTGCATTGTACATACATGGAATAAACGACGAATTTCGGCTGATATACTGCCTCCCAAGGTCAGTTATCACTCCATCTGGGCTCATCATGGCATCATCCTAAGGTGAAACCATCAATACTACTGCTTGAGGTCGGCGGTCCTTCAAATGAACCAATAATGAACCAAAACACAATGGCATATCCGAAAGATAAGAGAATACTGGCTTCATAACCGCATCTGCAAATGACCAAACATCTTCGACACGAAGCATGCTCTGTGAGGAATCTGGTTCAAAAGGGTCTGGCGAGAAATGGACGGGAGGTAAGCTGAGGCAAGAGGCAACACGTGTAGTAGCCTGTGAACAAGCTGTTTTGTTGAGCTCTGAAAGATTGGCAATCACATGTAAGTGCCGTGGACTCGACAGGTCTTCAAGTTTGCTGCTGAGCTACTGTCGAGTTCGGGATCCGTGCATGGGATTTACGGGTCAACAGCCAGATTATCAATCTATTGATAGTACGATACGGTGCAGGAGCTGCCTGATTGCGTTACTACCGCTCTCGGAGGGATCAGACGCGCTGTATCCAAGTCATGTGTGGCACATTGGGAGGATACGAGGCGCAATCCACACGCCTGTTCGGGAGACGGCGGTGGTCTGAACAAATACGATACCACCGCTGTATGCGAAGCCTCCCCGGGTCGGTGGCTTTCAGGTTCAACTTGGGGCGGGTCAGGTAATTCGCCTGCGTAGACGACAATGGTGTGTGCGCCTTGATAGAGGGCGCTCGGGGTGGTGGATAGCGCGACAGGCGTGTATCTGTCTCCGAGAGGTCGGGTGTTATATTCAAGTCTTGCCTGCGCGCTGATTGGGATCGTGCCCGGGGAGAGTTTGTCCAAGAGGTTGATTTCCGGCAGCGGCTTCCAGTACGGGGAAAAGGCGTCGAGTTCTGTGACAGTTAGGAGTTGTTGGTGGGGAGGTGCACTGTCCGGGTGTGTCGCTACAATGTTTCCTGGGATGAGTATGGCCTAATGATTAAATTAGCTGTGTGGGTGTCGCAAAGGTGGCGAGAATAAATACAGCGGAATTCGACTCGGTCCCATAATTCAGAACCACGTAAGTCAATGTCCGCCAGTTCACGAGCACCATATTCACCTCCCCATACGATGGTAGCAGGGGGTACAAGAAAAAATCGCCCACAATGGCGGACACCGAATTCAACCTGACATTACCGAGGCTGAATACCTCGTGAAATACACCCATTGTGAGGTCTACATCCTCGACACGAAGATGACTGTGAACATTAAGATGGGGTCCAGCCTGATTGAAAAAGCACATACAATCGATGCCCGATCTGATCTACACCCTCGAGTTCAGCGATGAGCATACGCGCTATCGCCCCACCGGGTACCAAATCGATTGCCCAGCGCGTATAAACTGATGTTGCCAATGTCCAAACACATCGACCGTTCCAGACTTCATACATGGAAAGAACCCGCTGGGACAGCGCCTTCCGCTGTTTGCTGGTGAGGAGCATGTACCGAGCACCGGACAAAAGATGGAAACCCCTGTTAACTCTGGATCCCAGATCTGTATCGAACGTGATGTTGTACGAGGTTGACTGGGTAGACAAAGGACCTGTGGGCCAACATGAAGGAGGTCCGATAGCGGCACGCTTGACCAGCTCGACAAGCTCCGCAGTTGAGAGACTTTCAAGCTCGCCGTGACCGGGAGGACGAAGTTCTAGGACCTCACGGAAAGTGCTGTCTTGAAGTAAAGACAGCCACAATTGCTTCACTTGGGTGAGACCTCGTAGATGCTTGTTAATCTGGAGATTCGGTGAGCGGGTTTCCAAAGATAATTCGCAGAAGTAGATACTGCAGAAACTGTCAAGACTCTGTACACGTCGCAAAGAGAGAGGATATTGAGCAGGATATCGTCTCCCAGTGCTGCGAAAGGCATAGTGTCCGCGGGTGCCAGGTGGCAAGTAACAACGAGAAAGTGACGTCGGATCATGGGCCGACCACAAATCCGAGGATGATCATCTTCCCATGATCATAACAAACGCCTCAATCTTGGTTCAATCTGCCCAACACAACTAGCCCAACCGCACTTTCCAGGGATACGAAGTTCCAAATTTAACCACCGTCTCACATCAACATGGGTTCGCCAATCCTTGCTCGATTTTCCGGGCATGTCCTGATACCTCCTGCCAGAACCAGGTTGCTTAACGAGCCAAACAACCCAAGGAAAAAGTAATGACTGCGTGTATAACTGTGTTGTTGCAAAGACATCAGTAAGTCAGGTTTCCAGTTTGCAACGTTCAAGCTGTGCCAGGATGTCAAAGTGCTTATTTGTGTTACATTGAAGTGATTGAACAGGGTCAGAAGGCACCAGATTTCCGAGGTGAACTTTCAGAACATAGTGACATACTTTACTGAGAGATCGGACACGTAGCTTGTTTGAATTTCATTCCATTATCACCCTGATCTCTCCCTAGTGGAATTCAAACTCCGAGTCTCGATTTAATAAATATGTGCACGACAAATGACTGTCCCCAGGATCTACACAAATTTCACTGGACATCCGGTAGGGCTAGGCACCTCAGATATATCTGTAGCTGTTGAGAAAATTAGGATAAGAGACTGGAACAAAAAGGCAGCCCACCAGGCATGGTAGAAGAGTAAGATAGAGGCATGAAGATATAGGAGGAGGAACAGATTTCTGAATGATGAATCAAAAGAGTTATTACCGTTACGATGCGGGAAGGCCGACCAAGGCCTAGAACCGGGAGTTACCGCTGCGATCGAGGTTGGAATTTTCGGGTTCGCAAGGGCCCATCAAAGGCCTGGACCCGGAAGTTACCGCTACGATCGGGGTTTGCAATTGTGATACGTAGACCTGGTACCTAAGTCGGTACCAGGAATTTAACCACCGTCTCACATCAACATGGGTTCGCCAATCCTTGCTCGATTTCAACTCCGCAAGTGTATCCGGCGGATAACGGGAATTTTCCAGATGTTCTGTTCGTCGAGTACAGAAGAGAGGTAGGTTTCTGGATTTTGGTTCAATCACTTTAATACCAACTGGGGGACGCAGGCAACTATGTGTGCGCTATCCAATTGACAACGAGTGTCACACTTACTCTCCTTTTCTTGAGCATGTTCGACTCCATCCCTTTCTTCTGGCAGTGAAATGAGTTCAGGGCATCAAGACACCCGGTAGAACATCGCTATCTTGACATTTGAATTAGCAGGGATGAGATAGGGAGACAGACCCCCGTTCGATTCGGGGCCGGGTGATGGGTTATTGAACAAGCGAGGTACGAGCCGTCAACTGTTGTAGCGTCTGTTTATAAGAGACTAGGGTTATTGAGCAAAAACTGTTTTTCGTACTCTAACCTTCCATGGTTTTTCCCATTTTTCTTCGGGCGAGCCATTCCAAGTGACTCGCCGTATTTCACGTGGACCGAGAATTGCTTAGATCACAAGCATGGAGCTGTGCTCGATTCGGCCCATGTCCCACAAAGAAGCCTCCTTCATTTCATTTCTTCGGATAAACCCAGTTGCACAGTAGGGGTAGGGACACCCAGTAGCACATGGTGTGCACCTGCCGTTCTTTAATCTGAGCGAATCTGACAAGAATGCAGAAGATCCCCGTTCGATTCGGAGCTGGGTGGTATCATTGGCGGTCTGAATTTTTTTATAACTTGTTGGCTGCTTGCGGATTTCCTTCGAAATATTATCAGGCTGCAAGTCTATTCAACATTGCTGGGTGAGATCCAGTAGATTCAGAGGATTATCTTCTTGGAATTCGACAGGTTTGATATTTATCATGTGGGAGCCAAAATAAGGTGAGTTGAAACCAGTAGCCGTAGTCCATCCTATCGAGTGAATACGAGCATAGAATAGGCGTAGAAATACCTGGTAGCACATGGCGTGCACCTGACTTCCTTCTGGTCATCGTTAGGACATTACAGTGCAGGATACCCGTTCGATTCGGGCAATTGGTCCTCTTCTATGATCTTTTTCCCTTTCACATGCCGTGCAATAATTCTGCCCCTTCTTTTCAAGGTTTAAAGATGCCTGTTACCACATTGCTGCTAAAAGTTTAATTAGTAGGCATGAGACGGGGAGACGCCGTCCAATTCGGGTCGGGTGATTCGGGATTGACAAGATCATTTTTTTTTCGTGCACCGAGTCCGCATTTTTCCCCAAAATTCCTCGGGCGAGCTAATGAAATGGCAGTTTGCGTTTCGTGTGGACCGAAAATTGCTTTTGTACATCACAAGCATAGAGTTGTACTCAATTCGGTCCATGTCCCCCAAGCCTCCTTCATTTCTATCATTTCTTCAGATAAACTCAATTGCAGGGGTAGGGACACCCAGTAGCACATTGTGTGCATCTGCCCGTCTTGTGGTTCAGATGTTTGGGAATGCGGGTTTCCCCGTTCGATTCGGGCTGGGTGTTTCAATAATCTTGGGTCATGTTTTTTATTTACCCGAGCCTCATACTTCAATTTCCACTGAATTCCAGGCGAGATCAAATTCCCCGGGGATTGTTGCTCATGCCAGAGCCATGAGCCATGACTCATTGAAGGGAAATCAAAAGCGTTTTCAGGTGTTCCTGAATCGGGACGCGTTGTTTATCAAACTGTACGCGTTGTGTGGCCGTGCTTCCCATCAGCGTCACCGGCCTATCGCTCGATCGAGTTCCCGACTTACTCTGCGCCACCCGCTGCGCCACACGCTTAAGCGCACCTCCGCTCTCGTGGTGCTCATCGAGGAGCTCGTGCCCGACACGGAGCTCAGCAGCCAGGACCCCGCGGAGACGCACGACCACCAGCGCGTCGTCGCCGCGTGCCCGAATGGCACCCCGGGTACGCTTCTTCTTCCAAGGGCGACGTGGTGGGCAAGTTCCGGGAGGCGATCGTCGGGCTCGCGGCGCTGAAGATGCTCCACGTGAGCGAGGGCGCGGGGATGTGGACGTTTGCGCAGCTGCTCGAGATGCTGCGCGGGTGGCCGCAGCTGGAGAAGCTCATTCTCACTCCTCTCCTTCTCCTTCGACTCCCCCGACGCCGACGCCGCCGCAGGGCCCGTACTGAACGCGCCTCAAGATGGTGAAAATCACCGACAGCCTCGACGCTGCCACGTAATTCAGCCTCGCCGCCTTCGCCGCGCGCGCCCTCCGTCGCCGTCCTCTGGATCGAGCCCCACCCGGAGGACGCACCGGTGCTGCCCACGGCCCTCCTCGATGGCGTGCGCGCGTGGGCGCCCACGCTCGAGGCGTTGTATTTGTTGGCGGGTGCGGAGCGTGCGTCTGTCTCTTTCTTCTTGCTATCTCCCATCCTTCCATGAATGAGATAGCTAACGCACCCGACAGCCCACCTCCCCGTCCTCCCCTCCCTAACCGCGCTCACACCTCTCCGTGCACGTGCACGCCTCGACCCCCGCCTTCCTCCGCGATCCGCCGCCGTCACCGCTCTCACACTGCGCCTTCCACTCCGCGCTTGTAGAGGCGCTTGCGGTGCTCCGGCCTCCTATTCTGCCTCCTATCCTACTGCTACTCCGACTCCGACTCCGGATTCGCCTTTACACGGGGAGAACACAGAAGCATCGAGTAAGGCGACGGCACCAATACCAGCCCTCCCCGCCCCCAACCTCCGCACCCTCACCATCGTGCTCGCGGTTCCGGGGCCTGCGCTGCCCGCGCGTGCGGACGTGGGGAAGGGCAAGGGCGGAGTCTGCGTGAGGTCAGGGGCGGCACAGGTGGCGGATTGGGAGGCGGAATCACTGGAAGTGGAGGCGGAGGGGTGGCGGCACCGCCGGTCGTGCAGGCGCTGAAGAATGGTGCGTTGCGTTTCTCTCCTCTTCATTCCACTTCTCTTCGCTTCTCTTTGCGAGTCTGCGCCTGCGCGACGCCCCATTCCTCGCTACACACCCTCAAGTCCGCACCTCTGCCTGCGTCGACTCCGACTCGACTCAGTGGCTGGAGGAACCGAATTCGATCTCATGCCCTCTTCGCCGCACGTCGATGCGCCCCGCCACGCTGCAATCCCCGTGGTGCACACACACCGACCTCCATCCCGTTCGCGTGAGGTTATCTGGGCGAGTACCGCAAACCGCATGTGTGTCGATCTTCTATGTGCGTTCTATCTTCTACGTGCGTGCGTTGAAAGGGGGGCTCACGGCGCCGCCGTGTAGGCGAATCAGACGCGCCGAGGTCCGCATTGCCCGCTGCGACGCATGCAAGGTTCATGCCTGTACGTACTACTATATTCAATACACGCATGTCCCGTTTCTCGAGGCATTCAATTGCGGGCGCAGATTGAGTGGCGGAGAGCGCAGAATTCTCGATATTGATATTGCGCGGCCGAATTGGCGGCGTTTTGACCAGTCAAATTAAGTTCGAATGAACACTAATGTATCAAAAACCCCAGCGCCACACTCAATCAATCCAATAGTGCTAACTCCGCATGTACCAAATCCAACCCACACACTGCCAACGAGCCCGGCCCAAGTGTCTGGTAAGGTCCCACTCTTACCTCTGGGTTCCCAACTCATCAGCAAAAAAATCACTTGTCTACGTAGCGCCAAATAGCATCAGTACCCCCAGTAGACTGGTAGGCTAGTCCCCGAGTTAGTAGCGCCTGGTAGCACTCAAGCCATTGCCTGGTAGCAGATGGTAACCATGGCTTAAGTACTCAGTAGCCCTCAGTAGTCCACAGTAGCGCTATGTATCGAGTATGCTACCCAGATATCGGAGCTACAGGGAGGCTAATAGCCCCTGAGTACAATTGATTGCCAGCTTTTTGCATCGGTCCAAAAGAATGCAATAGAGCGTATTTGCAGCTCCCTTGACGCAGTTTTAGGGATAATTCTATTTGGCAACCCCCGTGCCAGATGTACGGGGGTTGCCATATAACATTGTTCTATTTGGCAACCCCCACGTGGGCGATAAGATAAGCAAGATAATCACGAAAATTCGCTTTGACCGCCGTTTCTTTTACATTATCACCCTTCTGGAGAGTTCAGACCACTAATTCGAGTGGTGGGAGCTCCCCTAACTATACTTCCATGTGCCTGAGTTTTTTGGCGCTTTTTTTGGGTCCGTTTTCATTGGGGGGGCTTGCCCCCCCTTTTTCTGATGTGGCTCCCGAAAAGCAGATGGCTGTGCATGCACTTTGATCGTTGTATCTATTTGGCGATGATGGCCGTGATGTCTGCGCGCCGGCTGGTTATGTGCCACAGCCACATAACCGCCGGGTACCGATTCATGGCCTCACAGCTACAGTATAATCACAAAGATATTTGAGGAGGAATGATTGGACAATTGGGTGATATTCCCTACTTTGAGTATTTCTAGAAGTAAATGTGGTCATCGCTGTAAGGCATCCGCACAAAAACGGGCTCCCATCATCTGGAAAACGAAAATGCCTGTATAGTATTATGCAGTACTATGCAGTACTATGTAGCAACCTGTGGCTGTAATGTAGCTATGAGGCACTATGCAGTGCTGCATAGTGCTGCATAGGGCCTCATAGTGCTCATAGCTACATCTCGGCTACGGTTTTCCTGATGATCATTGGCTGTTCACATAACAGTTGTGTGCCCGTCTCGCTCTCCTCTGGCCTCCTTTGCGACCCTTTTGCTGCTTGAAACCTCAGGGTGCTTCATAGTTCATGATTACAACCCCTGTTACAATTTCTTCCCCGGATATGTCTGTATTTTATGTTCTAGATGGTTAAAACAGTTCGACCCGAACACGAGGAAAACTACTCAAACCAGAGCTCTCGGCTTGCCATAGATGTAATCAAAGCACTTTAAATAAATGAGTTTAGTGTTTGAAGAGGCTTTGAACCAGGTTTGGAATGCTATTTTTGAGATCTCAAAGGATCTTTCAACCCGCATGTTGAGTTTTATTCCTATGGGCCCTATGGCTCAACAGTATGTGTCTGTATTCAGGTGCACAGAGTGGATCCATGCTCAAATAGTTTGTTCTGGTGTATTCACTATCTGCTCCGCATTTTATTTAGCTTAGGCAGGTCTACAAAGGGAAGTTGATGGCCCAGTCCAACTTTAGCCGTGCTGATCCTGGTTCATCTTGAACATCTAGTAACCTCAGACCCATTATGCAGGTCCCTCAATCTTCTTCTAACTTGGCTTTTTTTATTTTATTTTATTCGCATTTTTCCCCATTCGGCGACCCAGCACAATGGTCGGAAAACCGCGCGCCGCGAATAAACTTGACAGCACCGAAGTTGCTAAGACTGAGATTTACGCAAGCCCCCCCTCTATTGTAGCCGGGCACCGGCATACAAAACATAGTTGATTTTTCTCAGGTTTTCTGAGCAAAATGGCCTAAACCACAATAATTTGATGAATTGAGCAAGACATTGCTCCCAAAAAAATTGTGAGACATATAGTATGTGTTTATGAATGTAGTCAATTTTTTGGGAGATTATCTAAGGCATTGAGAGGCGTCAGGAGCATCCTGAATGTCTCCCTCCTCGCCCGCCATCAGCGCCATCAAGCGCCATGGGGCGCCATCAGCTGATCGCTTAGAAATTATGGGGTTGCCATATAGTGGCAACCCCGGGTTGCCAAATAACGGGGGTTGCCAAATAGAATTATCCCAGTTTTAGGGCGAAATTTGATGGGGCCTGTCAGAAATTTGATGACACCAAAATAGGATCCCTTCGACTTGTAAAGTCTGCCAAAAGGCGTAAAAAAATGCTAGATAACCCGGTTTTTTTTGTGTGGACACACCACAGTAGTCTCGAAGGCACTGGCCACTTTCAGGAGAGAAATTATACGGCGAAAATAGGTTTTGGCTGCTGGGAAGGTCGGTTACGGCACATCAATCATTTCTCTATCCTAAAAATGATGGCTGATGCCAGAAATTTGGCCGTCGATTTTGGGGGGTGCAAATACGCTCTAATCACGGTAATTGGCTGAACCTTTTTAGGTTTAGCTACGGAGCACATCGATTGGGGTCACTTTTTGACAATAGGTACAAACACGGTTTCGTCATGACAAATTAGTCATTGTACAAAAACAAATTGCAAGAAAGCAGAGAAAACAGAATCGAAATTGAAAGTGTCGGAACAGGTTTTTGAACCTCTCTGCTGGTCTAAATTTTTACCTGTCTACAATTCCATTCCCTCTCCTGTGAGCAAAGAGGTCCGGGTTGGATTTTATAGTTAGTCATATCTGTTTTATTTTCGGGCCATATCGGTTCGGGCTCGGAATCCGTCGGTCAAACGTCACCCTGCCGGAATCAAGCCGGTGGGTAATCCCGAGTCCGATTGTTCCGATCAATTGTTGCTGTCCAACGCTTCAAGTCGGTTTGACGTGAGTTCTGTGCATTTTCTCAAAATAAATCACCCGAAATGTAGCTAATATGTACTATGAATCCTCCACCTCGATGCCAGATATTTCCCCTTTGAATTGAAACTGCAGGAGTGCACCGTGTCGAGAGCTGGTACACAGTGGCGTCTGCTATGAAACCAAAAAAATTAAACTGAGTTTTGAGAAAATTCAAGGAGCACTTGGTAAGCCCTATAATAATATCCTAGCCATCTCTGGGTCCTTTGAGGTCCCCAAACAGGTGTGTTGGGTCGTCAAGTAGCACTGATTTCAGGACTTACGATCTGCGAACACATTTTTTGCCTTTCACACTCAAGTTCTGATAGAAGTTCTGGAGTAAAAGAATGTTCACAGGCCCCATAACTGTGTTATGTACTAGGGAGATCTGAAATTATGATGACTGTCCTCCACAAGGCACACTTTGGTGGATATTTTTCAGACTTTTCTTGTCAATTTTCAGGACAGAAACAATCCTCGCTAAAGATCGGTGTAGATCATAATCTGACACGTACACTGTTGTACTTCTCCTGTTGAGTTGTCAAGTGGATACAGAAACTGTGGGTGGGGGGGAACGGGAAGTTCCTTGCCAGGTTGCGATGCATGTGACCTTACGCGTCTCGGGCGCGTCGTATAATTGGGTCAGTTACTGCTCGACAAGGACCAGCGGTTTAGAGCGGAGAATACAGTCTGATGAGGCTTTCAAGTCAAGTGAGACTAACCCCCGTGCAGACTATTGTATTCACCACTAAGGTCGAATAGGGTCAGTGGGTGGTTCAAAAAATTCACATTTAGGCGACGCAAAATTTGAGAGTTGAGGAGAGGTCCGAAAGTCTTCACTGCCACCGATCGAATCCTCGCTTGATTCATCGGTGCTCAGACTCAGACTGATCACTCTCATTTTTGCGAGGCCTAACTTGAGCTAGCAGTAGCACTTGTTCCTCGTACCACTTGAGCTCAAGAACCATCCTCATAGATGGTGGCATTATGAGTATTGTGTGGCAGAACTTTTCTTGACGAGAGCTCTGGATTTCGTGTCCATTCAAAAGGGAGGGTACTTGAATTCACAGGTTTTAGAGGTATAAAAAAATATTGAATCCCTCCCACATTTTATAAATATTTTGCATCGTGCATACCATATCTCTATCTAAGTACCTTGGGCATTTATCTAATCCAATTTTGCTTCAAATAATTTATTCATTCAAGGTTCAGCCTCCGCCTCGAAGAGGCCTAATCCATGTCATATTTGGATAATTGAAACGAATACATATATAATCAACTACGCGATGGGACCCGGGTCAGACCGCAGCGGGCCATCGTTATCCCCATCATCTTCTTCTCCGCTGTCAGTTTCCCCGGTTCTACCTTCCAATTCGGACCGAAGGGCCTCTTGATGTGTTGCGTCGATGTTCGTGCTCTCCTCCACCGGGCACGCAAGTCCGAGAGCTTGGATGAAGAACATGAGTAAGTGAATTGCATGAAGAAACCAATTTAAACTCACGACGAACGGTGGAACCACTTCTTCCGAAGATTCTCGGTGACCGTGGGGTTGGGAGCTACGAGTGACTACTAGGTCGTGGGTGAGGTGCTCCCGGTGCTACTGGCGCTACTATTCTCACAGTGGCAGCTACCGCATAAATATTTTTTGCTGATGTACAGACAACATCTAGAGAGAGAAAAAAATCCATGAAGCGTATGGAAAGGCGGCCCCAAGTTGGCAGAGCTCAAGGAAAACACAATCTAACTGATTGCCTTCGAGAAGTCCTGTCCGCAGTCGCGCACTGTATTACAGAAGCAGTAGGTATGATAGGCAGGTAGAATTGCACGGCCGGTCCCGCTGGCAGAGTTCATTTACAGCGCTCTCCAGACGCACAAATCCGGTCTTTCTCGTAGACGACAAGCGGTTTCTTTCGGAACATGGCAGACAGGAAAATGTATCTGTATCGTTCCGGATCCCACCGCTACAACTTTCACGCCTCATTCCCACGATCCTGTTTGGCTAAGTTCCCCGTGGCCTGAATTCGAATATGTTGTAAGACAGGAATTTCGACCCTTCCAGAGCGCACCCTCGCAAATTAATAGATCACGGTACGCATGGTGGAGAGGCGTTTCGGCTGAAAAAATCCGTTGGCGTGTATCTATGTGCGAAGGTTGCCTTCACCTTAACGTTGGTGCATTTGAATGCAAACCCCGGAGGTAGGTAGGTTATCAAAGATCCTAGCTCTATTTTTTATCATGTGTTGCATTTTTGTCCAGGCACAATTTTGCGAAGGCCGGGGGCACATGTGCTATTAGGCGCTATGCAAAGTAGATCTTTCACATTCAGGCTGTGTGTGTGCAAAAGTGATACGCACCAACTTCTCTTACAGTATCCCAGTCCGTCTCAGTTCAATCGTGGTGCCTGTGTTATGAGAGGAATATTCCAGACACCGCACCAGAATCTCTCGAACCTGATTTAATACAAGCGCTCAGTACCAGTCAGCTTCTAGCAATTCTTACGGAGCCTTTGGGTGCACAAGATCCCTTCTACCGCATGAGTCTCGGGATCCTCGGGACCCTCATTCAGTCCCGCTTGATTGAAATTATCAGTCATGATAGGCAGCAAGCATGCTGGTCCAAGTTTGGCGCCCGCGGTCCTGTCGTGGTATGTAAGTATTACGAGCCCTAAGCGCGTTTTTCCTAAGCGGGACCGTGCCGTGTAATCCTACCTACCTACCTACCATCGGATCCGCGGATCTTGCACGGCCTTGTGTGGGAGCGAGTTTCCCTCGCGACTCAGTGGCTCCTGAGTATAGGCCTGAATGTACGAGCGCTGAGTTGTGAAACCCGGCATTCAACATTATTCAGGCCTCGCTAGGAGTCTCACTTCTTTTTTTCTAGCTACTACATGGCCAGCCTTTTATACCTAGAGAACAATGGGGAATACAGTGGTAAATAATACTACGACACGTTGGTCGACACGATGGCAACGCACAGCAAACCAGTGCATCGAAACGTGTTTTGCACAGCAAACCAGTGCACGTCAAAACATGTTTCAGCCATGGCTACGCATTGTGCCTTAAGTTCATGAAACTCATCCAAAACAGGGTATTCACGGGGTTTTCACGAGTGCACGCATCCCGTGCTCATCATCTCCCCTTTTGGAAAATCTTGACCGTCCTCGGTCAACCCGAAATTGGGTTTGGTCTCAGTTCATCTTCCACCATCAAAATCTGAAATCCTCGAGTTACGCCTTTCCTCGCGAGAAAGCTCTACCTGCTGCTTGTATTGACACATCCTGTGTACTCTACATCCAGCAGAGAGAGTAGTTACCGCAGAAATTGGCTGACTCTCGAGATTCCAGTTTTTCGTGGTCGGAAACCTGGAGAAACCCCAAACCTAGAATTGCGAGTCTTTTTCTCGTAATAAAGCATTCTGTCTTGAATATAGACGACTAAAAACCCTTCTTGGTGTAATAACAACCCATTTCTGTCCCTCTTGCCCTCCCGCTGAAGGGGAGGCGGCGTCTCTGCATATCCTGCCACGTCGGTCTGCCACGTCAGAATTGCGTCACTAGGCTGCGGATTAGTGAGCACAAAATAAGCGCGAGTCTGGACTCTCTTACGCGTCGCTTATCGGAACAGTCTGGAAATTATTCGAACTTTTGCAGAATAATACCCCAGACGATAAATACCTCTGTGCTCCTCTCGTCTCTCGACCTAGTCACCCACATTCTCTTTGTTCTTCTCTCCACTTACCGCCTTCTTAACTCAACTTCCAACCTCTCTCTCAATCAAAATGACGGGGATCAACAACGCCATTTCGTCATCCACAGCCACCGATGCGGCTTCTGGCCCGGTCACCCGCGCCGATTCCACGGCTAGTCTCGCCACCACTGTCCTCGTCTCGGACGCGTCTCGCGACAATCTCGCCGACGCAGTCACTGTCGACTTCAACCTCGCGGGCTTCTTTGGCGACACCCAGATCACCTCCGATGCTGCCACTGTGCCAACTGTTGCCGCCGCCACTTCCACTACAACGGCGCCAGCGACAGGCTCCTCTGGCCCGCCCAACAAGGGGAAGACACCGCAGCGAAACGCGTCTCCGGGCCCCTCGTCTCGCCCTGCCTCCCAGACTGTCAAGGACTTTCTGGATCGCCTGCGACTCGGCGAGATTCCTCCCCACGATAAACGGTACGATGGGAAGCTCGAGGGTCGTGCGCTTCAGCGCGACCTTCACTCCGTCGCACAGGCTGCCGGGCACCTCTTCGCTGAGGTGCAGGACCACCGCGCCGAAACGCTGACGGTTTTGGAGGGTACGCACATGTCAAATCTCCATCCCCGTTTCCAATCTAATCATCGGCCAGCTTTCCGCGCGCAGCTGCTCGAATTCGACTCTGCTCTGTCCAGAGACCGCCCCCCGACCCATGCGGAACTCGCTGCGACCCAGCGCTCGCTCTCGCACCTGGCTGAGCGCTTGGATCGGGTCGAGGCGACGACTATGCAGAGCTCTGCTCAGCTGGACGCCGTCTTCGATACAGTGCAGACACTCCTGTCTCGCACTCCCGCCCCGGCCCTGCCTTCCATCGCTGCGCAAGCCATCCCGGACGTCGTTCCGGTCGCTGCGCCCGCTGTCGCCCCTCCCCCGTACCCCGGTGCCTCCTCCTCGGTACCTGTTGCAACGGCGGGGCCATCGCATGGACAGCCAGCACCACTTCCTCCGGTGGCGCTGCGTGCACCCTCCGCCGACTCCATCGACGGGCGCATGGCTCGCCTCGAGTCGCTTCTGATGGAGGCGATGTCGAAGCGTGCCCGCTCTCCAAGCCCCTCTGACCATGCGCGAGCTGTCCGCCCGCGACTCGGTGACCTCGTGGAAGCCACCTCCACCGTTCCCGCTGCCGCTGCACCCCCTGGTGCACTCGCCCATGCCCCAATCTCCGTTTCGGCGCCCCCGCCTCCCGTCCCCGTCTCTATCGCACCCGCGTCGATGCCCACGGCCCCCGTTTCCTTCGTGCCCGCCCACACCGCCGTTCCTTTCGCACCCGCGCCCGCCGCCGTTCCTTTTGCACCTGCGCCCGCGCCGGCTCCCGTTTTCGCGCCCGCGCCTGCCCCCGTTTCCTTTGCACCCGCACCCGCTCCGGCTCCCGCACCCGCTCCCGCCTACGTTCCTGCTGCCGCCCCCGCACCTCCCTCCTCGGTCGCGCCTGCGCCTACGCCTGCGCTCGTCGCTCCTGTCCCCGCTCCCACTCTCGGTGTTCCCGTCTCCGTGGTCGCCAACGCCCCGAATCCGCCCCCTGCTCTCCCTCCATTCGACTCCAGCAGGGAGGCACGACTCGGGCCGGTCAATTGGGGCAAGAACATCAGCGGGGAGTCCTCCACGGTCATCAAGACCGTGCTCCCTGCAGCGCGCAGCATCATGCGCAACTACCGTGCGCGTCGGGGCCCGGACCCACACACGATCATCGCGTGCTTTGAGAGCGCCGATATCGCGTCGTGGTTTATCACCGCGTTCAATGCATCGCGCGTCGTGCCGTACGAATCTGTTTTCGCTTCCCCAAATGCGTAAGGGCAGCTCATGCCATTTCCCTTCCTTCCCCACCTGTTTTACCTTTACTTCACCAACCTTCCCCTCCCTTTCCCACTCCACTAATCCATTCTAATGTACATAACTACATCACAGAAACTTCTCTACTCCATACTAATGTACATAACACATTTTCTTCATCTACGCCCCATACCACTATTACTAATACTTCCCCATTTCACGCACCTTCTTCATTCATCCACTACCCATCGACAGTGTCGACACATACCCTTTCCACCACTGCTCCCCTCCCTCTTGATCCCATGCTGTTAGTACGACTTAAAAGCTGGAATATAGATGGGTCTTTTCTTCTTCAAATGAGCTGCCCCGAGACGCAAACAGAACTAACCAAGTATGATTTTAACTTCTTTCAAGAGACCCATCTACGGCCTCAACAGCACGACGTAGTCAGGCTACCTGCCGGCTACTCTATTTTATCTCGTACCCGACGCCCGAAACCGAACTTTGCGAAGTCGTGGGGGGGAATCGCGTCCATCATAAATAGTGCTCGCGCGCCGTCGAAATTGCGAGAAGATCTTTCTGGGCCCGATTTCATGGCGATGCAACTTGGCAACATTGTAATGTATAATACCTACATTCTTCCCGAGACAACAAACTGGGCTGGCGACCTCGAGCGTGACCCATGTCTTGCGCTGGCTTCATCCCTGGCTATGGCTCGTGCTGGCGGCTATGACATCCTACTTCTTGGCGACCTGAATGCTCGCACTGGCTCTGATACACCTTCCGTTCACGATCCCTTCCGTATATCAAAAGATGTCAAGCCCCCATCCGCCCGCGGAAAATTTCTTTTTCGTCTTTGCAACGACTACGACTTAGTTTTTATCAGCAGAGCTGAGTGCTTCGGACCTGAAAGTGGTGAATACACCTCTTTTCAAGGCGATCGCAAAACAGTTATTGACTATGCAATCTGCTCTCGAAGTCTATTTCCTAAAGTCAAGTCTTTCCGTGTTGAACCTCGCGTGAAAGGATATGATCACGCTGCTCTGATCCTAGAACTCGAAGTTGACGCTTCCGTCCTCGGAGTCCCTCTGATACCCTCCAGGAAACGGAAGCGGGAAATACCTGTACTCCCGGATGAAACGGAGCTTGACAGGCTCCTTATCCAAACAATCGAGGCCAGCAAAGATCAATCTAAAAAATCGCTCTCCCTCTTCGGTCCAGTCTTGTTCTCTACTAATCCTGTCACGGTGACCATCTGTGGGGTCTGCAAAAATTCTGGGAAGCATACAGCCTCTGCAGGTGCAGCTGCCTTTTTCGGGCATAACTCTGGGCTCAACCGTTCTGTACGCGTGTGGGGGAACCAGAATAATTCTCGCGCAGATCTCATAGCGCTCCTCCTTGCTGTTCAGGCGGCTCCTCGGACGAAAAACCTGATTATATCTACCAGATCGGAGTATGTGATTCGTTCAATTAAATATTATGCATTCAAGAACGATGCCTGCGGATGGAGATGCCCAAACGGCGACGTACTCAAGCTAATTATTGACTGGATAAAATGTCGAACTGCTCCCATCCACTTCTGCCACATTAAAAAGGGCAAGGTAACGGACGAATACAAGGCAACCAGAGATCTGGCAGACCAAGGGATGCAACTCCTGCGTTCAGCCACTCCGGATACTCAAGTCCCGCCACCAACACTTCCATTCACGGGCCCGCCTCTCGACATGGAGAAGGTAACAGCGGATATTCCTAATGACTCGGGAGATCCGGGTCTTGCTCCCCCGCCGCGACGTCCGGAATTTCCTGCGAGCCATCGAGGGAGAGAACGCCTCTGGGAGATCAAAGAGCAAAATCGCAACAAGCTGTTAGATGCTCCGTCAGCCGCGGTCTTCTGGAAGGAAATTAAACGACTTTCAGACCCCGCACCCATTCCTGTATCTGTGACAGCAGAGAGCCTTCGAAATGTCTTTGAGAAACGCCTCAATCCTCCAGAGACACTCCCGGAGTCTTTTGATACTGCGCAGCATAAAATGAATCGCATTCTGGCCCATCTAATCCCTCAAACTACCTCAGATTCTTCGGAAGAGCGATTCTTCTCTGCGGAATGGACTGAGGATAATATAGCTTGGGTAAAGGATCAGATTCGAAAGCATGGCCTGCATAGTGCGTCGGGTGAGGATGCAATCTTATATGCTGAAATTCTCGAAATTCCCAACGATGCGCTGGCCTACCTGTGCAACGAGTGCATTCGCAGAAAGGACGGACCTTCGACGTGGTTCAGAACGGTCATAATTGGGCTCTTGAAGAAGGGAAAGCTGAATTCAGACCCGGACAGCTACAGGATAATTGCCTTGGAAAGCTGCGTGCTGAAAATCCTAACGTTGCTAATACACAAGCGCATCACGGATTGGGCTACTGCACGAGGACTCATCCCTGACTACCAAAATGGCTTCCGAGAGGGATATCGAACGAATAATAATCCCTTTATCTTACGCTGTGTCAAGGAATGGGCGCGCGCAAAAAAACTCACACTCTATGTTGCAGCTGTAGATGCGACGAATGCTTTCCCTTCTACGGACCACCCAACATTATGGCTTAAGCTCATTCGCATGGGAATGGGAGGAGCGATATTCGATTGGCTGCGCATGCTGTACGAACGGATGGAATATTATGTCAGACACGGCGACCAAAATTCGGCGGAGTACAAAGCATTCATCGGATTGCTTACCGGCGACCCTGCGTCCCCTGTTCTCTGGAACCTCTTCATGGCTGACCTGGTCATGCTAGATGATCCTGACGACCCGGTTCTGTCCAATGTTCGTATTGCCCTGCTGGCGCAAGCAGATGATATACTACTCATCTCGCTATCCGCCGCAGGACTCCAGCGCAGACTGAATGCGCTCGCTGCATGGTGCTCCAAAAATTTCATTGTAGTCAACATGATTAAGACTATCATTATGATTTTTGGTCGTGCACCAGATGACCTCCAATTCCTCCTCGGAGCAAATGTTCTGAGCATCAAGGTTCGCGAGAAATATGTCGGCATGAATATTAGTACAGACACTCGGAATATGTTTGAAGGGCACTATAAGGCAAAAGCAAGTACAGCAAGGTACTGCGCCCATAGGATTATGGGAATCGAAGATTCAACTGGCCGGTTGACCCCAAAACAGTTCAAGGACCTATACATGGCCCGAGTTGACTGTCACCTCATTCATGGATGCGAAGTCTCTCCTGACAGTGAAGATGTACATGTCAAAGAGCTATGTGCAATCCAGGTTGATTTTCTCCGGCAAGTACTGAATATTCATTCCCACTCCATGGTTGTAGTACTCTTCACAGAAACCGGGATTATGCCGCTTCGGATTCGGAGATTCCTGTTGCTGCTTGGCTATCTGCAGTATCTCTTGTCGCTGAAAGCATCCCACCTTGCACGCGCAAGTCTCAATAGTTCAATTGAACTTGCAGTAACTGGGAAAAAGTCTTGGGCCGGAGATGTGCTGATAGCTGCGAAGAAATTACCTTTCGAGTGTCCACCTCTCGACTTCAGTAGTGCGACGGAAAAAAGCGTCGAAGCCTACCGAAATTTTGTCGAGAAAAATGCGCTTGAATGGTTACAGCATCAGGTCGATTCCTCAGACAAACTTTACTTGATACACGGGCGACGTGAACCCCAAAAGGACAAGCCTGCCGCGCAAAAAACACTGTTCATGAGGCACTATCTATATATGGTCAAGACACAGATTCATCGCGAAGCACTGACTTCCATAATGCTGTCGACCCATTTACTTGCCTTGGAAAAATTGCGGCACGTTGATCATGCACTACAACCAGTCCCTCGAAACGAGCGCTTCTGTCGTTTTTGTTTGGCTGCAGTAGAAAGTCCAGAACATGCGCTATTAGAATGCCAGGCCTCACCGGCAGTTATCAACTTGCGCACCTTATTCCTGGAGAAACTTTTTAACACTGTGCCAAAAATGAAAGACAAATTGGCTGAACTCACAAGTGTCGAGTTCTTGAAGGCCATGATTTACGAGCGCTCAACTATTGTTCTGGTTGCGAAATTTGTGTATGACGTCCTTGAAGAATTTTATGCCGTCCCCGTGTACCGTCCAAGTAGAAGGAATGTCTGATCTGAAGCTAAATATTCTAGGTCATCTTCGTTGCCTCTTTTCGTTGTCTGGGGTCTACCGTGGGGCATGGGGAAACTCATGGGGTCTGCGACTGGGGCTTAGATGGCGGAGAGAGGTCCAGGGGCGATGGTGTTTTTTTACTTGCTTTGTACACCGGGATAATCCCTGGAAACCGGCGTTCGTTATTCGGACCGTGCCGTGTAATGCTACCTACCTACCTACCTACCAACATCCAGTTCCCCACTTGGGCCATGTTTCCAAGACACAGGTACCCGGAGTTCGAAAGTCTGTGCTCGCTCACTTGACCTGCAAGTGTCCAGCACATTTTCGCTCTCCACCACAGTGACATCCTCAGTGCCCCCTTTGCACTGTTCTCCCTCCAAGACTCTCGCGCGTGTCATTCCTGAACGTTGAGCCCACTCGCTGCGCCAATAATTCAGCAGCAGTGAGTCCTGCTGGTCCTTGCAGCGCATCATCTCCTCCACTTCCTTTTGCATAGCACACACTTCGCTTAGGAGCGTGGCAACCTGATCCTCCGAATCCTTCGCAATGCTCACATTTGAATGCTTCATGTTAAAATCTGCATCCATGCACAATTTCACAACCTTGCGGGCAGGAGATCCCCTCCCTCTCGGTATTTTTCGTCCATCAAAGAGCTTGATTTCGCGAGAGTCCTGCACCAAAATCCAGCCATTTGCAAGGTGCTGCATTCGAGTTGGGCAGGCATTAGCAATATGGCCACGCTGGTTGCAATAGTGGCACTCCAGCCGTTGGACGTGCAAATCATTCGCCCAATTGTGCTGCTTCAAAAGCCCTCCGCCATCTGTGGCTAGTACATTTTCGTATTGAGCCAGCGGATCAGGGCACGGCGTAGGCTGAATCGAAGGTATGACCTGGGATCCTCTCCAGGCTTTGACTTCATCGCGCTGTGTATGCTGTCGCAATGCATGGACTTCCATCCGAAGCATGTCTATCTCCCCAAGTGCATCTTGCAGTTCTGCATGGAGCTCACTCTTGCACCCCTCTACCATGCCCCGCATATTTTCCAACTGGCCCACCTCCTGGAAACCATTGGTCATGCCGCGGCTCAGCGTTGCATCCGGCCCGACATCCATCAACGCCAGCTCTTCCGCAATTTCAACTAGCTCCTGTAACGGGATAGGGTCCTCCCTCCGTACGTGTGGCTCTACTTCCGGAGCAACAGGTAAAATCCCAGCTTGTCGCGCGAGAACCCGGACCAGCTTGCGATCAATTACAGCTTGACGCAACCGACGCGAGAAAGCCGGATCCAGTACGTTCAAATATTTTTGGCACGCATCGCGGTTGGTAATGACAGCTGGTGTCTTTGCGACCAAGGCGCAAAATTCGAGCCCGAACCTCCGCAGCCGCCCTTCCTCTTCCGCTCCTATTACACGGCTCTCTCCACAGAGTTTGTCTAGCGCACTGAGCGACCCGCGCTCATGCGTCACGATTTCTGGATATAGCCCGCGGATTGCATGCCGAAACTCGGCATACGAGTGTCCAGCACTGTATGCAGCCAAGCTCCGCCAAGCCATCCGCAGTTCCGCGGGTAGATAGCTTGTCAAAATTTGCTTCCTCTCCTGCGAATCAACGATTTGCGCCAGCGCAATTACATCGTCAACTTGGTCCAAGAAATCAATCAGGCCTTCCACGCTATGTGTGACACAGCGCGGCGCATCATTCTCCCATGCGCGCGGCACCCGAAAACTCTCCACATTATCCTGCTCCCCAGTATCCACCATTTCAATTGTTGTCCGTGGTTTGTTGTAAAACCGAAAGAATTTGAAGTTGAAGAAAAATAAATATATGCACCGATAGTCGATTTCGAGGCCGAAAATACTGGATGAGCCCCTCGCGGTGGGCTCCAGATGAAAGGTCGGGAATGTGCAGACCAGTGAATGAATAAATCACCCAAATCTCCACAACACTCTGTCGCTTTGTGTGTGTTCGGGGCTCGGATCACCGTATGTGATCTTGTGCAATCCAGCACTTCGTCCTTCGAAACCTCCTGTCTGATGCGCCAAAACGAAACCAACAAAATAACCACAACTCTCCTCCACCACCAATTGTCTTCCCAAAACCAAAAACCAAATCCAAACAATCCTCCAATATCCGTGCGGCCTTTGGCCCAATCCGTTCCGTTCCGATTCAACCGTGCGACCTTGGGTCCAAAAGCGAGTCGTGCGGCCTTGGGCCCAGGAAAATATGAGAGAGAGAGAGGTAAAAGTGGGGTATTATTCTTTTTTTCTAGCTACTACATGGCCAGCCTTTTATACCTAGAGAACAATGGGGAATACAGTGGTAAATAATACTACGACACGTTGGTCGACACGATGGCAACGCACAGCAAACCAGTGCATCGAAACGTGTTTTGCACAGCAAACCAGTGCACGTCAAAACATGTTTCAGCCATGGCTACGCATTGTGCCTTAAGTTCATGAAACTCATCCAAAACAGGGTATTCACGGGGTTTTCACGAGTGCACGCATCCCGTGCTCATCACCGGAGGTGTTGGCCGGGCTGGTACTCGCGCATTGACGGCAGCGCTTGGGCGCTTGTCTAAATCCGAATCTATGTAGATTACCGACCCGATCGTGGCTTCGTCAACACTTCACTAACTTTTAAAATCATGCCAATGTTCTTGTTTCTCGAGGAAAAAATGCAACGGCGTAAACATCGCCAGAATCTTAGGTATGGAGGGTGACCAGGATCCAGCATATCAGAGTACAGGCACTGGCTCTGGCTCGGCGGTACTAAGGGTTCATGAGCGCCCTCCGGGCGCTAATGACATCAATTGACCACATGTAAGCCGTCGCTGTGGACGCGGAGTCCCGGCCATGACGGAACTAATCACGCCAACTGTCGCCGCCTCACTGCCTTAGTTTCGTGGCCGACTTTCTCTCTTCCTCCCCTAATATGCTGCGCACAAAAATCAAGATGGGCTCGGATGTCGGCGACGCTTCCAAGCCGTGTGTTGAAGTCCTCGTGTCCCATCCGCACGCACGCATGCATGATGTTCCGCAACACCGTGACACCACCGGAGCGAGGTTCGCTGATGTTGGCGTCGGGAGGAGTCTATTTGCACGGAGGTTTCGAATGGGAGAGTTACCTTCCCGTCGCACCATGTCCTCGGGGGTGCGGGATAGGCGCCGATGGACGCGCTGGGAGCGACGCCACCGGACATGTATGTACGTTGCATTGCCAATTCGGGGCATGTTTTCAACGTGGCAGATATCGATATGGTAGAATCTATCTTAAGATGGGGGTCAAATGATAAAGAGTGATTGGTATCGATGGTCCCATGCCTTTACAGCACCTTGCAGCCACGTAAGTGGATGTCTGACATATATGATATATACAATCGACTTCCTGGCCTTCAAGCCTTCGACCTTTCCCCTCGCAATCATGTCCGAGTTGAAAACAGTGTGAGTATTTCCGACTTCCTGTCGAGACTGTTGATTCAATTCATTTCCTTTAATTAGTGTTAAGCTTAACAGTAAGCACCTGCTTATGTTGATGCTGCCAAACCATACTTAGTCCTTTCTTACAGGTATCCGTGTCACGTCCCTGACTAACCCCCATGATGATCTTCCGGGTGACATGAAAATGTTTGCCCAGCTCATCATTGAGGATAATATTTTTCTGCAAACTGTGCTGGCGGCGTCCAAGCACGATCAAATGAGTTGGAAACTTAGTTTTGGGTGTAACATGTGAGTGTGTAGTGGACATTGCACCAGACACTTAAGATTCACTGGTCCTCACTTCTTCTCAGCCCACCCCATGCTCTTACATTCTCAGTGGCAGTCTTGCGCCGGAGTGAAACTGAGGGAACACGGCTTATCGGCTATGTTGAAATCGGGCAAGGCGAAGTTCTTAGATCTTTGGAATCAAATAGGTGTGGTAGGTACAGTGTCATTACTCTGAGCATGGTCACTTATAAGTACAATGTAGCCCTCCAGCTCCAGCTTAATAAAGTCAATCCCGATGGCCCTTCGCTCAAATTCAGTGCTGGTTTCTCAGTTTCCGACTTGCCATACCATAAGGTATCTGGTTTAGATCTCATTGGCATGCCAGACAATACAGGTAAGACTGCCTGGATATTGTTGGACCATTACCTGAGTGATCCACAGCTGCCTCTGTCAAGGGTCCCAGGATCGGAAGGGAGCTGCAGAAGATGTATGAAGACTCCGGGAAGACCCAAGTCTCTATGGATGCTCTGCAACTTTGGGTCATGCATGAGAGGATTCTACTGTGCTACCAAAGCAATGGCAACAGGGCTCGGTGGCTGAATCTCCTCGGGGATATTCTTCTTAGGTCTTACCAGGCATCTGGGACTGTGGATGACCTGAACCAGGCAGTCTGTGCATACAATGATAGAGTGCGGGATGACCCAGAGCCTGTCATCCATCTTGCAGATCTTGGAACATGCTTGGCACATCGCTTTGAGCGACTTGGTAGCTTGCTGGATATCAACAAAGCAATTGCGATGCTCGAAGGTGCTGTTGCTCTCACTTCAGATGGCCACCCCAACAAGCCTTCATGGCTAAATAACCTCGGGGATTCACTCCTCAGGCGCTTCAAGCGACTTGGTGATCTCAATGATCTCAACCAGTCTATATTGAGATTTGAAGCTGGTGTTGCTCTCACTCCAGATGGCCATCCATCCAAGCCTTCATGGCTGAATGACCTTGGGATTTCACTTGCTAGGCGCTTTGAACGCCTTGGTGATCTCGATGATCTCAACCAGTCTGTATTGAGATTGGAAGCTGCTGTTGCTCTCATTCCAGATGGTCACCCAGACAAGCCTCCAATGTTGAATAACCTTGGGACTTCACTCCTTAGCCGCTTTGGGATTATTGGTGATCTTGATGATCTCAACCAGTCTGTATTGAGAAAAGAAGCTGCTGTTGCTCTCACTCCAGATGGCCACCCACACAGGGCTTCATGGTTGTATAACCTTGGGATCTCACTCCTCAGACGCTTTGAAAGAGTTGGTGACCTCAATGATCTCAACCAGTCCATATTGAGAAAAGAAGTTGCTGTTGCTCTCATTCAAGTTGGCAACCCGGACAAGCCTTCATGGCTGAGCAGCCTTGGGGATTCACTGCTTGAGTGCTTTGAGCAACTTGGGGATCTTGATGATCTCAACGATTCTGTATTGACAAAACAAGCTGCTGTTGCTCTCACTCCGGATGGCAACCCGGACAAGCCTTCATGGCTGAGCAGCCTTGGGAATTCACTGCTCAAGCGCTTTGAACGACTTGGTGATCTTGATGATCTCAACCAGTCTGTATCGAGAAAAGAAGCTACTGTGGCTCTCACTCCAGATGGCCACCCAGACAAGCCTTCACGGCTGAGCAGCCTTGGGAATTCACTGCGCGTGCGCTTTGAACACCTTGGTGATCTTGATGATCTTACCCAGTCTGTATTTAGGTTTGAGGCTGCTGGTGCTCTCACTCCGGATGGCCACCCAGACAAGCCTATCCTGCTGAATAACTTCGGGCTTTCACTCCTCACATGCTTTGACAGACTTGGGGATCTCAATGACATTAACCAGTCTATATTGAGATTGGAGGCTGCTGCTGCTCTCATTCCAGATGGCCACCCAGACAAGCCTTCAACACTGAATAACCTCGGGACGTCACTCCTCAGTCGCTTTGAGCAGCTTGGGAATCTTGATGATCTCAACCAGTCTGTATTGAAAAAACAAGCTGCTGTTGCTCTTACTCCAGATGACCACCCAGCCAAGCATTCACTGCTGAATAACCTTGGGATTTCACTTGCTAGGCGCTTTAGACAATTTGGTGATCTCAATGATCTCAACCAGTCTGTATTCAGATTGGAAGCTGCTGTGGCTCTCATTCCAGATGGTCACCCAGACAAGCCTCCAATGTTGAATAACCTTGGGAATTCACTCCTCGCGCACTTTGAACGACTTGCTGATCGCAATGATCTCAACCAGTCTATATTGAGATTTGAAGCTGCTGTTGCTCTCACTCCAGATGGCCACCCATCGAAGCCTCCAAGGCTGATTAACCTTGGGGTTTCACTCCTCAGGCACTTTGAACAACTTGGTGATCTCAATGATCTCCACCAGTCTGTATTGAGAAATGAAGCTGCTGTTGCTCTCACTCCAGATGGCCACCCAGAAAAGGCTTCATGGCTGCATGCCCTTGGGGTTTCACTCCTCAGGCGCTTTGAACGACTTGGTGATCTCAATGATCTCAACCAGTCTGTATTGAGAAAAGAAGCTGCTGTTGCTCTCACTCCAAATGGCCACCCAGAAAAGCCTTCACTGCTAAATAGCCTTGGGCATTCACTCCTCAAGCGTTTTAAGCAGCTCCACGATCCTGAAGACTCTCGGCAGCTGCTAATTCACTACACTTCAGCTGCATGTTCGCAAACAGGCCTTTCCTCCATACGATTCGATGCAGCCCAAAATTGGGCAAACCATGCCCGTATTCATCAACCCTCTTCTGTACTCCGTGCATATACTACTGCCTTTGAACTTCTGCCTGAATTAGCATGGCTGGGGCTGTCTATAACTGATCGGCATCATCAACTCTTGAAGGCCAGCCAAGTCGTGAGAGATGCTGCTTCAGCTGCCATTGCAGTGCATGACTATCAGAAGGCAGTGGAGTGGCTTGAACAGGGTCGTTCAGTTATCTGGGGTCAGCTTCTAACTCTGCGCACACCTGTAGATGACCTGAGAAAAAGCCATCCTGACCTTGCTGATCAGCTTGTCTCTGTCTCAACCAAATTAGAAACTGCTGGCACCTGGAGCAATGGCGTTACTGATGCTGATGCTATCAAAACTCAGTCACTTCAGTCCATTGTACAGCAATCTCATGCTCTTGCTCTTGAAAGGAATGGTGTCTTACAGAAGGTTAGAGAGCTGCCAGGGTTTGAGAGGTTCCTATTATCAAAGCCAATTTCTGAACTCTCGGAAGCTGCAAAAAGGGGTCCTGTCGCCATCCTGAATATCAGTGACTATGGATGTGATGCTCTGATCCTCATGCCAGGCCTTGCAGATGAAGTCATCCATGTACCGCTGAGTGATTTCACAACCGATGCCGCACAGGCCTTGGCCCAATCTCTGGCATCAATTGTGGGAACTACTGGACGCAGTGATAGGTTGCATGGTTCTCGTGAGGGATATATGGCTCCAGATGATATCTTTTCCCACATTCTCTCTGAGCTCTGGGTTAAAATTGTTCACCCGGTCCTTCACGCACTCGCGATTACAGTAAGCTATTTTGATCAACACATCTAATTCCTATCCTAATAATATCTATAGACTCCAGCAAGTCAAGATTTGGGGCGTATCTGGTGGTGTCCAACAGGGCCACTAGCCTTTCTTCCTATCCATGCAGCAGGAATCTATGGTGAAGACCAAGCCTTTGGCTCCAAATTATCCGACTTCCTGATTTCATCCTATACACCATCATTGACTGCCTTAATCCAAGGATTTCGCCCACAATCTGAAATCAAGGAAAACCTTCAACTCCTTGCTGTCACTCAACCATCAGCCAAGGGACAGTCTTACATCCCAGGAACTTGGGACGAACTCAAAATTATCAAGCAGCATGCTGAGGGGAAACTTCCAGTTCTTTGGTTGGATGAAGATATGGCCACAATAGGAAATGTTCAGAAGGGCATGAAGGATTCAAGATGGGTCCATTTTGCCTGCCATGGTGTTCAAAGCACCTCTCCAACTGAAAGTGCCCTCCTCCTTGCTGGAAGTTCACAGTTGACACTCTCGAACATTATGAAGCTATCTCTCCCCAATGCCGACCTGGCATTCCTCTCTGCATGTCAAACCGCGACTGGTTCCAAAGAGCTCCAAGACGAGTCGGTTCATCTTGCCGCTGGCATGTTACTAGCAGGATACCGAGGTGTTATTGGGACGATGTGGTCTATCATGGACAATGATGCCCCACAAGTTGCCGGTGATGTTTATGCCCATCTACTGGAAGCATCACCTCCAGATCCAACAAGGGCAGCTGAGGCACTGCATCTCGCTGTTCGGAAGCTTAGAGAGCAACCTGGAGCAAAGAAATCATTTTTACACTGGGTGCCCTTCATACATTTTGGGGTTTAATTTCGGGGATACAACAACCGTGTTGGATATATGCATAGGTGTAGTAGAAGTTTCTTAGTCCCTGTGTCTATAGTAGCACTTGTGAGTTACAGTCTGAATTTTATTTGACAGAGTGTTAGAGGTTACAAGTTACAATTTCTATGATAATCTCAACAAGTCTTGTTTATATCACATCCAACTCGACATTTGTATTGCATTCAACCTAAAAGCTGGTAACTGAAAGAATGCAATGTCAGAGATGCGAACTCAATGCTCCCGAGCATTAGGAAGACCTGTAACAAAATAAATTGAACTATGGCTTCACTCAACTGGAAATCAAGCCATTTGAGCCCTCAAGACCCAAGATAAAAACAAGACTCACAGGCTTCTGATTCTCCACTAAGCCAGGCAACAGTCTGCAAATCTACTTTATGAGTGCTTATGTAATAAGTAATCGTCCATTTGGGAAATCGATATGAGGATTTTTTGACCTCTGAACAAGTCAGTCCGCAATTAATATCGTTATGATAAAATAGTGGCTGTGTTGAAGTCTTTTTTACGGGTTTCATCAGATTTTTTTGTGATAAAATAGTGGCTGTAACCAGCTATATTGCCGGCCCGCTTTCTGAACTGCATCCTGGTGTGTGTTCGATCCTTGGTGCGTACACATTAAATATGTCTGGGAGTCAAGCCCAGATAAAACTAGGGTATCAAACCTTACTTAATATGTGCACAGGTACCTCAGCCGTCTGCCAGCACCAGGTAGGATGAACCAAAGTTTTCTCAATGGGACACTGGCTGTCCGCATCTAGTGCACAGCTATACAAACAGATCCCAACTCAACATGGACAAATAATATGGCCATTTATTGAGGTCATGAAGATGAACTCTAGACAAGTACGCATGTTTGATGATTTTAGTAGATGGACTGTACTATTACAGCTCTTTGCAGAAAGGATGACACTCGTTACGAGTGCTTATGTAATAAGTGATCGTCTATTTGAGAATTCGGGATGAGGATTTCTCGACCTCTGAACAAGGCAGTGGCCATCATCCGTGGTGCTGGACCTAGTTCAACTGGGGAATCACGCCAGTGGGTTTGACTCACATGTGTGTTCTCCCTCGTAACTTGTCCACAATCCTCAGCATTGCCTGTCAGGTCGATAGTGCGTAAATTATGCCAGGGTAACAATGTTGAGTTATCTTACCTGGAAAATATGCACATCCCTCTCCACAAGTTCTTTTAGTTCCGGGTGTTGTGTCAATGGTACTTGTCTGGGTGGCTGACTGTTGGTGTGCTAACTTGCTTTTTTATATTCCTGTAGTTCTACCGCGGCGACTCGACAAGATTGCGACCGTGAGCTCGGCTATGGGGGTATAGAGAGGCCCAGGGACGATGGTGTAAATAGTGCGTGTACACCGGGATAATTCCTGGAAACCGGCGTTCATGAGTTGGACCGTGCCGTGTAATGCTACCTACCTACCTACCTACCGTGGAATGGAAAATAGTGGCTGTGTTGAAGTCTTTTCTGCTAATTAGATTTTTCGTGATGAAATAGTGGCTGTGGAAAGCTTATGTAATGTTTGCCACACTTCGCGCGCATGTTCGATTCCCACTGCGAACATATATTTGTAAGTCAGAGAGACAATGCCTCACGATTCAAGGTAGGAACAAGTGCCATTATAATAATTTAAATATATATGCAGGCCGAGGTTTGCACACTGAATGCATGAGCATCAACCAGCTCACAATGGACCTATACTTGATTAAGACAATAATTTCTGGTGGATCCAGGCAGGAATTTTAGAATAGAGCGGAGGTCAGCAACAAGTAGCAGGACATTTTTTTTAATTCTATCAATTGGTGTTTCCCTATTCAGGCCCCACCTGCCATGAGGACTGACCGAAGGTCGGCAACAAACGGGGGGCATATCTGAAGTCTGAAATTGTTGGGAATCATGAGATCCACGCAAAGCACTTGCCTTGTTGAGGCTTGTATACCTGCTCTCTGGCAGAGGTTACAGAGGCTATGACATCATCTGGACTGTGCAGATCTTTTGCCTTTACGGGAGGAAGTTGAGAAAAATCACCAGCAAAAATCATATTCATGCCTCCGAACAGTTGATGTCGTTCATTTATTTCTGTTGTGATGGGATAGTAGCTGTGACCAGTTATATAAGGAACCTAAATACCTGGTGCATTCAAATTCCAGCAGGAACAAATATCGAGAACCAATCAGGTGCCACGAGGAGTGACCAAAGGTCGGGATATTATTCAAATTTCAATCTATGTGCAAGTTATCCAGCCCACTCCTGCTGTGAGGAGTGAACGAAGTTTGGCATTGCAGGTGGGACATCTTGAAATTTCAATTCATTCAAAATCAGTGTGGGATTTTAACTCCACACAGCTGACAGCCACCATGAATGACCGGAGTTTGGCGACAAGTGGCAGGGTATATCACAAATGAAATTGTTTCTACTAGCACACACCTCAGCAAGGTCAATGAGCTGCTGCTTGCTTTCAATAGTTGAACCATGTAGTATGAGAGCCCGAACATTTGCTATCACCTCAACCACCAATGTTCACGCACAGAGGGATTCAAGCAGATCCTTGTAAACCCGGTCCCGGTTCACAGACTGACCACCACTTACTTATGGTCAGTTTTAATTCATCTTTACCTCTGTCTTGTCGTAGCTCCCTCATCTCGCCAAATCTATAGTGGTCTTGTTGATTCTTTGTGTGACTCTTCTTCAGTGTTTTCTGTCTGGCTGACCGTCTTCCAATCTTGTGTGAAGTTTCGTGGTCGGAAAGAAAACTGCTGTACTTGCGTCAATCGCAAGGTTAAAAAAATGTAAGAACATGTGAAGTCTTGGAATTCACCTCACTACAAAACTGTCTACTCGGATTGCCTATATACAAGACTTTTACATGGACGAAGCAGAAATTGTGGCTCAATCATTTAAATCGGTCTCGGCAATCTCCGTGTCTATAGGTCACCAGTGATTAAATACCAGTCCCTCTGGTGCACTTGGTCAAACAACTGTCTTTGATCTCTCGTACCTCTGGGACTGGTTTGAGTCTAGGTCCATAGCATGTGCTAAGAACCCATTTCAGCATCTAGCATTTATCCAGAAATGGAATTGAGCAAACTGCAGATACAATGAGGTTCGCAGATGTTAGGCAGATATATTCACATATCTTGACATAGTTGACTCAGTCCCAAAACTAATTTTTTGACCCCGGCCCTCAATCACTTAGTAATTTTCTTTCCGAAAATGATACACGTGATCTGTTACTGCGCTATTATGATTTCAATCAAGCTCACTGGGTGTGACCTGTGACCTCAAGTGTTCAAATAGCCTTTTGGGGGGATTTTTCGGGATTTCCCGGAACCAAAATGGCTTATTTTGCACCAAAATCTCGTTCCAGAAGGCCTAGGACTTGTGACATTTGTTAAAGGTGTTCAGCTCAGCAGCCGTTGTGACCAGTGACTGAACGCTTAGTCGAAATAGTACAGTATTTCCATTTACTATCTACTGTACTTTCGACGGGTGGGGACAATGGATTTTTTGATGTGTGCAGAAATCACCTTATGTAAACTGAAGATAAATTTCCCAAACCTCTCAGTTGGAAATTGATGAACCTACGGTCGAAATGGTACATTAGTAGTATTCATGCTTTCATAAAGCTGGTAGGGCTGATGAGCGGTAAGGCCTGCTACCAAATATGACAACAGATTCTGATCAGAACAGAAACTTACTGTAATCGAGTTCTCAAATAATGCACCCAGTCTGGTAGAGATACACCATTGTGAAGAAAAATGTGTTCGGGACAATTGAGTACAATGCTCAGATAAAAAGTGTTCAGTGATCTTACTGCGCAGAGATTCCGGAGAAGACTTGTTGTCGATGAGTACAGTTGAGGTTCGAGATTCCAGTATTGAAGTGTCTTTCTAGCAGAGACTAATGGCAAGAAGGATGGGCTTCCAATGCCTTTCAAATAAATTGAAAAGATTAGCGACAGATGTAGAAGAATGAAGATCCGGGCTGGAGGATGCAGGGGTAGAAATATGAATTCTCGATGCCGCACGCAGTTTGAATGACAGATTTTGCACTCCAGGGACAAATATATTGAGAGCAGCAGCAACATGAGAAATTTCGGTCAAAATTTGCTTGTGCTGCAGAGATGTTGAATGCTGCTCTGAATTCTAGTCTTGACGCTGTCACAGTCAAATCACAATACAGAGCTCGACAAGCCAAGTGATCTGAACACGGAGTGGCCGAAGTCCACTGCATAATCAATCAACACATGCCCCAGTCGCAATGCATTTTAGTAACACACGTCGACACTGTGTCAAGCTCAAACCTTCAGTCGGAATCGCATGTAATTGTAGGGCAGCAAATCTGAATGGAATATAGAGATGCGCGAATGGGCAGTATGATGACCTAAAATATCACGAATAATACTCATAGATGTCACAGACCAGGCAGTCATTGAACACGGTGTGGAAGCAGAGGTAGACAGACAATTGCGCTGCACACACAGGATTGCAGCAGAGCTGTTCAAGAGGGTAGTTTTGGGCCAATGAAGTGTAATGGAGCACTTACACTCAAATGTATGATCTTGCACATGCAGAGCATAATCGGGACCACACAAGGAACCTGGAGCACTGGCACCAGAATCAGGAGAGACTGATTCAGCTATAGTTACAAAATGTCAATATTCAGAATCATCTATCGTACTTTGTGGCATTGCAGGCACTATAGTGCCGGAAGGATGAATGATGTATGCGGAAGAGTTAGTCGACAAAAAAAAAAAAAGTCAAGACCAAGAACCAGGTCATAAGAGAGCTTCAAGCATACATGCAGGATGATGCAGCTTGATATGCATAGAACAGACAGACTCAATTCACGGCTAAGGTGCCGAGAGCAACAGAATGAAAAGCAGAGACCCCAGACAAAGGAACCCATCAAGAGACAAAGGAGAGGCTTCAGAACTAGTCTGTAGTTTAACCGCGCCCAATCACTGGAAGTGGACCTTATTACGTAAAGTGCGGAGTTTGAATTTTGACCCAGGCTCTGTGGTGCTTCCAGCTGCATGGGTTCAAAAATCTAAGAGGCCAAATAAGTATTATTCTCATTTAGAATAGATCTGTCTCTTTGGATTTCTCTCCCTAGTCTCTAATCCTCGTGGAATGAAAGGCCGGTCAACGGCCCATCAAATTTTGACCTCTTCACCTGTACTTTTCCCCACAAAACTTCAGTGACAAAGTGGTCCATTTTGAATCCTTGAGTGATAATGTGACAAATAAATCCCTCACATTCATAGTAAGTGTGTGAACGAGGGGCGAGAAATCTGAGCTTACATAATAAGGTCGACTTCCAATGACACCAGTTAGGGATCTGACAGACTACAACACACGAGGTACGAGTATTTTTTGTTGTAGCGTCTGTTTATACGAGACTACTTCAGAACTAGGATCCACAGATGAGGAGAGTGGTACAGTCGAAGCTGTCTTGACCCATACCCCTCGGTGGACACCAAAAGGTATGGGTTATCACAGCATATGGGTTTCAAGAGCCATGGGAATGCTATCGGCAAAACCCGGGCACATCCGAGAACCCCGTTGCAGGGCAAAAATAATCGCAAAACTATCCCTATATGCCCATGACCATGCTATTTACACTGAATTAATCTATTGAGACCTTTTTCACCAACTGAATGCATACCTCCGATGAGGAAACCCTTACATTCCATTTTAGAAAGTCAATCATTCTAGTTGATCTTAGTTGAAATGTCCCTCTCGGCAACCCAGCACATCCCTGTCAATTCTGGGACATAATTTTGACCAGATGAGCCAATAATTGCCGTGGAAATACCCTGTAATTACATCAAAAGTATGGGGTTTTGCCCTAAAAAAATGTATGGGATATGGAGTACATCAGACTTTTGACAATTAGCTTGTGAGCTTGTACAAGGTCAAAAAAGGCCAAAAAAGGGCCAAAAAGGTCGCAAGTTGGCAAGGTCACAAGGCCATCTTTTTTTCTGACAAGGTCGACGGTTCGACTCCTTTGTGCGGCATAAATTTTATTTTATTTTGATGTTTCGGTACAGCACAGTTCTGAAAATTTGCAAAGGGCATTCTGCAAGCATTCACCAGATGTTTGAGACATTATCTTGTCTTGTTCTGCATTTTCGAGAACATACGTATATCAGAAAGTTTACCAAGTTAACGGTGAACCTGGTGAACTGGGTGAACCGAGTGAACCTCCGGTAAACTGGTTATGTAACCCGCTGGCTGTGTTTGTTCGCATACCAAACTCGGCCAATGTCACACAAACGTTACCTCGTCACTCTCTCTCGCCCATTGGTATGTTTCTTATCTTTCCCCTTGTAAGTCCCCGCCTAGTCCAGAACCCGTCCAAAACTGATAGGAATATTGAAAAGGTATATGCTACTTACCATGCACATCACTAGTCTCGCCTATGCCCGCTGCGCCGCCGGTCCACCAATTCATACAATGCCCGAAGCCAGGCTGCCCGGAACGCATCCCATCCCTCCTCGTCTGCGGTAAGAACGTTCCTTATCATGAGGGTCTGGAGTACCAAGCGGTGCGTCGTGATGTTCCCTCAGCTTCGATTCACCTTCACATCTGTTCCCAGTGTTGTTGCGGTTACTTCAAGTGGCTCGCGCCTGAGCTAGTAGCTGCTGCTGAGCGTCGTTGGAGGGACTCTCCTGCAAACGGAGCCCCGCCGTACCCGCCACCTGATGGGCCCAACGATCTGTACTCTCTATCGCCACATATTCCATTCTGGAACGGCGTACCCATTGACCCTGCACTTGTGTCGACGCCTCCCGCTCCTCCATCATCGCAACCACGCGTTCCCCTCGTCCCACCCTCGCAGCCGGTGCCTGCCAACTCTCAGTCAGGGAAAGCGACCTGTGCAGTCCGCACATGCAAACGTCTCGCAGGCGCAAAGAGCTGCACCTACAAAATGTGCAAACAGTGCTGCGAGAACCAAGGGAAAGGGTGCCGCTATAGTGGACACCGTTTGCTGGACGCCCCCATCGCGTCTTCCTCGATTCCCGAGTCTGGGGATCCATCTGCCTTGTCTCGCCCGCGGCCAATGTTCTCATACCAGTCCTCTTCGTCCACAATCGACGCTGGCGACGAACCTCTTCCTCCCAAACTCTACAAGAAGGCGATGGATCCTGATTGGGCGCGCAAGTACAATGCCAATCGTGCCGAGCAAGAGAAGCGAAAAATCGCCGAGGAGCAACGACGGAGGCAAGATCAGTTATTCGAGAGGCAGGTCCGCTTCTGCTATTGGTCTAAGGTGTGTATACCGGTCTCTTCATATTGGATATCGTATTCACCGTGCTCTTCTCAGGATGGCGTCGAGCCGGAGATGTTTCGGCAGCAGGGCTTGGCGTCATTGCGGCTCAACATGGCTGACTACCCAGCGTTGCTGAAGAAGATGGGGCTCGTCACCACCGATGAGGTTGGGATCTTCGACTTCGATGGTCGCTGCTGGGACCGCGAGGACGTTGATCACGTCATGGAGGTCGTCCCCCAGCAGGTTATCCTCGTACGCTGTTACGGGGTGGTGGATTGTCCGTGTCTGGATGAATACATCAACAAGTACGGCCGCAAGCCCATCGCTCCCCGTCGCGCACTTCCCACCACTGCTCCCAAGCGCAGGCGTTTGTCGTCCGAAGAACCGCTGCGGCCGTCCAAGTCAGCGCGCTCATTCTCCCCATCATCTCCTGCATCGCGCACATCGTCGCCCATCCCCGGGTCTTCATCTTCTTTGTTGTTCTCGCCACCCTCGTCTCCCTCGCCATCCTCGCCCTCGCCTTTGACACCGCCTTCAATGCCGGTGGACCCTGACTTGCTCTGGCAAGAGGGTCGGGTGCTTGCTCCCCTCGGGTGTGGTGTCTGGCCAGAGGGGATGTATACGCGCGATATGGCTACTGCATTTCGCCTGATAGGATCCAGGAACGTCGCGGAACGTTTCGTTGAGGTCTTTGGGCTCAGTTTCCCAAAGGGCGCGTGGTACCAGCAACAACGGGCCTGGAAGTACTCCAGCCAGGCAGAGCGCGACGTTGCCTCCCAACTGCCACGCACCCGCGATGGGCTTTGGACGGAGTGGCGGGGTAAATCAACTGGATGGGCTCGAGTTGCCGAGGACAAACGCCGTTAGCTACCATTACTTTACTCCACCTATTAGATTAGATTTGTCGTAGATTATATTTGTAGTATTGACAACATAGTATCTTGGATATAATTTCATTGCATGCATATTTTATAACAAGTTGTCTCAAGTAGGGACATAGTATGAGAGATTAGGGACATAGTCTGGGAGCGCACCTGCTACCTCCAACTTCGCCTTCGTTAGTCTATTCTTCCTCATCACCATCTCATCCAGGAAGAAATCATACTTGTCTGAGCCCATCTCCCGAAGAATCGAGTGATATCCACCAAGCCACACGTTGGTCTGCTCCGCAATTGAGGAATTGAAGAACCATGCCTTCCCATCGGTTCCCAGCAGCTCGGGGAAGAGTGTCGGGTTGCAGTGATACGAGCATTCGATCCCTTCCTTTGCGTGCTTGCAGTAATGGGACCATTCAGGCTGCCCGCAGAGCCTGATCCGAGCGTTGCGTTCGCGAATAGCCTTGTTGAATCGTACATTTTGTTCGCCGGTGTGTGGAACTTGAAGGATCTTGTTCTGCTCCTCGTGATCTTCTAGTAGCGACAAGATCATGAAACCGTCCCAGACGTGCTCAGTACGGAGTTTGAAGCTTCGAGACGGTGGCCAGTCCTTGTTATTAGGGCGATTCTCCGGTTTTGAGAGGCACGTATCGTAAACACGAGCAGCATTTGTCGCGGACGTCCAGGAGATCAACATTAGACCCATGAAGAGACTTAGGACCTCGCGCTCGACAAACTGATGCTCGCCGACTTGTATCGCATCCGGCACTCCAGAATAGTAGGTCCTGATGCCGTCGCGAACGGAATAGTTGTTTTGATAGTTTGTTTTACACTCTTCCGAATAGATATCAGTATAGAACAATGGTGAAATTGTGATGAACTAACTTGAGCAATGGAGATGCACCGAATAAGTCGCGCATGCCCCATCACTGAGGGTGAATAGTACGACCTTCCTGAGGCCATCCTTGTCCCTGAGAAGGTCTGTATTGAGGCAGCCAGGCGTAGTACATTGTTTGTTAGGCGGGAAAAGCATCCGAGCAGCTGTGAATGCTTAAGAAACGACCAATCGATATAAAACGGCGACATACAGAGGAGGTTTTCAAAGCCAAAGTCCCGGAAAATCTGTGCGTCCCTCCCGGAGCAGCCACCATCATCATTGTACCTCCATATTGTGTCGCTAAAGGCCGCCCAGCAGCCCGAGACAAAGTCATCTGGAATATCGGTAGCACAGCCTAAGAATGATTTGACATGCTCTGGAATTTCAGAAGGGGCGTTCGCAGGGTCGTAAGTAGAGGAGGACTGGGCCATAATTATCTCGTCCTTAAGTCGGGAAGCCAGTCGGACGAAAGTCATTGCTTTGTCCATGGTTATAGACTCTGCGAGGCCGGGAATTTTGCTGAGAAATGCGTGGACGTCTTCCATCGACGTCATTGTGTTGTCTGAGCACTGAGGAGGCAAGGAATGGGTAACGCTCGAGTGCGGAAGGCAAGAGTCGCCAGACGCGACTGCGATAATGGTCACCTCACGTGCGAATTGTGACTAATTTCTGTCTAAATGCGGTAGTGCATCGGAGCGTTGGGTGAGTTCACCCGTGGTTCACCAAGTTCATCAGGTTCACAAAGTTTACGAGGATCTGGTGCACTACACGGTTCAGGGATTTACTGGCATTTTCGGAGGGGTAATTTTTCGCCCTTGGACCTTGTGGGCTTGGCGACAAGCTCACAAGGCCAAACAAGATGCAATCAAATTGTTAATTGGCTGATTTTATGGTTTTTTTTTTTAGCTTTTTAGGTGGGAACCACCTCGGTGGATGCAAAAAAGTATGGGGTTTCACAGATTATGGGTTATGACAAATATGGGTTAAGACAGCTTCGACTGTACATTGTAAAAAGTAGCAGAGGGCAACATGGGGTTTAGTGACAAGCAGGCAAGCTGTGCTAGCCATTTTTCATGGTTGGGGTTCATGCGACATCGGGCAATTTCGGACCGAACATTTCGGGGGATTACGCAAAGTTGGCCGTGGAATGTCGTGTTCCCATGGCAACTGATGGCCACGTGCGGCAGGGTTCAACTTAGGTTCGGATCAAGCCGCCGTTCCATTGTTTGTTGATGCAGGCTGAGTTTGGGGGTCAACAATGGAAGGGGCTTGTGCCAAGATAAGAGAAAAAGGCAGGACCTTTGTCGCGTCCCAGAGCACTCAAAAGTGTTCCAATGACTTTGCGTATTCAAAGAGGATCTTACGGTTTTAGTCAACTTAGACTATGGCCAACTCAGATTTATCACATTGACAATAGCAAATGTGCAGGACACTCTGAAAACTGATGTTCTTCAAGATCAAAATGCTACTTTATCTGCCCGATTTTTGAGCTCTCTCGCAACATATCAAATAATTTAAGCGAGAGATGTGTTTCAATTCATTGTCTGAACCTCTCTGCCACTTTCTCCAGGTCAAATGGAGTGGTGAGGCCCGTAAACGACATAGATATCCGAGTCCATCGATTCACTGTCGATCACATTTCCATTTTAGGAACGATCGGCAAACAGCAGAACTTAGACCAGAGTCCTTGATGCGTCCAAGGTGTCAAATCAGAATTCTGAAGAGACAGAAACACTCGGGTTAAATAATAGTCTCATTAGTGCCCATAAAATCTGCACTACGGGGAACTCACATTCTCGCATTCGGTGGAGTTGACTTGCCATCAATCCCCCGAAGTCTCCTCCAGAGGACTCCAAACTTTGGGAAACAAGAATTTAACCCTGGGCTATATCACTCTTAGATATATAATGAACAATATTGTCTCTTTGATTTTGGTGGAAAGGGAGGGATGAGGTCGTAAAATGACTTCAAAGATCCTCACTGTTTTGATTACTTTGTCCCAAGCCTCTCTCCGAGATTGTCCGGCTTGCCGGACCGGAGACAGGCTTGCTCCGAACCTAGGTTCAACTACAAAACAAAAATGACAAATTCAGTGCAGCAGATTTGGACACTAACAATCTGTATATTGAACCAAAAAACATCAGAAAAACAGCCAGGCAGCAGACGATAGGCTCCGAATGTGAGTCAAGATGTTATTCGAACAACTCTCTATTGCTGTGTTTTTAAACAATGACACATTCGATATGACAAAATCTTGTTTGTCCCTGTGATGAAAATGTGATGCTCTGCAAGTGGCTGAAGTTAGGGCGCCCTATAGAAACCCATACCTTACGGTAGCGGGAATTTCTTAAATCCCCCACCCCAATGATTTTTGCACTGGCATCTCCAAATTTCAATCCAAAGCAGAAAACAGCATAAGCACGAGTTTTTTGCCGGGCACCACAACGGCCCCCCACCCAAGTTGAGAATTCGGAATGAGGATTTCTCGACCTCTGAACAAGTCAGTGGCCATCTTCCGTGGAATGGAAAATAGTGGCTGTGTTGAAGTCTTTTCTGCTAGGTTCATTAGATTTTTTGTGATTGCTGAACCTTTAGGTTTGGCTACCCAGGGGAACTTGGATTTCGGGAGCTTTCACTACATGTACAAACAAAGATTTTGTCATGCAATATTGGTCATGGTGGAAAATAAATCGTAATAAAAGGGGGGAGGATGTAGAAATAAATCAGAATGCAAGGGTAATATTTTTCAACTTCTGGCTGGAAAGGTTGCTTGTGAGGCTGCTTTCTCCAGTAGAACCAAGAATATTCTCTCAGTGCGATTTCCTGTCATTAGTCATTTCTGTCTTGTGTTCGGGCCAGTATCCGTTGACGTGAGAGAGTTCCTGATCCGGCTTGTCACAGCCGGGGTGGCACGACCACGTGCTGCAAAGGAGGACGCGTCATACCCCAATGAACCTACAAAAAGGTTTGGACGAAAACCGACTGCTGCATTTTTGGGCTGGATTGGAGCGGGCCGAATTTTCGGACAAACAGCTGCCAAATGGGTTCCGGAACATTACCAGCTCCGGAACAATCTGAATTTCTGCACAATGCAGAGGGTTTTGTCTATGATTTTTGTTCTGGGTAATCTACCATGTATGTACCTTACTGTTCAGCCTGTGGACCATGCGAGTATAATATACCCCCCCCCCCCCTTACATTCTCCTGCAAGGTAGATAGCCTGCCTGTTGTCCCATGGAAAAATTAATGTTTCCTTTCAGGCCTGCACAGTCATAAACAAACTGCCCTTGCGCCTTTTTTGCATATCCGCAGGCTCAACATGGGGCTTTTGCATCAGGAAGCTTTCAATTGCACTGAAATACATCTGTGTACAATACTGAATATCACAATTTAACTCCCATCCACAAGATGCACGCAAAAGTGATGTGTTCTGGAAATGGTAATAATGCTGAAATCAGCCAATGGCCTTCACCATTTTACCAAGGGTGAAGGCACCCCACAACCTGGCCATAACCTATGTTTTTGAGGGCGTAGAATTCGAATGTGTTCACAGAATTTGCATATGTTCTTTTACTATTTTTTTATTCGTGATTTACTGCACTGTGTTCCGGAACCCATTTAGTTACTGTATTTGATCCTTGCTAGGGCTGCGCACCATGCCCATCGTGCCGGTTCTATGGGGTCCGTGCGACGGGTAGCCGACCCGTTCCGTCGAGCTCTTCGACTGCATTTTTGACGGCCGTGCCCGTCGAAAAGGGCCGTCGACGGGTCGACGGGTCCAGGAAACACACCATGCACGGTCATATGGGATGTATAAGCCTTGTTCAAGGCATGTTTCATGCACAGGTAAGGCCAATACACAGTTTAGGCCACACCTTATGATCTTATTCAGTAGTTTGAATTGTCGAAATGACGGCCGTCGCGTGACGGACCGTTCCTGTCCAGGTCCCGTCGAAACGACGGCCGTGCCCGTTGACGGGACGGCGCACAGCCCTAATCCTTGCATTTTTGCCCAAACAAGGCATCAATGACTTCAATACACAAAAAACTTCAATACTTTACTGTACGACATTTTAGGCCTGGCCTTATCTCCCTATATATACATTGGTGGTCCCGTTTCGATACCAAACTCCTGCCCAATATCTTTCGTGCTTCTCCGTGTTTTTCAGTTCTTGCTTGTAAAGCTCTACTGCTATCTTCTTGGCCTCGTCTTTCAATGCTTGAATGTCCCTGGTCTTCTTGAGATTCAAATTCCAACTCGTGGCGTGGTGCAGTCCAGGAGAAAGTGATGTCAGTATGAACATCACCTGGACGCAGAGCTTTTCTCGTCCGAGTCATTGTCGTTCCACACCATCTGATGAGCCGCTGACCTCAACTTTTTTTGCAATCTAATCCTTGTTAATTTTCTCAGTCAAAATCAGCCCAATTCTCGAGGCACGGTTGTCGACAATGCACCCCCCATATCCCGCATATTCACTAATTCTGAGGCAAGCTCAAGTCCTGAAAAGACGTGGGAGGCGAGCTCGCATCATATGAAGAAGGTATGAAAAGAAAACTTGCCAAAAAATATGGACTCTTAGCTCTCAAACTTGAAAAGAAAAAAATACCAAGGACCGCGGAAATTGCAAGGACCGTGGAATAACTGTACTTCCGAAGTATTGATATTTTTTTTAAAAAAAACTCCTAAAGGTTCAGCCTCCGCCTCGGAGAGGCCTAATCCAAGTCATGAAATAGTGGCTGTGGACAGCTTATGTAATGTTTGCCACACTTCGCGCGCATGTTCGATTCCCACCGCGAACATATATTTGTAAGTCAGAGAGACAATGCCTCACGATTCAAGGTAGGAACAAGTGCCATTATGATAATTTAAATATATACAAGATTGTTAGATCCGGGAAAGGTGACTAAGCAAGAAGCTTGGAATTGGGCTTGCTCTGCGGCAATCCCGACGACGTATTGGGTACAAAGTAGACTACTTATATACTAATTTGGTAGTCAAAGTAACCTAAAATGCAATGTGTAGGGAGAGAAACAAACAAGGCTGCGTACTGTTACAGTAAGGGTAACATACTTGGAGTTTGCCATGACGGCATGACTCCATATTCCAACAAAGATATGCCTCCACTTCGCTCCGGCCCTTTGCAGGGTTTTACAGCGCTTTGCATGTATTCGTGAAAATGTTTAAAATATTTCACAGCTTCACGTGATTCATGCCGAGCGTGCCGGGTTCATCCGCTCTCTTTCAACATCTAAATCTGACCCGGGATTACTTTGCACCTCTTGTGGAGGCTCAAACTTGCTAATTTGACTGGATATTCACGTGTTTCACTGTCCAAAAAGTTTCAGCAGGGCCGGCAAGGTCACGTGCAGATGAGAATTTTTTTCAACATTTTCACGAATACATGCAAAGCGCTGTCACTGGGGGCAATGAACGGAGCACTTGAAAGACAAGTGCAATTCACTCATGTGGTCGACACGTCTGTGTGACATACCACAAAGGCCTTTGTAAAATTTACATTTTGTATTAACAAGCTAGAACTAAGTAATTAATTAAATACAACAAATGTAATAAATACATAGCCTGAATTTTGACAACAGTGAAAGAGTCTTTGTACCAGATTTGAGAATCGGGTGGGTGGGAGCCACAAGTGATGCCGCGCGAAGGCATGATGGGGCCGTGGAAGCCGAAACAAGGAATCACGCCCATGTGATGCGGCAGATCCACGGTTGGCTTGATGCTCGCATTCAATGTCATCCCGGCGGAGCCCGACGTTGCACAGCTTCCTTCCCCGCGCCCATCCCACGCGGCATGTGGCACCGCCTGCCAGGACAACAGCATGCTTTACGTGCCGTGCCTTCGGGGACGTGATTATATCCCTGCATGTCCCCCTTTTAGACATGTTACCCCACCCCCCACTTCGTTTTTGTTGGCACACACCCATCCCCGCACATCACCTTCGTCGATACATTGCCCCGCCTGTACATCGTCTTTGTCAACATACGTACCCACCTGCGCATCGCCTTTCATGACACAGGTACGTTGCCTTGTAACAAACGGCCCCAATCGCACGCCGTCTAAGTTCTGGGGCTCTGAGCGCATCTGTGCACTGTCTTTGTCAGCTTGGCCGCCCCATCCATGGACTTGGTCAGCACATGACGCCGTCGGCATGCCCCGCCATCTGCAAATCTTGTCTGCCCAAAATGCCTGCAGGCGGCCGAACCCTGACCTTTGTGACGGCCACCATACAATTAGTAAATTACGTCCCCAAAGGCACAGCAGGACCCTGGTTTATCCGGTCGTAGGTCGAATACAAAGTTCGGACAAAATTTTTGATCGGAGCCACCTATGTTGGAGGAAAGTTCGGACAAAACGGGACCACAATGGCTTGACCTCAGATGCAAAGTTCGGACATAGGCCCACCATGGAGTGAGGTCAGATTGAAGTTCGGACAATGCTCAGGTGCATCCTTCAATTTCCTATTTGGTTATCGCCGCTGGGCCACTTACGAGCATCAAAGTGCTCTTTGAACAATGAGAAAATAAGTTCATTGATGGAGTGGCTCCTGTGACCGACTCAGTGAATCCCCGTGAACCTTCTTAACCTTCACAGAAACCTCACAGAAATCTTGCACATGGGAGGAGGCCGAGGAATCATCTTAGGAATATACTGCAATTTTTTGGGATTTTTTGCGGCTGAGAAAATCAACTTTTATAAATTTTTCAAATTTGAGGTCAGAAGCAAAGTTCGGACAAATTTGGGACCTAAGGTAGGTTAGTGGCAGAGTTCGGACAAAATCTGGGTGCCGGACGGTGTCGAAAGTTCGGACAATTTTTTCTAGATGGCCGAACTTTGTATTCGACCTACAACCAGATAAACCAGGGTCCTGGCACAGCACGTGAAGCATGCTGTAGTCCCAGGAGGCGGCGCCACATGCGGCGTGGGATGGGCGTGGGGCGGGAAGCTGTGCGATGTCGGGCTCGGCCGAGGAATGCAGGCCGGCATCAAGCCACCGTGGATCTGCTGCATCACATGGGCGTGATTCCTTGTTTCGGCTTCCACGGCCCCATCATGCCTTCGCGCGGCATCACTTGTGGCTCCCACCCACCCGATTCTCAAATCTGGTACAAAGATTCTTTCACTGCTGTCAAAATTCAGGCTATGTATTTATTACATTTGTTGTATTTAATTAATTACTTAGTTCTAGCTTGTTAATACAAAATGTAAATTTTACAAAGGCCTTTGTGGTATGTCACACAGACGTGTCGACCACATGAGTGAATCACACTTGTCTTTCAAGTGCTCCGTTCACTGCCCCCAGTGTGTAAGAAGGGCAGAAAAAAAAAGTTATATATTGTATTCCGAGAAACGGAAATAAAGAAGACAGAAGGGCTTGCATAAAGCTAACCAGTATTTATTTGGAGAAAAGGAAATGAAGGAAACCGAACTCTCAAAAGGCTTTGATAAACAGTTCATTGCAACGTAGAAATCAGCCAGATTGAATGAATGAGCTTGGCGTCAGTGTTAGGTGTTGAAGAGTCCTCCGAAATCCAGGAATTTCTTGCTTGAGGATACACTTGAATGTTGGTGCAATTCTTGTATAGTACTTGCAGCAGCCAAGGAGGATACGGGCTAATGATCTCAGAGATGAAGGGTTTGAACAAAATGAACAGGAAACCGACCTTTTATACTGAACAGGCAACCACCAAGTACGTGTCTGCAGGTCAACAGTGCCCTGCGCCGCAGCGACATGTTGGCAGTTCGGGAAAATATCAACGGATCTCTGTCAAAAGCTGTTGGGCTGTCGGGCTGACATTCCTACTACGGGTTGGAAGCCACAGCCACCAGGTAGATCACAGTCTCCCCGCAGTTCAAGGAAACAGAAGCTCACGATTCAAACGACGACACGAGAAGAAACTTGTGTTATAGGCAGATAGGGCTATGCACGCAGTTAAGTCTGTTCAGTTGCGTTGTCCCAATCAGGGACCGAACTTCCACGGGCGTCGAAGTTCATGAAGATGTGCGGAAGAAATACAACTCCGCCGCTGAACTGCGGGCACAGCAAGTTCAAAATGGGAGACGTCGATAATTTGGGTTGGGCTGTGCATGTTGAAGCATAGCATGGGTCATAATCTGCACGTTCGACGTTGAGGAAGGACAGCAAGAGGAAACTCAAAGGATATAGCCTGGATGGGGATGGAGCCAAACAAAAGCCGAGGATCTCGTTAAGAGAACGAGTAATGCAGGCCGAGGTTTGCACACTTAATGCATGAGCATCAACCAGCTCACAATGGACCGACAATAATTTCTGGTGGATCCAGGCAGGAATTTTATTACCTGCAATAGCACCCCTCCAAAAAACCCGCACGTGCTCTTTCCATCACGTGTTGTCCGCGTTTCTTTCTTTTTTTCGAAGTCCATAGTATGTCAATGAAGAGGAGGGACAGACTACAATTTGAACTTAAGGGCGAAACAAATGAGATTTGAGCGCATTAAAGACAACTATTTGCATAATTTAATATGGGTTATAATTATCCTGGCGCGTAAATTTTTCGAGTCTTATGACGGCGGCTTCCGACTAGTGCTGGGTTTTAATTGATGTATTTATTGATCGTATTATACAAGGGCGTATAATACGTGTATAATACATTTTATACCCCGAGGCTCCGGGAAGCCATGTATTTAATAGGTATAAAATGCCCAAAGTCTTCTACAGGAAGTGGGAATGGCACACAGAGCTTATGAGTATAATAGAGCAATTTTCAGACCACTTCCCGGATGTGGAGAGCATTAAATTCATCGAGGTCGGAATGACTCGGAACTGAGGCCGGCGGCTAACAACGATCATCTGCAGGCCACATGGGCCGTGTTTCCGAGTTTTTTTCTCCCTCCCATCACACAGTCCCACCGACGCGAGAGCCGTGGTGCTCACTGCAGAGCAGTATGGAATTTTCAAGGCGGCTTCAGCATATTTCTTGGCGGAAGCGGAGTTTTTTGCCCCCGACCACTCGGACCAGGGCAAATCTGACCAGCCGACTTCACAGCCAGCACCGCAGCCACCGAAGCAGTCGAGCTCCAAATGGACCGAGAAGGACGCCGAATGGGACCCGGCGGACTGGACCTAAGTAGAATACATTAAATACAGCCTTAAATACACGTATAATACATTTAATACGTCGAAAATTTCGGGCCGGCGGCGCCGGTATTTATTGTATTATACAAGCCCTCCATTTTAGACGAGCAGCATGCTGGACCCTCTCGTATTATACAATGTATTAAACCATCCAGACCCAGCACTACTTCCGACGCCCGCGAAGCTCCACGAACTTCGAAGGCGTGAAACGGGGCAGGATGAGATCCGGTGCTCAATTACACGCTGCCACCGCTACACGGTTACCATCGCGCACGGAGGCTGTCGATTCGGGATGAAACCAAGATGGTGGTGGCATGGAAGTGGCATGGACTCGAAATTTGATACTGACAATGTAAACCACACCTAAAAGCCAATGGTGTCGTAGATTCAGAGAACACACCACCAAAATTGAGCACTTGGGACGCTTGTACGAGCCGAGTCGGGTTGACAACGCGTGAACGCGACGGGGACGCGGCGCATGGTTGAATTGATGAGTCCTCGGTGTGGTTCCCTGTTGAGGACAATACCTGTTGAGCAGTGGTGAGGAGGGAGGGTTGGGGCGTGGGGGGAGGGGCGCATTGACGGAGGGAGAGGGAAGGAAAGAACACCAGTATTGTCACTGTTGTGGCATGGTTGTGCACTCACATGTTGGGTTTTTTGGAGGGGTGCGATTACCTGAGTCGGAATTTTGGAATAGAGTGGAGGTCAGCAACAAGTAGCAGGACATTTTTTTTAATTCTATCAATTGGTGTTTCCCTATTCAGGCCCCACCTGCCATGAGGACTGACCGAAGGTCGGCAACAAACGGGGGGCATATCTGAAGTCTGAAATTGTTGGGAATCATGAGATCCACGCAAAGCACTTGCCTTGTTGAGGCTTGTATACCTGCTCTCTGGCAGAGGTTACAGAGGCTATGACATCATCTGGACTGTGCAGATCTTTTGCCTTTACGGGAGGAAGTTGAGAAAAATCACCAGCAAAAATCATATTCATGCCTCCGAACAGTTGATGTCGTTCATTTATTTCTGTTGTGATGGGATAGTAGCTGTGACCAGTTATATAAGGAACCTAAATACCTGGTGCATTCAAATTCCAGCAGGAACAAATATCGAGAACCAATCAGGTGCCACGAGGAGTGACCAAAGGTCGGGATATTATTCAAATTTCAATCTATGTGCAAGTTATCCAGCCCACTCCTGCTGTGAGGAGTGAACGAAGTTTGGCATTGCAGGTGGGACATCTTGAAATTTCAATTCATTCAAAATCAGTGTGGGATTTTAACTCCACACAGCTGACAGCCACCATGAATGACCGGAGTTTGGCGACAAGTGGCAGGGTATATCACAAATGAAATTGTTTCTACTAGCACACACCTCAGCAAGGTCAATGAGCTGCTGCTTGCTTTCAATAGTTGAACCATGTAGTATGAGAGCCCGAACATTTGCTATCACCTCAACCACCAATGTTCACGCACAGAGGGATTCAAGCAGATCCTTGTAAACCCGGTCCTGGTTCACAGACCAACCACCACTTACTTATGGTCAGTTTTAATTCATCTTTACCTCTGTCTTGTCGTAGCTCCCCCATCTCGCTGAATCTATACAGTGGTCTTGTTGATTCTTTGTGTGACTCTTCTTCAGTGTTTTCTGTCTGGCTGACTGTCTTCCAATCTTGTGTGAAGTTTCGTGGTCGGAAAGAAAACTGCTGTACTTGCGTCAATCACAAGGTTAAAAAAATCTAAGCACGTGCGAAGCCTTAGAATTTACATCACTACAAAACTGTCTATTCGGATTGTCTATATACAAGACTTTTACATGGATGAAGCAGAAATTCACTCCAAAAAAAGCGTGGTTTCTGGGCTCCTGATTATGGTTCTGAAACCAGATGTATCAGACTATCAGTAGCAGAATAAGTAGCGTCCATACTGTACCTGATATGAAAAGTTTTTGACAGGCTGATTTTGTTGCTGAAACGGGTCATTTCGGCAGCAGTTTTTGCCGTGCCGAAACTTTCAGTTTCAGGCGGCATTCTAGCATGCCGGAAACTGCTTCTGGAACTATCAGTATCAGGAGCAGTATCAGGCAGCACGGAACAAAAGGTATTGGGTACCATTCATGCGGCCAAGTGGTAGGAATTAGGGTAGGTAAAGTGTAGTCTAAAACTGATAGTTTTAGCATCCAACTCAATAAAGGTGAAATTGCACCCAAATTCACAAGTTTTAAGCCGGCTGAAGCAGAAGCCGAAACTACGGTATTCGGCAGCTGTTTCGGGGCTCCAGAAACTGAGTATTTCTATCCTACAGAAACTGCTCCTGAAACTACTGATTTCAGGAGCAGATTACACATGTCAGAAACCTTCAGTTTAAGCTGCACTAAAACTGTCACCAAAAACAAAAGATTCAGTGACTGTTTCGGGGACTCGAAAACAGTAAGTTTCAGGAGCCGGACCGTCGGTCCGGAGGCGGCACGGGCGGCCCGATTTGACCCGGCCGCTGAAACTGATTGTTTCAACGGCGCCGATTTTGTTGCCGAAACTTTTGTCTTCGGCTACAGTTTTCGTGCCACTAAAACAAAAGTTTCCGGCATGGGTAAACTGCTCCTGAAACCACTAGTTTTAGGAGCAGTTTCTTTGGGATAGAAACACTCAGTGTCTGCAGCCCCGAAATGGCTGCCGAATGCCGTAGTTTCGGCTTCTGCTTCAGCCGGCTTAAAACTTGTGAATTTGGGTGCAATTTCACCTTTATTGAGTTGGATGCTAAGACTAGCAGTTTTAGACTACACTTTACCTACCCTGATTCCTACCACTTGGCCATGTGATTTCAGGTGATGCCCTGAAACAATAAGTTTCGACTGGCCGGACACCCGGTGCCGGGCCGCCTGAAAACAATAGTTTCGGGCCGGCGTCCGAAACTGTGCCCGATACTAATTGTTTCTGACGGATCGGTACTGCTCCTGATACTAATAGTATCAGGAGCAGGAACTCAGCGAGAGGTGGTACTAATCCCGCTCGGTGATGGGCAGGTCGCGGAAGGGGAAACAGGGGGGCTTCTCAGCGGGACGGAGAGGATTGTTGGGGCCGGCTTTGATCGAGGGTTACTGGTCTCCGACTCGCGGGCCGGATTGCAGGGTATTATTTCGACGGCCGCACGCTCAGGACAATACCGCGCCATCAAATATGACCGGCTAATCCACGACGCAATGAAGCATCTCCCCTCCCTCCAAATCACTAATCTCTGGACCCCAGCCCACATTGGAACACTCGGCAACGAGCTTGCTGACTCCGCTGCCAAGGCAGCTACCCTCCTCTCACCACCCTCGTCGCTTCCGGTTTCCCTGACAACCTGTAAACGGTGTATCAACGAGCAGATTCTCGCTCGGTGGAAAGACCTCTGGCGATCTACTCCCGTGGGCCGTTCGCTGAGAGAAATTGATCGCTCCCCACCATCGCTGATTCTCCGCTCGCCATATACTGCTGCTATCCCACGCCGCATGATCTCCACCCTCGCCCGGCTGCGAACCGACTTCTCGAGTCTCAATGCGACCAGATTCCGGCTCCGCCAAACCGATTCTCCAAGATGTGACGCGTGCGGGGCATCTGCGGAGACCCGTGCTCATTATCTCCTTCACTGTCCCGCATGGGATCGCTTCCGTCGCGCACTTCAGTCCGCCTCATATACTGCCGGCATCCTGGGTGCAGTTGACGTTCCGTCTCTCCTCAACAACCCGAAGCTCGTGAAAGCCCTCATCAAGTTTATTGATTCTACAGACCGATTTAACCCCACCTCCTAGTCGACCTCTTTCCTCTCTTATCAGTTTTACCTTATCTTCGGCTACCGGACTGAACTCTCTTTAATCTCTAGAAATTCCCGTACCAGATCGGCATCTTATCCTCCCAGTCGCAATCCCTCTCCTCCATCTTTTCAGAAACCTCACCCTCAAGTATTTCCCTGTGCGTAGTCTACTTTTATTTTCTCTTTACTTATACCTGTTTCCCTCTCCTAAATCCAATAGTTACCTTACATATAAAACCCAGCCCTACAATATGTAGAAGTACCATCACGTAGCTATTTGTAGCCAGGTATGATGACAATAGAACTCAAGTCAAGTCAAGTCAAGTCAAGCAGTATCAGGAACACTGAAATCGTGTCTGATACAAGAGGTTTCAGACCAGTGGAAATGAATGCCGAAATGACCCGTTTCGGCAACAAAATCAGCCTGTCAAAAACTTTTCATATCAGGTACAGTATCGACGCTACTTATTCTGCTGATACATCTGGTTTCGGAACCGTAATCAGGAGCCCAGAAACCACACTTTTTTTGGAGTGATTGTGGCTCAATCATTTAAATTGGTCTCCGCAATCTCTGTGTCTATGGGTCACCAGTGATTAAATACCAGTCCCTCTGGTGCACTTGGTCAAACAACTGTCTTTGATCTTTCATACCTCGGGGACTGGTTTGAGTCTAGGTCCATAGCATGTGCTAAGAACCCATTTCAGCATCTAGCATTTACCCAGAAATGGAATCGAGCAAACTGCAAATACAATGAGGTTCGCAGATGTTAGGCAGATATATCCACATATCTTGACATGTTGACTCAGTTCCAAAACTAATTTTTTGACCCCAGCCCTCAATCACTTAGTAATTTTCTTTCCGAAAATGATACACGTGATCTGTTACTGCGCTATTATGATTTCAATCAAGCTCACTGGGTGTGACCTGTGACCTCAAGTGTTCAAATAGCTTTTTGGGGGATTTTTCGGGATTTCCCGGAACCAAAATGGCCCATTTTGCACCAAAACCTCGATCCAGAAGGCCTGGGACTCGTGACATTTTTTAAAAGTGTTCAGTTCAGCGGCTGTTGTGACCAGTGACTGAATGCTTCACCTATATAGCCCAAACAACCCCTCTGGTTAGAAAGGGATATACATAGGTACTCCCTTTCTAACTACACCGCCAAAGTGCACACACAGTCCAGAAGAATACTGAATAGATACATGCTGGAACCAGCTCTGACTGGATTCCAGCTGAGACAGCAGCTGGTGTATATATGACATTCCAGGTCGACGAGACCAATTTGAATTGAAACTTCTGGTACATTCTGGTTTAAAAAGGAAAATTAATTGGCAGGCAGTCTACATACGACAGGAATAGTACGATAGCCATCGACTCGTATTGGAGTACCGCACTAGGGTGCAGAAATGGTGCACACCTAACCGTCCAGACGTAGAAGACCTCTACGTTCGCATCCTGATCAAGCGCATACAGACTGTGATGCCACCAGTAAGGCCCTCGAAAGTGGGAAAGAGATACTCACCATGTAAATTTTGGCGTTGGCCCTTGAACCCCCCACACCAGGCATACAAAATGCCGTGTATGTCATCGGAACAGATCACAGCGATACATGGAGCGTCGGAGCGAGGCCCAGTAAACCTCGAGCACACGACTCACCTGTATCCTTGTCAGCCGCTGTGCGAGAAAGCGGACATAAGGAAACGCACCTGGAGTGACTATATAGGGCAGCTGCGTCATCGCCGCCTCCTCGGAGCCCACCACCCAGATCTCCCCTTCCCTCGCTGCAATTCGCCGCGAGCGCCGGGTCCACAAATTTGTGTGCGATACCCTTGATCGGTGTCCTTCTGCGGGAGCGCATCTACATGAAGCATGTAAGTGAGTCTGGGCTAGGTATTGATATAGGAAGCGTGCGTGGCAGCGGCCACCGGCCCAATACGTCTGTTGGCCGAGTAACATACCGATGGCTGGCAAGTGACTCTTGATCTTGCGGATACTTTTGAATCCAGGTTCCAGGAGCTATCTCTTGGGCAGGAATGCCTTGTAGTGAAGGACTTGGGCCTTATTGAAGGGGACGACAGACTTGATCATACTTGAAGCCCAATGGCTCTCGCGCCGTCTTGAAGCAGTATCTTGAGTCTTCGGAGGAAATAATCGAAACGGTTCAATGAGGGAGGATACGGGCTTGAGGGTTCTGATTCAAAAAGATTTTGAGGGGTTGCTGGGCTTTACTCTTGCCGTCCTTCGCGGATGTTTCAAGGCTCCACTTCGGCGTACATTCTTGTCCGGGGAACATAACGGCTTGAAGGCTTGAAGTCCCATGAGGGGTCCGGCGCTGAGTTTAGAACTTGAGGGCACATTTCATGCCTTCAAAGAAGAATGGGAAATGTGGTGGTGAGAGTCGGGAGGAAAGAACCGTGCAAGCCAACATGCACGTGATATGTCTACACAAGAACAAACAATGAACCATCCGCGTTCACGGTTCAGTGCGCGTCGCACCGTCTTTGGCCCGGACCGACATCCTACCAAACTAGCAATCTATGTAACGTGGATATCTACACAGCTAGAAACTGGCACCGCTCGAGGTAGTGATGTCTATGGCTTGGCTTAAAGCCAAAAAGCCAAGAAGCCAAAGCCATGGCTTTGCAAAGCCAAGCCAAGCCAAACTGGTGGCTTGGGGTTGGCTTTGGCTTTGGCTTGGGGTCCGGGAAGCCAAAGCCAGGCCAGAAAGCCCTGGCTTTGACTTTGTAGTACAATTGGGATAAGGAGCAATGTTTTGATGTTCATGCAAGCATTCATGTGGGTTTTGGGGAGACTGGGAATGCAGGAAAGCTCACACATATTCAACTGGTAGATTGAGTACTTATTTAACAGTTCCACATCGGGTTGTATTGATAGTTAGTTCCCAGGCATCAGCACAGCCTGATTGTGCATGTTCACAATTTTATATCTATCTTCAGCCTCTCAATGAATATAAAGATGCTTGAGCCGTTTTACAGGTGAGTAGGACCAGTTTTCTGACCTTTCCCAACCTCCACAACCGTGGGAATCTTTTGATCTACAGCCATGGCTTAAGCCAAAGCCAAGCCAAGCCAAGCCACATCCCATGGCTTTGGCTTTGGCTTCAGGTTTCTCAAGCCAAAGCCAGATGAAGCCAAGCCAAAGCCAGGGTTTGAAAGCCAAGCCAAGCCAAAGACATCACTAGCTCGAGGAACAAGTTGCACAGTGCGGGCCCGGCCCGCACGCAGGACCGAGATTTCACATTGAACGCAATTCAAAATTTATGTATCGATCCTCGAGCTCGATCTACAACCAAGTCCGGAACAGTATAGTCGGGGTAAAACACGCAGTGTCTCATCCCTTTCAGCCAAAGCAGGGGCTATTTTCCGACACCTACTGTAACCTCCTGGCAGTGCAAGTTCAAGCGAAGATAGCTGATCGCCAGGTGGCCGCACCTACATGTGAGAATAACCAACACATTGGCACTCATTGCATCGGCGAAGGGAATATTGACCCAAGATGATAGTTCCAGCTTTTGTATCACATATCACTCACATGCGACTCCAGCTGGTTGACAGCTGGAAACTTAACTGGGAAATTTAGCTGGCTACCAGCTGGCTGGTGTCTGGGATACAGCCTTCATAAAAGCTGGAACCCAGGTAAAGGCTCCAGCTGGAGGCAGCGTGTGGGCACTTTGGCGGTGTAGAGGCCGTTTGAGTCGATTCCGTTTCATCCAATAATTACGTAAATAGCGATCGCTAATTAGAGAGCTATTAGCAATAAATAATTGCTTTAGAGGGTACTAGACGGCGGGGAAGGCGGGGGCACGCGCACCCCCATCAATATCGTTGACGTCGCCATCAAAGATGAGCGGCGACGTCGCGAAGCGCCCCTCGCGTGCCGTCCCATCACGCCCATCAAAGTGCCCGCCGCCCGGGCCCCGCCCAACTCGTCCGTTCCGGGCTCAAAAATAGCCGTAAAATCGCAAAAAAAATCAGGGTATGTTGCCATGGGTCTCACGGGTTAGGATTATTAAGAAAGTCGCCACCGAACCCCCCCGCGTCATCCTACCTCCCATTTTACCTAGCAAGATGACAAAAAAATGAGATTTTAGAGCCTGTTCGGATGCACAATCGATTGTCGATTGTCGATTGTCGCTTATCGGCTTGGGATGGCAATGCATCACAGTGTCGTTAGCACATCAATCAAACCTTCCTGGTCATCGTCTCTCGAGTCCCGCCTGATCCCGCCCGCTGTGCGTGCCACCCCCCGCCCTCAATGAAAACTGTCAAGAATGTAAGTGATGGTGGTTTTTTTTCAACCATCAATGTTGAGTACCATTCAATAGATAATTGCCAAATGATTGCAATAAAATTGCAGTAAAATTGAGGGGAACAAGGAGAATTCGGGGGTCGCTGCTGTCGCGGACAACGGACGGAGGGGTCTCATCGTCGTCGGAGCATCAAACGGCGTTGCCACGGTCTGACGTTGCCCTGGATTGCCGAACAATCAGGTCAACAATCAAGCTACCATAAATGGTGTTTAAAAAAGCATGTTTACGCAAGTCTAATCGACCGAGCATACCGAATCCTCTGCTCAGGAAGAACGGCCCGGCATCCTGCCCTTTGATGCTGGAGTATCTCCGAGCGTGGGCAGAATGTTCGCCGGGCAGTAATTTCAAGCTCCGATCACGAGATCACGAGATCTGCTTGGTCCCCGCCGTGTCGGGGATAGGCGCGCCGCCACTGGAGGCCCAAGCGCGTACAATAACGAGCCGGGGCTTATTGTCTTTCGGATGCGCTTGGGCCCGCCAATCTCGAGTACTTAGGGCGACCACGAAGAAGGAGCCCTCACCTCCCATTTCCTCGTTGTCCGTCCTAGGTAAGCCCCCGCGAGGCTGGTCGCTGTGCATTCTGAAACTGATTCGAGACCTTTGTCTGGACCAGTTTTCTATCGTTGAATCCAGCCTCCCTGTGTTTTCCAGTTACGCCGCCGCTGGCTGCAATTCACCTCAGTATGTTCACCCGAGAATGTGCTGCCAATATTGTCGGCCCTAACTGAGATCCGTCTAGTTGGCTGCTGAATCATCCAGTGCACTGCGAGACATTTAGAGCTGCTGCTCCTTCTCGAGTCTTCACGCGTCACTAGGTATGATGATTCTCGCGTCGTAGTTTATATCAGAAACTGAAAGCTTCACGCGTCACTAGTTTCGTGCTTTACCCGCCCTAGTTATTCACATTACCTCTCACCCTAACTTTCTTCCTTTCTGATATCTACGCTATCTTTTGGTTTCTCGCTCCTCCCTCACCTCGCTTCACTTTACCCAGCTCATCTCTCCCAGTTTACCTCCCTTCATTTTCCTTTCTCGGCATCTTACTATACCTACTGCCAATTCACTCGGGCTCCCTTTGGGGAGTCGCATTTTCGGCTAAACCCTCATCTGAGTTCCTGTCAAAGAACGTGAGGTTCCAGGAAGCTGGCTTAAGTTGCGCATTCGGACGCAACTTAGCCGGCTCGGAGAAAGCCGAGCTTTCGCTGTCCAACTCAGGTCGATTAGAGGAAGAACAATCGACAATGACAATCGATTGTCCATCCGAACAGGCCCTTATAGGCAGGAAATAAGGAAAAGTAGTACAGAATATGCACGACGTGTATTAGCAGGTAAAGTGATGTAAATGGATAGATAAACACGGGCCGCGGATCGTGTATGATACTGCGTGCACATTGTATTCGACTTGTGAGCACTGACATTCACTTCATGCGTGGCGGCCCCGCGACACCCCTGCATCTGATCGCTTCTTACGTGTTTTTTTTTCGGGCGCCCCACTCGCGCTGGCGACGGCGTTGCCCATGCCCGAATTCTCATCCCCGCTGAGGTGCTTGCGCCGCACACCCGCGTCGGAGCGCTTCTTGCGCTCCTTCTTGCCGTCAGGTGCTGTAGCGGACGCAGCGGGGCGCACTTTCTTGGGAGCACGCTCGGCGTCGGCAGGGGCAGTGGCCTTGCGTTTCGCCTGTTTGACTTGCGCCACCAGAGGTTGGCGGTGTTATATATAAAGGCCTGTAATTAGAGGTCAACCAATATTTGAAAAAACCCTCTAATTGTAGGTCGGTCATTCATTGATTCTTTAGAAGCACTCACGTGCCTCCCTAGCGATGACGACAGCGTATCAGACGGCGAGGAAGACCTCGAGCTCGCCGTTGTAGTCGGTAGGACTGGCATCGCTAGGGCTAGATGACCTGGAATCCCGCGGTATCGCTACGCAAAGGATCCAATAGCAGAGGTCGTGTACAAGCAGGATGTCCTGACTAAGCTACAGGCTGCTGCCACACATGCGCACACAAGCTGGACCTGAACCTCCCACTGCACCGTCTGCGAGTATGGTCGTATTTGCCATCATTATCCGCATTTGGAACACGATGAGCAAAGCACTTTCGACGTCGGCGGCCACGATGACGAGCAAAACACACACAAAAATGACTTGGGATTGGGCCTCTTCGAGGCGGGTGCTGAACCTTTAGGTTCAACTTACTTGTCAATCTATATAAGAAAAGACGTGGTATCTTTGGACAAACGTCAAAGTGGAGCGAGGTGGAGTACACGGACAGCCGGTCCGCCGGAGCACGGCCACAATGATCTCGGTTGGCTTTGCTCCGCTGCAGCTCCGAGCCTCCAGTAATCCATCATCTATGAGTCTGGCTACCTGTAGAGTCTCAATGTCGAGCAATAAGACAGAGGAGTACGATGCAAAAATATTTGAGTACATTGGATGAAAATTGAGGGAGGTAAAAAAAAAAAAAAGCGGCGGAACTATTACTGGAATGTTCGAGTAACCCTTCGGCTGGACAGGAGTGTAGGCTACCGGTGTGGATTCCGTAACAGTACTGCCTTAATTTGAGGTAACAAAACTGTTCGCTCATTTCTTGAGTTCTTTTTATAAACAAAATGTTCTCTTCTGTGTACAGTAGAATACTATAGCTAGAAAGCATTGGTGCTGTTACCAAGAAAATTAAAATGCACTGAAGAATATAGAGACTATGTGGGGCCAGCTAATTGTCAATGAGGCCGCGAGGAACCAACCGAAGGTTGGTGACGAGCGGCGTGATTATGATTCCAAGTTTCAACCATTGGAGCTGTATGCCGAGATCACCTATGGATAATTGAAGATATTTTACTGTAATTCCCCCGTGGCATAGCACGGGTAGCTGCTAGTTTTCAACAATTGGGGTGGATAGGCACCAAAGTACTTCGATAATCAAGCTGCTTCAGATTGTGATAAGTATGGAACTGCTACAGACCCTGATTGGTCTGTACATCTTATTTCTGTCTATCGTTTCTCCTTCCCAAAAAAAAATTTCCGGGATACTATACTTACTAGTGCAGCCGTATTGGAGATGGAGTGTCAACAACAGATGGGAATTTGCACTGGAGCACAGGAGAGCACAATCCTTGCTATAGGGTTGGCTACACCAATCCAGTAAATTTGTGAAACAAATCCTTCAGCAAGCAGTTCTCTATTGACGAAAGCATCACGAGGGATTATTGGTCCATGCGACCGGAATCCATCCAAGTAAAATTCAACAGAAAATTCTCGTCCTGTCCGGAATGAATTGTGGAGACTGTATCTTTCTCCAGTTGAACTTTATCTCGTTGCCAATCAGAGACAATAGCAGTAACTGTGTCTGCCGCAGTCTACGTGGGCCAGCAGCAACTCAAAGGTAAAAACCATTCTCTGTATATATTCTCATTATTTCTGATTTCCTGATTCAACTAAGTAATACAACCTACTAGTGCAGCTCTGAAACTAGAAAGGAAACCACAACAAGACCTGAATAAGGGTTTTAGCTGATAGGAGTACAGGCACTTCAAAAAGAAATCAAACATTAGGAACCTGGTAGTATTTGCAAGAAATAGATCGACCGAGATGCCCGAGGAATATTATTACTGACCTTCTGCAATATTTTACTTGATTTTCAGGCTCTGCAACTGTTTTTCAACAAATATTGTGTAGCAGGATACATCAGACGTTCCAAACAATATTTCTTGAGTGCATAAACTTGAAACACAACCATTTGGGGGTGAACACAAAGCAAAAATGACAACGCCGCAGAAAGCGGGCCATTCGGAAGCAGAAATGACTAATCACAGAAATTGTAAGTAAGTCCAGAAATATTTGTATCTGGTGTACAGCGCCAATTGAGGCAACAAAGATGTACATACAATTCAATAGGATAAAATATTCGGGAGTTGTAAATTTGAATATTTTGAACAGAATGCCTTTCACTCGATTTTTCCTTCCATTTGGAGATGACCAATTTTAAATGACTAATTTTTGTTTGTACATGTAGCAAAATGGCCCGAAATCCAAGTTCCCCAGGGTAGCCAAACCTAAAGGTTCAGCAATCACGAAAAAATTCTGGATAATGGGGAGAGTGATGAAGGTCGCGCACGTATAAGGACTGCATCCGAATAACACGGTTGGGGCCACAGAATACTGAATTATTTACCAAGTGATGTAGACCTCGGCGATTCTTCAATTTGCCTCCGCTGCTCCCGGCCACCCGGACCTGGGGTCATTGACCGCTGACTCGGATGAGCAATATGCTGCAATGCGTGCAGCCCCCTCCACCTTTGAGCGATGTGCTCGGGACTGGTCGCTCGCAGGCGTGTATTGATAATCATCAGACTCCTTGATGTGATTTCGGTTACTGTATTTGGAACACGTCGATCAAAGCCGTCTCGACGTCGTCGGCAACGATGAGTACGGAACCTTCCCAAAAAATCATGAAAATTGTAGATGGAACTGCTAGGATAAACATTGCAGAATCAAAACACAAAGTTTAGACATTGTGCCGCACAGGCACTAATTATATTCTTGCAGCACGCGGATCGGCTGAAGGTGGATCTGGCCCACCACTCTTCAGCCGCGGGCGCACATGCACGACACTGCCAAATGGAGGATGCATATACCCATGCACGGGGAAGAGACGCTGGGACCCGCTGTAAGACGCCCACGCTGCTCGCAGCTCAGCAATTATCCGATGAGAGCGCCGTGCGTCCTGCCCATGCGTACCGCCAGCGCAGCGCGTGCATATCCAATGCAGTCGGCCCGTATGAGGGCCATATACAGCATCCGGACAAAAAACAGTGTGGATGAGGCGCCGATGGCGCGCTCGGGTGTACCGGCTTGCTGAATGGGATCGTACGGGCACGCATCCGGGGAGAGGGGGAGAGGAGGGGGACACCCGCACCATTTCCTGGACGGTACTACGAGGTTTATGGCGCCCGGATACCGCCTGCCCAGCTTTGCGATGCACAGTGGGCACGGCTTCCCCAGCTGCGCCTGCACTGCTTCGAGAATGAACAGCACCGAAAGTGATATTGATAAAGCTCGTTAAGACTAGTCTCTCACCTTGCACGACATCGGGATGCCCATAAAAGCGAGTTCGGTGTATGCCGCACCGTACAACGATGTTCGTGCGACTATCCCGCGCTGGAAGCTTCAGGAAACATGAACAGAAGATTGTCGCGGGATGATATTGTAACGCACGTACGAGTTGCCCAGAAACCCTCTCTTGCTCACGGTCAGCGTCTGATCTTGCCAATGCCGACGGCCAGATGGTGAGTCGCAACAATCGGGGGGTTTTGAGCGGCCCTGTATTGCAATAAAGAAAGCACCGGAGCAATTCATACATATATGTGATCCATCGCAGTGGTTGTCCAGCTCGAGGCGCCGCTGCAGCTGCCGCCAGAAGCCTGGACAGCCTGGTGAGATAAAGCGAAGAAATGGAGTCACCTACCATCAAAAATGGATGAAAATGGTGCTAATAGCGAGTGGATTGAGTATGGAATCAACTTTGGAGCAATCCGGGATAGAACAGTCGATCTTTGAGGTGTTTTCGTGAAGAGTCGCGTGGTGGGAAGAGAGAAATCTGTCAAACACTGCCACTGATCGGGTCACGGAAGTCGTGGTATCCCATCAAACATAGCCGAAACATAGCCGAAAGTGTCTTGAACACAAACGTTTCTGCTCGTTGGACGTTGTGGGACATTTATTTAATAGTATCACTGTATAGGATGCATGAGAAAGCTCAACCTAGTCGACTGATACCCATAAAGTGAAAATCTTCGCATTGAAAATCGGACACAGAACAAATGTGCACATTACACGGCTATCCCGGATGTCATAGGAATTTTATAGAATTGATGGCCCATCGGATTCCAACGGGCAGCCATTGTATTCCAACGGATATCCGCCCCTGCGGATTCCGGCCCGATACCAATGGCGGTGGGGTAAATAAAGAAAATAAAGAAAATAAATCGCAATAAAAAAGAAGGGATTTAGTCAGCTTTAGCATCACTATCTCGGACAGTTCCGACATCCATCAGGCTTACTTCAGCGGAGTGTTCCCGATAGCACAAAACAGTTTCTGTGACTCTGAAATACTTTCTGAATGTCCTGGAAAAAATTGAGGCAACTCCTGTGGGGTATAAAAGTATTCCACCTTTTTTAAATCGGTATCGGTGGGGTAAAAAGCACGTTAAAAACCAAATTTGTTTCAGATCACCCGATACCAGCGGAGATCAAAATGTCGGCCAGTGCCTTCGGCGGTGATGACAGCGGCTGCCAGCAGGACCCCGGCTAATGCCAATAGAGGTCCGATCAGATTTTGTATATTTTGGCTGGTTCCGTACATGCCTTTTTTGGCGCAGTTCGTACGCATTATGATGAGGTGGTCTGATTTTGGGCCGAACTCGTACACCAAAGTGATCGGACCTCAGGGCACGAGAAGGGTATGTTCTGGGGTTCCCGATGGCATTTTCAGTGAAGAAAATCCAGAGGGCTTGGAGAGGCCCTAAAATTTGGCCAGAGCCCAAGTTTCCCGCGGAAACATACGCCAAATGTATCGGACATTCACCTCGACAAACGATTCCCGTCCACACGTTGGATCGGACATCACCATTTTTTTTGGCCTGTCCGTACGCATTCTGATGGGACATTGAGGCCATATTTTAGCCATTTCTGTCCGCCTCCGGATCGGACCTTTATCGGCATTAGCCTGGGTCCTCTGCCAGCACACCACCCTCTTTACCCTCTCTCGCAAACTACAAGCTACATGCCGTTGCCCATGAATGCAGGCAGTCCAACAGCCGGCCGCAAGATGCTGCAACACAATGCCCAAACAAACCTGGTCAAGTATTTGGGGCAGAAGATGCTGGGCTTGTGCGCAACTGACTGGAGGGTGCGTGATGCAAGGCTCCGACGAACCGCTCCGGGGCTGATTTATAAATTAGTTCGCAACACTATATGAGTGTCTACTACTGTATAATTTCGTTCAATTCGGCGGTCACGCGTCACGCACCCCCATGTCGGCGCCGAATTTGATTGTCGGTCCCGCATCACGCAGGCCTCTGTCGAAAGTGGCCTTGCGTGACCTCCGACCCAAAACCACCTCAGCGACGTGAAAAAGCCAAAATTTTCGCTTAGGTGTCGAATTTTTTTCATCAGTCACGCCAAATTTTGGTTCGCGCCGAAGTGTCGAACCTAAATTTCCGGTCACGCGTCACCCCCCCTGTCGAATTGAACGAAATTATACAGTATCCTCAATTCTCATGCGCACTGAATCCTACGGGGCCTGCAGCACTAATTCACGCGTGTTAAAATTTCTAACACACGCCAATCTGTGCTGCTGGTTTCTCAAGGGTCGGAGTGGTCGAAAATCTACTCTAGTGCACGCAGTTTTCCAAGGTGGAAGAGACATAGAAAGTATACTACGGCCATCGGGCCTTGGTACATATAACGGTAGGGTATTTTGGGTTGCGACCAATGCAATTCTTGTCGCGACCATCCTTACCACAGTCACGGCACTTGTTTTCGCAGAAATCAGGACCCCTCGAGCCCTTGCAATAGGGGATGCCGCATTTCCGACATGTACGCCGCTGCCGCTTGTTCTCCGGGGGTTTCTGTGGTAGACTTTGCGCAACCCGCTTCCGCGAGAGGTGCTGAATAAACATCTCCTGCGTCGGAAGCGATTGCAGTGGCTGCGGGACTGTGGTTTGGATAGGAGGGCCAGAGCTAGAGCTCGAACCAGCAGCAAAGACCATCTCGGCTGCACGAATTCCGGTACTGCTCATGACACCCATTGTAGTGATGCCGGGTGCGGAAGGGAAATTCGGAGGCGTCTGATCGAGATGCGAATTTTCGCCCGGGTTAAAATCAGTGTCTAGCGCCAGCAGACCGCGCGGGACCTGATGTGGGTGCATTGAGGTTTCGGGAACCTTCGGGACCATGCGGAGCCGCGCTGGCTCCTGGAGCTGCTCGTTTAGCGGGGTACGAACTTCGAATGTCATAGCTTTTGTTTGCTTGATATTCATGTTCGTCTTCCAGGACCCATTGAAGTACGCCTTCAGCTGTTCAGGCAACTGAGAATCGTTTAGCGGCCATTGTCATAATTCAGGGATGACTGATACCTTGTAAGAGATCTTGTTATTCATATCGGCATACACATTCCAAAGTTTCGTAGCTTTATCGACGTTTGCCGACGAGTTGAAGTCTCCAAACGAGTTAGCCATTAGCTGCCGGAAGAGATACTTTTCTTCGTCATTATTAATCGGGAGAACTGCTTTGCGAGTGCATTGTAGGGAGGCGAGATGACGATGTCGCTGTTTCTTGAAGTCTAATGAAGGCTCGAAGGTTGCCATGCCATACTTGGCCCGCACGTCGTCAGGAATCGGGAGAACACCGGACGTCTCATTTGTTTGTTGGTAAAGGTTGCCATTGACCCAACCAGTAATGAGCTGGGGAGAAATCAAGAGGTCCTGGACATAATATAGTAACTCCTGAAGTTCGTTTGTAAGCCAAATGCTGTAGTGGCCCTTGTACCGCTGGCCTGTGCTGTTGGCCGTTCCCACCTGAACAGGAGACATGCTTAGCAATGTATGTGTTAGAGGATAATTAACTTACTAGAAGATTGTGCCGTAAGATAAACTCTTTCAAGCAGGCATTAGCATGGCGTATCCCAGCTCCAGACGTAGGCATGCGAGAGCGAAGGTGGGTATGGACCCCGCCTTCTGTAAAATTTGATCCTCGCCTGCAATTCCAAATCGGGAGTCCCGGGAAACCAGGAGATGCAGTTTTCGCGTCTATGCCTATCTGAACATATAAGGGGATACCTGGGGGGTCTGAAAGGTAGCCTTTGTGTATGAGGTCTAGAGTGTTGCGTGCAATTGTCCAGGCGGCACTATTGAACAGGGGTAAACCGGTTGTGGCGTCTTTTAGTGGACCGAAAACTCGAAAGACCTCCGAGACGTCGCGGTGGAGCTGCTGGGGAGGGGGGATAATACGTTTACAACGACGCCAGAGCCAGTCGGAAGACTGGGAGACGATGACATCCCATTTTTGCGGTGGATCCTGACGAAGGCCCCAAGCAATGATTCGTGCCTTGTCATCTGCATCTGGGATAAAGATCGCGTCCCGAAGCGCTCGGGCAAATTCGACACGCAAGCCATGGGCAACGGAGATGTAGAATTGATTGAAAACATGGAAAGGATCCTTCAAGACACGGCTGAGAATCACGTCGCACCATTCTTTGATTTCCGCGAGGACACCTGCACCCTCCTCGGCACTTTTTGGATCTGCGCTATAAGCCCGAATTGCAGTCGGATCGCGAAATGAAGACGAATTAAGCTCCTCCAGTAACACTTCTCCGAAATCCGATGATTCAGGCTCATCGGGGACCGGTGAAGAATTCAGATCCGGCGGCGGCAGAAGTTCGGGTTGGTGTGGCGGTGATACGACACGCGAGACCTCGAATGATGTACCGAGGCGGATATGGGTCCTTAAGCAAACAATCTTGAAAGGGACAGGACCAAATATGGATAGAGGCTTTCGGCGGTGAGTGGTAATAATTGCGGCAGGGACGAGAATCTGGCAATCTGCGTGACTTCGATGAGACAGCGTGTGGCGGAAATGGTGATTTTATCATAAGTGCCTTCAAGACCAGCAATTTTTCCGTGGGCAATGACTCGGCCTTGATCAGCATTGAAAATGAGGACTGGTGTACCAATGAGGGGATTTTTAGGAAGTGGCGAGGGAATCGGGATAGGGATGATGGCATCGTAGATGCAGAGACAAGCGTAGACGTCGAGGGCCGCATAGTCAATTTGAGGTTTGGTAAGCTGCGCTCGATCCCATGCAGTGCTGAGTCGTTCGGCAACATTTTTATTGAGCCGTCGTTCAAGGATGGTAGCACAAAGATCTGCGAGACCAATTTTGGCGGAGGAAATGAGTAGGCGGTCTTTCGCCAGCTTGGCAAGATCAAGACCTCCCACAAATGGCACCGTCGATTCGGTCGCCTCCTGCAGGTATTTGAGATCTGCATTAACAGATCTCCCCACTTTGAGGATTCGTGGATTCGATAAAAGCTTTATCAAATTATTTGGCAAGCGACCGCCGGATAGCATCTTCCCAATCTGGATTCGGCTCAGTCAGGTGAGCAAATTGTACGATGAGAACGAACCTGTAGAATGTAAATTTGATCTTTGTATGCAATTTGGAAAATTGCGGTCTGGCCGCGTCCCGTTACATAGCCCTGTGCCGAAGTCTCGACGTTCCACTCCGAGTCAACGAAAATGACGAGTTTCTCCTTTGAGTTGTCCCCAGGGAGATCATACAAGATGCTGCCCATCGCCGCGTCAATACTGGAAGAAGAATCCATAACATGAGTTTGGACGGATGGCAGAATCTCTAGGGCCTCGAGATGGGGGTACTTTTCGACAGCAACAACCGCATCGCGCAATGAAGGGAAGCATCGTTCGAGGAAATCCTTGTCTGCCATATTATCTGTATAGAAAACGGCAGGCTGGTCATGGCCATAACGCTCGAGTGACTCGCGCATCCGATTGAGCGCAAGCTCGAACTGGGAGTGAGATTTTGTTGCGACAAGATTACAGATACGAATCTCGCTCCATTATTGCAGAATTTCGGAAAGGATTTTTCTCACAAACTTCCAGATAACAGGAATATGAATTTGGATCCTTTTAACTGTCATCTATTTGAATTTGTGCCTGAAGTTTGGAAGAACGAGCCTGAAATCCCAATTGGGAACGTGAGAAAGTCACGTTTACCCCAACTTTCTGTCACATATAACATCACGTGTATCACGCATAACACGGTCCGATATTTCCGGTAACCAATTTCTATATTCGATTTAAACTCCCACTAATGAGATTGTGAGCCTCGAAACCGCAGCTGGGGAGGAACCTGCTTGGAGGCACGCTTTAGGCAGAGCCTGGCAGACGCGTCTGTCACATCACCTGACAGTGACACTCGCTCTCTGTCACTCTTCATGGATCCACCATCAGGCTCTTCACGCGTCCTTGCAAATTCATTAGACCAGCAAGGAGTTTATGCTCCTGTTTTCTCGCCTCTGTTTTCTCGAAATCGATACGGACCGCCGGGCATACCTCCTTGGAACCAGAATCAAAACCCTCAGTCGTCCTCGCCAGAGACACCGCAACATCCTTTTCACCCACAAGTAAATTATGAGATCTTTTTTCGTTGTTTATTAATGCTCCAATGGCCAGGTCCTGAGAATCTGGCTACATCCCAGTCATTAGTCCCAGGTTTTGGCGAAATCCCAACTTACAGATCCAAGTCCGTAGTCTCAAGTCCCAAGTTATATTGATGATCAATTTGATCCCGGGTGTCGGCATCACGGCTATCGAATGATTCCCACGCACACCTCATCTGTTGAAATATCTTTTGCTTTCTACAACTGAGGCCGTGACCATCATTGACTGTCGGAAAAATACCTCGATTTGTATAGTCTGCATGGGTAGTTAATTCTAACTGTACATTTGCCATCATCAGTGGGCTGGAATCCTCAATATCTCGAATTTCTTCAACACATTGGATCCCCAGGATGACTCCGAAAAATAACCGTGTATATTAATCTGAAGGTACATGTCTATTACAGCCTCCTGGCCATCTTCTACTTCTATATCGATACTCTGATGGGCAGGATACATTTTATGTTCATCCATGAAGCAGTGTACCAAAGGAGGCCCAGATTGACACAATAAATGTATTCTGTTAGACTCAAGTGGGTCAATAGTCAATTTTGATATCCTCATAAATAACTGGTGTGCTTCTGCCATTTGAAGGTCACAGAAATCTCTACATACAACAGTATGCAAATGGTTCAATTATCAACCCCTAATGCAGTATTTTGGAGGGATTGAGGCTGAAACGACGATTTTGAGGTCTATGACCAGGTTTAATTCATATTACCTGTCATAAATCTCTTCAAAGATTTTACACCGAGATTCTGTTCGAGATAGGGGGTAAACTTCGGCATGTCTCGGCCCGAGATCAAAATGTGATCAGGACTTGGGGCGAAAACCTGCATCAAAACTAGGGACTACGAACCTAGAACTCAACACAAAAAGTGAGAATAAAAAACGATAAATAATGCCATAGTAAATTTCGGTCAGCTCCCAGTGAGTCTTTTCCGCTGTATATGGTTAAGTATCTGACTGAAATAAATCGAGAATGCGGTGGCCAGTGCGAGCCACGAAGAACTGCTACCCAATCGACATTATCGATCCCTATTCGACCAATTGCTTGAACTACAGGCACGCCACGCAACACTCATGTATGCTGAGAGACCTCTGGAGCCTGATGTAGGGCCCTGTAATTTAATCGTGTTTGTAAACCGGTTTGTAAACCAGTGTTTATAAACCGGTTTTTAAATGGTCAGGGCGGAATGCCCGGTTTATAATTGTTTCGGGGACGCCCGGGTGCTTGCGGGAGGGCGAATTTTCGGCCAAATGCGAGGCAGGGCTGGCTGCACTGAATGATGTAGATGATGCAGATGAGGCTGGCGGCCTCACCGGCTCCTTTGCCTCCAAGATACTGGACCTGTGCTGTGATGGAGTCGAAATCACACTACCTTTTTTCAGGGATTTGTTGGCAGATAAACCTGTTGACAGTGCCGATGCCATCCGGAGCCTTTCAGAATGGTCTGCAGGAGTTGCAGTGGGTGGTGAGAAGGGAAAGAAGGGGAAAATAACTGGGGGCAAGACGGCTTGGGAAGGGGAAGCTGATAAATTCGAATTTTAGACACTCTGTTTATAAACCGGTATAAACACCCTGTTTACAAACCGGTATTTAAAACATGTTTTTAATTGCCCTGGAATAACTTACAGGGCCCTAGCCTGATGTACATCTGACTTTCTTCCCAGCGGCGCCTACACTCTGTTAGCGAATACCATCCCACAGGTCTTCTCCGTTATTCCAAATGTTATGGGTATACCGATACCTGCCAGTTCTCTTGGATTCTCGGCACTCCCTAGCTCCAATGCCCCACCTCCTCCCATACTTTCGCGAACGGACTATCCCTTGGTCTGTTGGTGGGTAATTAAAGACTGGAAGCGCCATGTCGATGGTGCTGGAGATTTCGTCCAAATACCTAAAGTCAGCAAATCCACGAAACAAAAATCTGCTAGAGCTCGATCCACCGACACACTTGAGGACGACGACGACGATGAAGAGGACGAAGAAGACACCAAAACCTCTTGTGATGAGGACGACGACGTCGACGAGAAGATCAACATCCTTGGTTTTCTTGAAGACCAACACGGAAGACCACTCGAGGTAGCCCAGCGCGACTACGCGCGGAAATGCGCACGCAAACTTTTTCAAACTTTCCATCGAGCAAAACGAGCCCCCCCGAAGTTTTCTCAGGTTGATTTGGAGGTCATGACGTATTTTCGTAACAACATGGTCGTGAAAATCCCGGAGCTAGCTCTCTACGAGAACAACTGGAAAGTGGATGCTCTTGGTACAGTAGTTTACTCTCAGTGGTCTCGTCCCAGGCGCGACGAACTCGCTGAATCTTCCGGCGTGACTCCCCCTAGATCGTCTAAAGCGAAAGCGGCTTCCAAATCTCGGCGCAAATAAAAGCGAAAGGCCGATCCTCTCGACTCACTGGACAATAAACGGCAAAAACTAGATAAAGATCCCACCCATAAATCCGAGCCCTCTGCCTCAGGAACGACGCCGGTACCTCCAGATTTGACGAGACTCATCGCGGTATCCGCTTGGGCCGCCAATAACAACTCCACTCCGCCTTCAGTCCTTAATGAGCTCCCCAACGCACCCTCGTCCTCATCCCCTCGTCTCCCTGAGAGCTCCAGCCCGAGCACGAACCTATCTTCTGTTGACGGTGCAGCTTCCACGACGTCACATGCAATCTCAACCTCCTCCTCTCCAAGTCTTGATCTGCGTGCATCCTCTCCCCCTCCCGATTTGAGCACAGACGACTCAACTCCATTGAGCCTTCCTCCTCTGACCCGAAAACCAGTGACACTAGCACTGATATAAACGCGACACTGACTAACAACCTCAACAACTTGACACCTTCCTCGTCTAATACAGCCAGTAATTCCGTGGCGATGCCTCCTAGATTTATATCTGCCATGCAAGAGACTTCTCCTCGGTGTGACACTGCTTCGCACGGCACGAATCCAAGTCCACCCTCTCTGCCTGCCAAAAATGTAGCGGTAAGATCAGCTGGAATCACCCAATATACCCGGTTTATTGATGATAGAGCATCTCACTGTGGGAAGTAAATGAACTCAGATGGAGTACCCTGAAAGCACTCAAATGGAGTGTGTGAAGTACTCGGATGTAGTGCTTCCAGGTACTCAATCTGAGCACTTTTCTGCAAAAAACCGTCTCCATGTGAGTACCTCAGGTACTCAATGGGAGTGCCCAGAGGTACTCTTTGTGAGTGCTTTAAGCACTCCATTTGAGTGTTTCTTTTTGGTAGTTTTAAGCAAGAAAAATTTACCTTACTGAACCAGTATTGACACCAAGGGTTCAGGCCCAGTGAAAACCCGGGCACGGGAGGTATTGGCAGGTATCGACAGGTATCGTGCTGTCACCAAATATTGTGTTCCGTGGATTCAAGAGGAATCCCGGTGCCTCACGATACCTCACGATGCCTCAGGTAGCAAAAGTGGGAGCAAAAACACTCATTATATTGAAAAATATCGGCAGGTACAGTGGGGTATCGTACTACCTCGCACCGTTGCCCCCGCTCCTCGCCCCGCTGTCCCTGCTTCCCCGCCTTCCGCTGCCGCCCGCCCCGCTCCCGCGTCGCGCAGAGCGGGTCGCACTCCGTTCCACTCTCCGCCCCACCCATACCGCTTCATGTCGTTTGCGTTCCGTAAGCGAGAGGATTGGCGCGAATGCGAACTTGAAGGCCAGGTAGACGAACGATGGATGATGGTGGACGCTAGGTACACGGTGCGCACTTGTAGCTATCAACACGAGTTATATACCTGCAAAAGAAATCAGGACAAAGCAATAGGATGGAATAAAAGACGCACGAGTGAATGTTATACACGACAGACGATGGGTCTAAAAATGGGTAAGCCCAAGCCACAGCAAATCAACATAGAGAACATGCCTTTGCTGATACAATTACCTGTAAACCTGGCAGGTTTTGAGTCAGTGGAGAGACGGAGACACCGAGAAACTACGCACTAATGAGGTTGCCCTCGCTTAAAAACGGGTCCAATACCGCTAATGGGGACGATTTCAGCTTTATCGACAGACCTTCAAGAGATTTACACCCACCTGGCACCGGGATATTCATCTCGAGAGAGATATGGCGCGTCGACGACTCCGCCGGGTGGTTGACTGATGTGAGCCGTTGTGGACCAGTGGATGGGACTCGGTGGTGTGCGGAGATACTGGATCGGCTGCCGAGTCGTCGCACAGACGGGCAGCGCGTCGCGCGCGAAGAGGACTTGAAGGAGGAAAGGAAGAGGAAGATGGGAGTCAGAAGAAAGAAGTGTCGCGCTGTCCAAGTAGCTACGTCATTTGTGACGTGCATTTTGTTGGCGCCAAAAGGATTCAAAGTCAAGTTGCTTGAAGTACAGACACCCCTTCCGAGAACACACGATACCAGTCGATACCGACCTGGCCGGGCGATCCCTACCGATCCCTGCCAATACCTCCCGTGCCCGGGTTTTCACTGGGGTTCAGGAATGGCTCATCATGGAACTTGAGAGGACGCAGTACGCAGGAGCAAATTACCTGCTGCCTCCCGGAATCGAACGAGGGACCGCGTGGATCCACTCAAAATCACAACGGAGAACAACATACCACTGGACTAAACAACCAATGGAGAGAATGGGATAAAAGGTCCCAATATGGTAATTCCGCATGTTGTCCCAATAACGTCTTTATTTTACCTCCAGCCAGTCTATCTACCTAGCATTCCATGGAGGCTACTATACATGCAGAGCTACAGGCTTACTCTCGAACACGTGATCTGCTTCCGGACCGAGTGGTAATGGAGAATGGAAAATGGGTTCACAAAGTGCTTGCCTTTCGAATGTATCTACGGGTCCGGAATACGAAGTATCGAGTAGCCCTGACACATGCAGTGCTCTCAGGGCATGCACTTGCTATGGAGCGCATGAGATGGGCTGAGCGGTACAAGGAACAAGTCCCAAAAAAATGGCGACTCTGTCGATTCTGCAAAGATCATCTCGAAGATGCAATCCATGCTATGTTTGTCTGCAATCATGTACCGCTGGTTGAAGTCAGAAAGATCTTCTTTGAAAAATTGTTCACTACCCACCCAGAACTTCGTGGTGTTTACTCAGACCCAGGACTTCTCTTCAAGGAGCTGTTGGTCAAGGAGAAGATCATTGCACTTCTGGGTAAATTGGCCTTCGATGTTTTTGAGGTTTTTTATAGTGAACCTATGCTGGAAATCAATCCAGACATATATACTACCCCCAATCAATGAGATTGTTGAATCGTAGTCCTGGGCCGGCCGTTCAACTCCTCATTGGATTTATTTCCGATTTTTTTACCTATCTTTATGTATCTTTTTCTTTTGTAGTTACTCTGGCATACGTGCCCAGAGGGACTGTTGAGTCAAAAGTGGGGAAGTGGGTCTTGGTTCCCGGGGAGTTATGGGCTGCTCTGAAGGATCAGAGTGGCTCACCCAAGAGGTTTTAACCGAGCAACCTGCCTGCTTTGTCCGAGCCAGGCCAGAGACCTCATTTCCCACCTAGACTTTCCGCCCCCCTCTGGTAGTACGTGTGTTCTATGTATAGGATGGGTGACTTTTAGCCTATATAAGTTACCATGTCCTACGTAGTAAACTGGCTGTTCCAATTGTGGGACCGTGTCAGTATAATATACCTCCTCCTCCTCCTACATATGGGCTCATGCTACTCTGAAGTATAATCAATGGTTTGCATATATCGAGGAACTTTCGACCTTTGAGTTGACAAAATATTTTGAGTCATGTTCTTCTCAATTACAACCTCAAGCTCTATGGACAGAGTTTGAATCAGATTCTGTAAATTCTGAAATACACAGAATTTTGAAGGTATCCTAAACTTTGTGGTCGAGCTCCGAGGATGGGCAGTCTGATTCCTAAAAATCACTCCGGAGGGCTGGTGTGGGGAGTGACAACCGAGATAATCCTGATCCAACGGCATTTCTCATGTTCTCTGGGCAACAATTCATATGTAGGACCCCGGAAGAAGTAGCCTCGAGGGAAATCAGATGAAGTACCCCTAAAAGTAGTGCCCCAAAGGGAACTCAGATGAAGTACCCAAAAAGTAGGGGACTGGAGATTTTGACGCGGCTGCCACGCATTGACGCGGCATTGACGCGGCATTGACGCGCAGTGACGCGGCGTGACGCGCGATTGACGCGGCATGTTTAGGACATCTGGGCAAGGCTCCTAGGGTACAGCATTGCCTGCATAACACCAAAAACAGCAATAGTAGCATATGTACATACTTGAACTATGTTTTAACCCCTTGTCTGGGCATCAATCTTAAGTTATTTACCTTACTGAATCAGCTTTTTGCTCCGTATTAACCAGCAAAACACTTTGGGTGGGTAAAGGGACATTGTACCACTCAAAGAATCACATTTTAGGAATAGAGTTGCTGCGCCGATGCCGTGTCAGATGCCGCGGCAATGCGCGCCGATGCCGCGTCAATGCGCGTCAATGCTGCGTCAGTGCCGCGTCAGCGCCGCGGCACTTCTCCCAGTACTATTCAATGCCTGTACATCTATAGTTAGTTTCTAGTATACATCTACTTATACAATTAAAGGAAGTCACGTGTAAGGCTTTCCAGCCAATCAGGAATGTCTCTGCGTTTGTCCAAGCACGGCCAAACATCGGACATATTCGGCACCCAGGCAAACTCGACATCCGAAGCAGGCTTTCAAGCTTGAAAGACTGCTTTCCGGACGCAGAATGAGTCATGAATGTCTACTATGTTTGCTGCTATCTTCCCAGGGGTGCAGGAAGGTAACAAGATAATTATATAATGTACTACATATCAGTCTATGGAGTTACTCTAATCGGAAGAGCTGGCAGTGACAACAAGTAGTGTGTAAGTTGGATTCAAAGATAGCCAGTTTCACAAGATTTTGTTGGATTTTGAGCCTAGGGACGTAGCGGAGCTCAGTGACCCTCTGCAAACGCGCAGAGGTCTCGATAAAATAATGGTCGTACTTATACAAAAACGAGTAGCTAACACAAAAGGAGATAAGTACGAATGGAGAAATAACGGCAGGGCAAATGTCGGTACAGGGGAAACGTCGGTGCGGGGAGAATGTCGGGGGCGGGATGGATGAGTCGGGTGAATGCTGGCACGGAGATAAGAGTGGTTGATTGTCGGTGCGCGGGTGTTTCGGTTGATATTCCAACAGATTTACAGTGGATCCTCAATCAAATTTATTCAAGCCCTCTGATCTAAAGATCATTTTGTAAATGAGAACAAGGAGAAACGTTGATGTAACCAGGATGATGAAAGACACGAAGAACCAACCGAAGGTTGGTGATGAGTGTCTTTGGAGGTCCAGTTAAACAGATTTGAGGCTTCCCTGATAGGGTTGCTGCATTTAGCTCCCAGATTTTTGTTTGACCGCTTATTATGTAGTTGCTTTCCGTGCGGAGCACGGGTTCATGCTAGTCCTGTAAAATCTTGGGGTGGAACTTCAACTTGGAAGTCAAACATTCCTCGTGTACTACCTTCCACCCATAATCATCCCATCTTTTGGCTCTTCTGGCCATCCCAGCGGAATGTTTACAGTGGATTCGTATATATTCACAACACATTCCAATCATATATATGGTAGGGAACCTAGGTTTGGATGGCCGCGTCAATCACGTGATTGACGCGGCATACTTATGCTTCGTTGAACTTGTATGTTTCCGACTCAACACATTTGTTAAGCGGTTATATACCTATATTGAAGGATCTATATACAAAAAAAAAAGTGGACTGACCTCGGCAGATTGGGTCTGAGTCGGGTGGTTGGAAAAGATTGACCGAGTCAAAAATATGTGCAGTGGATATAACTTTGAAAGAGTGCAGACTGGGACATCTACAATATGTGCATCGTCACTGAAAAGTTGATTAACTTTATTCATCACTGATAATCATATCTGGGGGGAAAGGCAATTATACCCCGCATTTATCAAGTGTTACCTTTCGGGATCGCGTGCTTCCACTGAAGCTGGATGGAAGTCAAAAAGGGGAGAGATGAATGCCCAGATGACTTTCCGGGCAGAGGTTAAGAAAGGTGGCCTGCCCTGTTCTTGACCCTCAACATGGTCATTTAACCCTGGGTGACTCGGCTTCTCTCACTGGCTTCGGGCATCTCGGAGTTGTTCAAATCGGGGACATGGAAATGTTTTGATTGAGGAATCTTGGTTGGGGCCATCTGTGACGGTCAACTTGGGTACTGTGAATCAAAGATGCGACTGAATAATATACATATACGACTTGGTACAGGCCGAGTCAATGAACCCAAGACTAACTGCAACATCTGAACTTACCTGAGTCGGGCTGTTATTAAAGATTGGTCAACAGTTGAAATATCGATTTTATGTATTCCGATGTAGCCTCAAACAACAGAAAAATAAAACAATTTATTCCATAGACCAGGCTTTGCTATAAACCCGCCTTCAGAGTACCATACATTATACTGTTCTGGTCTTTGCTCCAGTCGCTCTCATCGTGCTATATATACTTTGAAGCCCTCTTTCGGTTGTTCAGTCACCTCGTTGTGTTCTCAAGACCCCGCTGAGGTGCTATGTTGACCGCGAGTTTGAATCTTTCAACTTAGAAAACACACTGGTTGAATCGGATTTTCGAACATCAGGACAATACCAGCCCAAATAAATTCAAGGTAGTGGGCCTTAGCTGAAAAGTCTTCTACTGAGGGAATATAGTTGTACGATCAAATCAAGACTGAGTCCCACAGTGGAACTTCCACTTTGAAGTTTCAGGTCAATTGTAATATCCTCGGGGATCATTCACGCGGACAGGGCATCACTTTAGAGAAGTACGGAAAGAAAATCCTGAAATTGAAGGCCGATATATGGGTTCTTCGGCACTGCTTGCAGACAATATCTTTGAGGCAAAATTTTTGCTGACGGTTGAGGGCAAGATGTATCATGCAATATAGGTGTGTTTTTTTACTTCCGGCATACTTTGGAGTCATGAATGCGGCGAATCAGAATGCCAGCAGAAAATCTGTAGCATTGAGCCGTAGCGGTGGTCCAATGATTTTCCATACTATATTTCATTGCTTGGCTTCGTGAGTTCATGTTAAACCAAGCTGCAGACCCAAGGTGATCTGAGATATGGAGGAGCCGGAAGCGGAGCCTGTCAGGCATTCGGTGTTGAAGGGGATCAGCTCAAAATAAACAAAATGGCGACTCTCCTCAACACTTACTTGCTGAAATATCCAATTGTGCCTTGAGGTTCCGAATTATTGAGTGGTTAGTATGACAGTATTTATCACGGAATAATAAGTGTGTTGGATCATACTGTCTGGATAGTAGAATGTACACCAAACTGTACAACCTGAACCACGCTCATGCAACAAATCGCACTCTGTACAGCAAATATGTGCTGTCCAAACCGTGGTACCAAAAGGTGCTCATTTGCCACTGGCGTAGTTTATAGACTATCACTTTAGTACATTTACTTTCACTTCAGATGTGTGCCGTAGTTTATTTCTTCACCTAGATAATCCTTGGGCCCCTGTGTTCCTAAGCGACCGGCCGTGTAATGCTACCTACCTACCTACACCACCGTTTGCGCCGGTTGTCAGTAGGATGTTGATTGGCGGATGTGGGCTGATGTCTCCCGCGTTCCGTGATGGAGATCAATTGAGTCTTTCCACGATGTCTGTTTGGCGTGATTAGAGCGAGAACTCGCCGATACACACACCACATCCCGCCGACATCTGGGGGATATCCTGCTCGACGACCTCAGCATCGCCCACCGCCTATTTTCGAGCTCCGACGCCATGGCACGGTATTGTCTCCCCTTGTCTCCCACCCGCCACTTTCAATGTCTGACGACACATATCAGCCATCCAGCGACCGGGATGACGGCCTGCAATACGGGCACTACACCCCAGTTATCTCACAACATCATTACTGGGAGCAAAAAGAGCGTGAGGAGGCTGGGGACAGTCCGGAACGGGGTTCATCCCCTTGCCCTTTCCGTTCCTCTGCGGTCATTTCCAGAGGCGTGAACGAAGGGTATGTAAGTCCTCTACACGAAATAAGCCTAACCTCATTTTGTGTAGATTCTTCGACGCTGGTGGGGACCTAGACTCTCAAATTGGCTCGCTGGCCTGGGCAGAGATGCGCGGCTACACTGATCGTGCACCGTCGGTGCCTCGGTACAATCCGGCCCATTCAGGTGTGTTACATCCTCCGTCCCAGCTCTCATATCTTTATAACATTTCAAATCTAGAGTCCCCCAAGATCAAGACAGAAGAAATCGATGTCGAATTGCTCCAACTCCGCTGCACCGACCTCGAGGCAGACAAAGAACGACTGGAAGAGGAACTAGCGCAGCTTCGGGCTGCACTTACGAAAGAGCGGAATGAGGTGGCCCGTTGGATGGACATTGCAAAGGCGGCTGCAGGCTCCATTCAGCGAGCAATGGAACACCTCAATGCGGCCGGAGGGGTGCTGACATGAACAATGCATTATCTACGTAGTTCTGCAATCCAATCGTGTTACGCGCCCTCTTATTCCCCATCCGAATTGTCTTCTTGAGGTCCGTTATCCGCGAGGCGCTGATTGCGACCTTCGCGCGCTGCCTTGTTCTTCTGCATGGTATTGGCGCGCTTTGCGTTTGTCTCGGCGCGCTTTGCGGGACCACTGATCCGTAACTGTGAGCTAATTCCTTGTGCTTCGCCAGCCTGTCAGCAAGATATGGCTGAGGTGCAGTCAGCGCTCGAGGTAAAGTTTCTCGAATTAGGTGGGCATTATGCATGGCATGCATATTCAAGAAATAGTCGTCGTCCACTGTGTGCAGCGCGAGTGGGAGTTGGTTTGCCGCTGTAACGGCGCGACCTTGACGGATGGTTTCAGGGTTTTCGACATATTTACACTTGTGGCGTTGGCAGTCGTGTTGGGCATTGAACTTGAATAGGATTGCCTTCAGAGGGAACAATTGTCATGAGTCAATTGAGGTGTGGGAGGGGCGGCAGAGGCGGTAGCACTCACAGTTGGTTCGATAATGACTGACATGTGCATATTTGAAAGTATAGGCATGTTGAGACGCTTATCCATCTTGGAACACAATAAAAATCGCTGGATGATTACAACGGCTGGGCTCGTTGATGAAGGCGTGATAATCTTAAAAATGCGCCCTGGAAGAACTTCGGCACCCTGGAGATGAGATAAATCAATGAAGCCGAACCAACAGTTGAATTCAAACTTACACCGCTGCATGCATCAATGTCTCTGACTTCTGTGGTGCTCTGCATTAGATCGGCGACTCCATGTGGCTCCCGAGCGAACCCAAGGCAAAGCGGACTTTCGAAAAGCTTGCCCAGCCTCAAAATATCATCTCACTTTGCGAGACCTTGGTCTCGATGCCCTCGGTCAAGGATGCTCTCGTACCTGTCACTTTTGACATGCTGGGCCGTGTAGCTATCCTAGTGAGTCTTGTTCTAATCACACGTACCTATCTAATCTTCCTTCAGCGGGCCCTTCTTGTCCTTTACCCTGATGAGACGACATACTGGGAGAAAGTTGATGCACGGCTCCTGAAGATTCGCACGAAGGCTGACAATGACCGAGCAGCGATCTCCAGGTACGTTTTATTTCGACGCTTGCATAACTTCCTCTAATATGTTCTAATAGAGCTATCGGGAAGATGCTCAAAGCAGACCAGGAAGCATACGGTCCTGTGGATGTCGAGCCCATCCTCGCCGCTGCGGTCCAGCCCCCCGGCGACGAGATGATTCTGATGACGAGGAGGAACCAGCCACTTGAAGTCCCCGCATTTGATACTTTTATCCCTCCCTCACCACCTATTATAATCCCGGCCTGTGCCCGCTTCTCCATGTCGTTTATATAGTTTCGTAGCACGTATAATAAATAGCGAGCAAATAAATTTGTTTTCTAAATAACGATGCGGGATCCACTGAATCGAGCAGGGAAGGCTCGAGCAGAGTCACAGATTGACACTCTCAAAATCCCAGAAGGAGGACACTAGCGCTGTCCGATGGACATCTTGTACGCTATCCGAGGGATACTAGTCTCCCCTGGTTACCATGCGATAGTTGTTTTTCATCTCCGCCCGACATCCTGACGGATCTGTAATTCTACCTACCTACCTACCTACCCACACACTGCGGCCCGAAATGGCAGGTGGGATCTCCGCCTGACGTCCTCATCAAATGGCGGTGTACCTAGCAAACTCAACCAGCTGTTACCGGGAATCTGCCGAGAGCCGGATCATTCTGCCGCATTCTCTCACTCAGCCTTGACTCAGCCGCTGATTGTTGGTTGACGCTTTTGCCTCTCAATATCTGCGAGGATATTTTTGTACGAGATCAAGATATCCATATGCTTAGGACACAAAGTGTGGTCACAATATTACTGTCCCTGTCTTACTGTCCCTGTCTTCTCAAAACTTGACTTTCTTGAACCTCATTATTGCCTTGTAATGGCTACGCCGCATAAAATCATTTCAACGCAATTTTCGGCTTACATGGGGTTGTTGATTCATACTCATCATTCAGATGCTTTTCAGCTAGTCTGCGATTTCTAATCAGTTGATACCCGTGAGAAGGTTGGCCGATCTCGGCTACCCTCGGCAAACCAGATGTATGGAGCACAAAACACAAAAGTACGGTGGGTTATTCATAATTGTGATATAGTGTTGGGCAAACCAGGATACCACCGTATGGGGAGGCCATGCCTTATATATCGTGTGGAGGGATAAATATCGATACCTTTTGAATAGATTGTAGTGAGTCGCATGTGAGTGGACAGATGAAGGTTACTAGTCACTTTTTTTTGAACCCTTGGTTGTATTTTGCTTCAGCTGTGATGGACTGCCCAAGCCCGTCTGATAGATCAGCCATCCTATCGGCATCAGCATTGATTGGCCTGCTTCAATTCGGCGTTTCAATCTCTTTCTGGTTGCCGGTGTCATTCGGATAGTTTTGGATAGGGTGGCATCTAGGGATTATGTGGAGGATTGGCAGATCACAATTTTATTTTCTACCAGGTGTCATTTCGGTGTTTTCAGTCGGCTCTGTGCCATCTCGACAATTTTGAGTGTCATTTCAACTAGATTTGAGTTATTGGACAGAGTTGAAGTCAAAATTGAGTGGACTGGAGACATACTTAGAGACCTTGAAAGCTGGCGCCACGCAGTGAACGAAAAATGAAAATGAAGTCTAAGGAAGATACAAGTTGAACATGGAGCAGATACACGCTGAAGGAAGGGCTCGGACTCAGACGGTCAGTTGAGCTGAGAGGAAAGACTCTACTCATCCCGATGGAAGTATGAGCCAATTGAGAAATGCAGAGGAACAAGGGGACAGCACAGAAGACCAGATAACTTAAACCCATCAAATGACCGAGGTGGCGAGTGGTGGCTGCCAACGACGTCTGGAGCAATCAAAAAAAAGATGATCGCTCGTGGGGAATTCAATTACCCAGAACGATAACTGTATGCAGTCTGCCGGAGAAGAGCAGTACTTGGAGTGGGTAAGTAATCACCGGACCTCCAAAGGCAACGCACCTGTCACGTCATTTTTACCAGACTGCTCACTTGTAATGACACGCTATGGAATGTAGTTTCTCGCGGTCTGAAGACTGGGAAACTTGTAATTGGTCAAGATATTGAACAGCAATTTTTAGTTGAATTATTGGTTGTGCTGACTGAGAATCTCGAAAGTATTTTGATTGCTGCTTTACTCTGGATGCCTGGACACATATAAATCACTGAGAACCACTATTCAGAGTGTAATCTGGCCAAAAGGTAGAGCCAGAGACGGGAAATCGGGTATGAGTGTTACGGCTTAATCAATATTCGGAGTTGACTAACTTAGGCTAAGACTTGGGTTTTTACAGTCCAAAGCATGCATAAAAGGTCTTTAATGGACCCCGTGTAGAACTCTGGGCTTGGGAGACGATGTGGGATGGACAGGAGCCAGCGCGCCACTGCCGCGTCAATGCGCGTCAATGCCGCGTCAATGCCGCGTCAGTGCCGCGTCAGTGCGCGTCAATGCGCGCCTGTCGCGTCATTTTTACCAGACCCAAAAAGTAGTGCCTCGAAGGGCACTCCGATGGAGTACCCCAGGGAGTAGTACTCTGATGAGCACTCCGACAGAGTACCCAAAAAAGTACTACTAATTGAGGTACTCAGTGTACCTTTTTTGCGTAAATAGTACCCGGGTACTCACATGGAGTACCTTTACTTTCCACAGTGTACAGCTCTGCTTACGGTTACGGTTACGGTACTACGTAACCGTCTACCGTAAACCGCCGTAAGGCATACGGTCCATAACCGTATACGGTACGGTGCCGATCCCTACTTCTAGGATTACCAACCCCTTGTATCTCTAATTTTCGACGCCCCCACCATCATGGATGAATCTCCTCCCGTTGTCCAAATCCTCGAAAAATCCGACTTTACGCAGCAACATCTCGTCTCTGCCCGAAGCGTATCCGCTCCCGCCTCTCGCGCCGGACTCGATTAGTGTTGGCAAGGTTCGGTTCGGTTCAGGTTCGGCGTTCGAACGCGTTCGAACTTTTGAACCTCAGAGCATTTCCCACGCCCAAACTACCTACGCGTAGTCTCCCCAGAAATTGGGGAGGGTATTTTATCATCTAATTTTAACACCGAAGCATGCCAAGACACGTTGAAGCATACCTAGAAATATATCTGAACAAATTCAAGCCGAACAAAGTTTGTTCTGATCACGTGAGTGACCATCCTCTCGCAACCTACAGCGTGAAAACATCAAGAAACTCACTTAGAATTGGTCATAAGCGAATGGTATGGATTATGGAAAGTCGAGATGGCAATACCTTTGTTAAACTCCCCGAAATATGACTGGATTTGTGTTTAAATAGGCTATTTTCGGTGATTTGCGGTTCGGCGTTCGAACGCGTTCGGAAAAATACACTGGAGCCCGAACCTTGAACCTGAACCCCTCGTTCGGTTCAGGTTCGGTTCAGGTTCGGACCGATTTCCGAACCGGACCCTGCCAGCACTAGACTCGATCCGCATGGTCAGCCGGCTTATCTCGCTGACAAGCAACAACTTTACCTACGCCCGCCTCGGCGACCTGCTCGGCACCTGGGACGTATGGCCGCCCGCGCCGTCGCTGCCTGGGCCATACAGAGACAGCACGCAATTCGGGCGCATCTCCGCGTGGGGGTACGCCGAGGTCATCGAGAGCACCCTGGAGCACCCCGGGATTTCCATTGGCACGCAGTTGTGGGGGTACGTCCCCATCGGCACGCTCCCGGAAGACCTGTATGTCCTGCCGGACGACGAGGTGCCCGGCCACTGGGTCGAGTGGAGCCCGCAGCGGAGGCACCTCCTGTCGATCTACAAACGCTATATCGCGTACGATCCAAGCGCCGTTCTCTTTTCATCACCGTCTGAGAAGGTGGACCGCGCTTGGGACGCACTGATGCGCGTCCTTTTCGAGACATCCTACCTAACTAACCGGTACGCCTTCGCGTGGCCGGGCATCCCGTCCGTGCACCCCATCCCGCCGAGGCACCCCATGGACTCCAACATTCCATATCACTGGGACCCGGACATCGTCGATGCAGTTCTCGTCCTCCTCGCGCCCTCCAGCAAGACCGCGCTCGCGCTCGCACACCAGCTCCGATACACGCGCCCCGCGAACATGGGCCCATGCACGGTCGTCGGCGTGGGCTCCGCCGCGTCGCAGGCGTTCACGCGCGGAACGGCGTTCTTCGACGAGGTGCTGCGCTACGACGACGTTGACGCGGGCGATCTAGCACAGCGCCTTGGGATCACAGAATCCGGCACGGACACCAACATCGTGCTGCTGGATTTTGGCGCCCGGGGCGACACCGCGCTCCCCTGGTTCCGCGCCCTCCAGAGCCTTTCTTCTCATGTTCGCCCGGTTGTGGTGGGCTTGGACCCCTCCTCCCCCGGTGGCAGCACGCTCCGGGCACTCACCTCTGATCCCTACAGCGGAGTCGTGCGGCTCGTTGCGGACGGGCTGCGGATGGCCGCGATGGGAGGCGGTCGACAGAACGGATATTTCGCGGATCTCGAAGCGGCGTGGGTGAAATTCAAGGCTGGCGGGATCCCGGGGCTGGAGTTGAAGTGGGGGGAAGGGATGGAGGCGGTGGGGGAAGGCTGGGATGGTCTAGTGGAGGGTAGGTATGGGCCCGAGGTCGGGTTGGTGTATGAGCTGTAGCTCCAGATCCGGTGCGTTGGGTCTCACATTGTCCTCACAATTCTTATTTGTAGTTGCCCAGCTCTCTCTCATGTACGTATTTATCGGGAATGAAATTTAAAGCGGGCCAACCTTATTTCGTTCCCTGCCAAACCTTCGAGTTGAACGTCAAGCTGATGATGCGTTTGTTGAGTTGTCCTGCATGAATCTTGATTGCAGCGAAACTTGACGTTCAAAACGATCCACTGGTCCCTTTTTTTTAAAAAAAGAGCAAACGGTCAAACGAGAAGCGGGCATCGCACAACCCCGAATCGAACGGGAAATCTGGGCTCGCAGCCTAGGGATGGCAGTCGCGCATCGTGTGCCATCGCGCATGTCTACACCTGTTGAGATCCTGTTGAGATCTGGAGGGCCGGAGTTTCTAACTCGGTTAAGGAGCGGTGAAGGAACTCGCTCGTTGCAATCCGGTAAAAAGAAATACGGTCATTGGGTGGCGCTTGTGGGAAGTAAATGAGTTGATTTGCAAAAATTCTCGGAAACTCGAACAGTGACACTCCGTATACAGACGACCTCATAACCTGTGCATTGAGGAAGGGGCGCACACCATGTGCTACCGGGTTCTCTGCGCATACTCGGTGGTGTACCCCTCCTTCGTCTGTGAAAGCAGAGTTTCTGTCTAACTCTAAGGAGTTCCCCTGTTCAATTCGGGGCCGGGTGATTCATGGACAAATGTGATCTTTTTTTTTCCATCCCAACGACGGTCCGTCGTGATCAACTCATACTCAGGCTCAGTGCTCCCCCAAAAATGATCTGGAGACTACATCTAATAACCCAATCCCGAATCGAACGGGAGAGAGCCTCCTGTGTATCCAGACACACCTTAATTAATGGCATGGCACAGTATGTGTTACCGGGTGTCTTTAAACCCTTGATCGAGACAAGAGAGCGGGAGCTTGGCTCGGCTGAACGACATCACAGTTCCACTCGAAAAGGGTGTCTCGAACTTGAAGAGGCTGTTCGGAATCTGGATACCATGTCGGCCTTCCCTTCTTGAGGTAGAACTACAGGATTGTCGCTCCAGGAACTATCTCAACTTCCTTCCTTCCAACTAATTCAGATTCTTGGAACAGATTTTGAGGTTCAACTGGACTCTACGTACACACATGGTGAAGCTGAAGATAAATGATGTCGTATGTGGGAAGAAGGTTGGTTGCAGTCGGAATTGGGAATGGATTCACGACTTAAAAATCCGTCCTGGCTGTAACATATTGCGCGCGAGGACGAACCGTCGAGATGAGATTTTCGTCACTGATGAGCAAAAAATACAGGACAGAAATACAAGATCGACTGGCCTGGAAACAAGTGGAAGGACACCCGGTAGCACATGGTTTGCCCCTGCTCTCATTTGGTGGGAGAGTAATCAATCACGCAGGAGGCTCGTTCGACTCGGGCCCGGGTGAATGGTGAACTGCCTTGGAAGTTTTTGCCCACGTTCCCTTGCTCCCGCTCCCGGACTTGCATCTGTATGTTCCAAATTTCAACGGCAGTAGACGCATTCTAGGAGGCATATTGCATTCTCTTGGATTTGTGATCAATCTCTGGACAAGATCCAGGTTCGATCTTTGTCACGGTATTCACTCTTGAGTAGTCTATCATGTATGTATGCAGCCACCCAGATTTCCAGATTCTCGCGTCTCAATAAGTAATTTTTACCCAGCCAGGGAAGTAGATCCGAACCCAGGTTCGGACTTCGACTCGGCCCTCCAGCTGGCTTTGACGCGTCGTTTGTCTATGTCGAACCGTCGAGATAAGATTTTCGTCACTGATGGATAAGAAATACAGGACAGAAATTCAAGACCAGTTTTAACGATAAAGGTGCAGTGGGTGACCCAGGGCGAGTTTCCTCCCTCCTCTGGACTAATCCAGGCCTATAAACAAGGGGAGGGACACACGGTAGCACATGGTGTGCCCCTGCTCTCTCATTTGGCTGGAAAGTAAGCAATCATGCAGGAGGCTCGTTCGACTCGGGACCGGGTATACATGTATCTACTCAGCTTTTTTACGCCCGCTTTCTCGCTCGCTGCTTCCAAAATTTACAAAACTTCAGCGTCGGGGCACATTTTAGTTGCATCTTATGTAGCGTTCATGATCCACCACCTCTGCACTAGATAGAGGTCTTATTATTTATTCGCTTATGATTCTGGCGTTTGATTGTTCTTCCTGCATACAGTTATCAAGACTCAGAAGATGTAACTCGGAAACCACGTTCTGACTTCGGCTCAACCCAACCCAACCCGCTGTCTCCGACGCGTCGTTTGTCCATGTGGACGTGTTGTTTGTGGCTGTGTACCACTATCGTTTTCCCTTTCACTTCTAGTATGTATCGAGTCTGGGCTGCGATTGAGCTACACACTGACTGCGATTGCTAGGATGCTCAGCGAATTGCGTGCTGCGTCACAAGATGGGAGAGATCGGAACACCGCCGCTCATCCCCGTTCGATGACTAACTTGTAACTTAACCCGCTGAATTTTGACTCGACCCTCTCCTCGACAAGTCTCACTTTACAAAACAACACCTCGTCTCTCTCCCGGACGCCTACCCGCTTCCGCCTCTCGCGCCCGACTCAATCCGCATCGTCAGCCGCCTCATCTCCTTGACGAGCAACAACTTCACCTACGCCCGCCTCGGTCACCTGCTCGGCTGGTGGGACGTCTGGGCCCCGCGCCGTACGACGACGGCGCCAAGTTCGGGCGCATCTCTGCGTGGGGGTACGCTGCGGTGCTCGTAAGCACGCATCCCGGCGTGCCCGCCGGCACGCAGCTGTATGGATACGTCCCCATCGGGACACTCCCGGAGGATCTGCACATCGCGCCGACGGAAGTGGCGAGCTACTGAGCCCGCGGCGGACCCACCTCTGGCCGATCTACAACCGGTACATCGCCTACCCGCCGACTCAACTCCCTGCAAAGACAAACCGCGCATGGGACGCGCTGATGCGCGTCCTCTTCGAAACGTCCGACGTCACCGACCGATACGCGTTCGCCTGGGCGGGCGGTGCGCCCGTGCACCCCTCCGTCCCGTCTTTGGTCTGGACACCGCAGACGCCTCCGTCGTCGACGCCATCGCCCTCCTCCTCGCGCCCTCCGGCAAGACCGCCCTGGCGCTCGCACACCAGCTCCGGCACGCGCCCCCCGCGAACGCGGCCCCGCGGCGCGTCGTCGGCGTCGGCTCCGCCACGTCGCGCGCCTTCACGCGGGGAACGTGCCTGTTCGACGACGTCCTCTGTTGGTTTTAGAGCCTAGGGACGAAGCGATGCTCAGTGACCCTCTGCAAACGCGCAGGGGTCTCGGTAGATTTTCTACAGTACTTATACAAATGGATGACTAATATGTACGAAAAGAGGTAAAGGTAAACCATAAGAGAACAGCGCGCGTATGAGTCCGTAAGAGTCGATATAAGTAATGAGGCAGGATAGCATGTGAGGAAAGAGTCGGAATGAGTCGTAGAAGTGTGGATAGTCGGTGAAACTGATCTCCCGCGGCAGCGCCCGGAGTCAGACGATGGCAGCAGTGCGTAGGTGATCTCGATTGTTATTCCAATATCCTCCTCTACGACGACTTCGCTGCACGCGATCTCGCGCAGCGGCTCGGGCTCGTGGAGCCCAATACCAAGATCGTCCTCGTGGAATTCGGCGCGCGCGGGGACGCCGCGCTCGCCTGGTTCCGCGCGCTCCAAGCTCTGTCACCAACTGAAACCCGCGCAATCATCGTGGGCTCGGACCCCGCCGCGCCCGGGCGCAGCACGCTCGCATCATTCACCGTGGAGCCCACCAGCGGGGTCGTACAACTCAGCATGGATGCGCTGCGCACGGGCGCGGTGCGGCGCGGTACTTTTCGGCGCTGGAGGAGGCGTGGGCGGCGTTTAAGGATACGGAGGGGGGCGCGGTTGAGGGCGTGGGGGTGAAGTGGGGGGAGGGTATGGAGGCGGTTGGGGAGGGCTGGGAGGGGCTGGCGGGGGAGCGTATGGGCCGGAGGTGGGGCTGGTTTTCGAGCTGTAGATTTGTTTTCGCGCTGTGGATTTGGTTGTTTGGTGCGTGAGCTCTGCTTATTTATCCTCCGCGCTTCATCCGGGCGTTGACCCCGATCCAGATTCACGGAATGAATGTAAATGAACTCGAGACAGCTGCAGGACACTTATGTTCAAGCTCGGTTCGCGTTCGCCGTTCAAGTAACATCGAATCAAAGCCAGCCACCCTCTCCGCGCGCCGTCAACAATCCGAACACATTCAAGTCCACGATGAATGTAGAAACGGACACCCGGTGGTACCGCTCGCAGTAGCTTCGGCCTTCTCTAAATTACAAACTTGCAGGTCATCCGTTCGATTCGGGGCCGGGTCTTCGAATATCTTGGGCGGGTTTTTTTCGTCCCCGCCTTACTCCACTTATTATGTGCGTTCCTTTTGCCTTCTTTCATTGACTGACCCGACTGTGTAGGAAGGATATATATATGAAATTTAAAGCGGGGAGATCCGTGCCGCTGAATTTTGTGTTCCCCCGGTCGATGTTCGATGTTCACCGTACGTACTTGAATCCATGCGGCGTTATTATAAGAACTTTTTTCACCGCATATTCCGCAGCTTGTGGATCGTGTTGGCGAATGATTTTGTTTGAGCTTCGTTCGCCGTTCGATGTACAACCGGTAAGCCAAGCAGCATCGAATCAAAGCCAGTCACTCTCCGCACGCCGTCAATAATCCGAACACATTCAAGCGCCCGGTGAGTGTAGAGACACCCGGTAGCACATGGCGTGCGCCTGCTCTCAGTACCTTCTCTCTTCTGTAGAGTACAAACTGGCAGAAGTCCCGTTCGATTCGGGGCCGGGTCTTGGATGTCGTTGCTGGGGCTTTTTCTTCCCTGCCCTACTTTCTTCCGTGCGTTTCTGTTGCTCTTATTTCATAGACTGACCCGACTTTGTAGGAAGGATATATATGAAATTTAAAGCGGGGCGATCCGTGCCGCGAACTCTTGTGTTCCCCCGGTCGACGTTCGATGTTCACCGTACGTACTTGAATCCATGCGGCGTTATTATAAGAACTTTTTTCACCGCATATTCCGCAGCTTGTGGACCGTGTTGGCAGCCATGACCTCAATAAAGCAGTCTGAGCACTCAATCAACTCTATATAAGTTGACTCTCCCTGATCTAGTTTTCTTCAGGACTCTCGCCTGACCGCATCTATGGACCTCCGAATATTCATCCCTGTCCGTCATCCTTCGATTCTTGCGCGCCATTTATTAAATGTCCGTTCTGTCTCGGTGCAATTTCCACAATGAATCTCAAATTTTCTTTGCTGTTTTCTATACAGTTTGCTAATTCATCTCTTGGCTAAATTTGGCCCAAGGCCCAAGCGTCCTGTTTCTCGGTCACAAAGAAGGGGCCTCTATACTTTGATACTCCGAGTCGCCTATTTCAAGCGGCAGAAACTATACTCTAACACTGACTGCGCTGCCACTATGCAGTGTACGGCAAATCTGCTTTGGGACCTTCCTTTTTCGCTTCTCAGCTACGCTTTGTGATCGCTGCATTGTCCCTCTTACCTATTTTGTGACCTTCGGAGGCCCATCAATACACTGTGCTTTGGTCGTCCCCCCGCTATATAAACATGTATTTTCCTCCGCCACCCTCTCTCCAACCCTCACTGTGAACTCTTATCGTCCTCGAGCCATATCTCCGCATTGTCGCAGGTGACCTCCCACCATGTTCTCAATGGACTCAACCCAAAAATCCAGCCACTCTTCCCTTGCCACCGCAACGAGCTCTGGTACGAGGAGTACCACCGTCACCGTCACTGGCACCGGCACCAGCGCGCCACCCCCGCCCGTCCTCCCTCCCGTACGTCCGCCCCTCCAATTTGCCACCACCTACGATCACGTCGACTGATCGAACTCCGTTTCCTCTCTTCCTAGTGCAAGTCCACGCCCGTCATCGGACGTAAGATCATGGAATACATTCCCGAAATGTACGCGCCCCTGCCACCGCCCCCGCCTCCACCGCGTGCACCCATCCCGGCACCGTACGTCCCGCCGCGGTGGGCGAATCCCGGGCAGCAAGAGCCCTGGATGACGCCTCTCCCGCTCCCACCCCCGCGCCGCAGCAGCCCTAAACGCGACGCAGAGGTGAAGGAGCAGATTCGCATTCAGGGACTTTGTCGGTGCGCTGCGCGTCTATTCCTCATTAACTCACGGTGGCTGATTCTTTTTTTTTCCACATTCAGACACAAGCGGGAGACGTGCGGGAAATGCCACCCGGTTCAGCCGATCCCTTGGTTTTGATTCTGATTCTGGCTAATTTATTTAACAACCTTGTATTCTCCCAACCCCCTTCTTATGTTTGATCTGAGGCACTCAGAATGGATTTCACTAAATCTCGACGATGGGCTTGTGAATATTGCTGAGGAGGATGGACCAAAAAAGCGCTTCAAAAAATCTTCGTAGCTATATCCTAATCACCCAGCCGCGGATTGAACGCGGGACCTACTAGCCGTTGAGCTACCATCGATGGGCGAGTGGATGGTAGGCGTCGAGCATCCGCCACCTGGCGTCTTTGTACCCATCGTGCCTCTGAATCGCATCAATTGCAAGAAAGAGGAGGGGACGGTTGAACTCGGGGAAGAGTGATTGGAGAATCAAACTCAAGCACGATGTGATGCAACAGAGATCTTGCGCGCAAGAGGAGAAATTCAGTGAATCGCGGGTCGATCTGTGGCACTCAAAAAAATGCATTGGCGCCCCATCTCCCAGCCTCGAATCCAACGGATTCCTCAGAGAACAACCGTTCCACTCTCACCGATGAAGGAGGCACACCATGTGCTACTACTGTAGATTGCCTTGAAGATACAGTTGACTATCTCACAATGCATGATGTAGCAATGCATACCTGCCAAAAAATCTAACAATGCATAGGATTCTGGATGGAATGAGTGGCCAATTCTCACCCAAAACCCTGTCTGATATTGCATAAACCTGATAATGCATAGCTTTCTGGAGATTTTGGCAGGGGAACAAACCATATGCATTTTGAGAAAGTTAACTGTAAATGGTTCTCGACAGCATTAATGTAAACAAATCTCTGCGCCGCGAGTTCAACATAGTTTAACTGTGACCGGGAACTTTTCCCTCAGAAAGACTTCTCCGATAAATTGAATGGCACAACGGGATGCAAGAACACTTGCATGGTATCACAAGGCGTGCCGTGCTTTCCGTAGTCCCCGTCTCTCAAGGCAATATTTGCGAGAACAGGTTGCCCGTTCGATCCGGGGCTGGGTAATGAGGGGTGTTTTTACCCCGCTCCCAGACGTCCGTGCGTGAATTTACATATAATTCACTCCTTTCGTAGGGCTGAAACTGTGGGCTCTGCGCATTGTCGCGCTCCGGACCAGATCCAGCTTCATTTCTTCTTCCAACCCTTCAAGTGCAGGCGTGCTCATGGGTTTAGTCTCAGTAGCACACAATGTGCGCCTGCCCTTCTTAGTGTCATATTGACGAATGAATGCAGGAGCCCCTCCTGTTCGACTCGGGGGCTGGGTATTCTGCATGCCATTTCCATTTTTATTCAACACTTTTCAGAAGCTGGCTGAATCCTGAACGTGTTCGAATCCCCGCTTTTGACGCATCATTTGTCACTATGGACGCGTTGTGGAGACGCAACCGACACCGGAAAGTCGTGACGCGTGACGTCACACTTCCGGTGTGTTCTGGGGGAAGCATCCCCCAGACCCCCGCGTTTTCGCTAGCGCTGCCCTTTCCGCTGGCGCGGGGCCCTTTCGCTGGCGCTGGCCTTTTCCGCTGGCGCGGGGCCTTTTTTTTGTAGTTGCATGTCTTTTTAAATCTTCTGTTATATTTACAATTTTCTTGCCTTTGTTGGGTGCTTCGGGCGCCGGCCCGGACGGCTGGGGTTTTCCACCCCAGACCCCGACCGCTGCGCGGGGCTGCCGCTCGCCGCGGGGCCCACTGCGTGGGGCTTACGCTCGCCGCGAGGCCCACTGCGTGGTGCCAAAAAAAAGACGACGCGGCCGTAATCGAACCAACGACCTCACAAAAGAAAACCAATAGGATACATCTCAAACCACTGAGCTAAAGCATTCATAAGTTCGGATTGAAATGTTACCAAGCTGTGGGGCGGAGGCTGCATGTAACGGTCACGTCACCACTTTCCGGTGTCAGTCCAAATTCCCGCGTTGTGTGCGTCCGATCAGTGTGCACTTTGATCGGGCTCACACACTCGACTTCCGCTAAGTGCTAAGTGCAGACTGCGATTCCGGGCGTCTGGCTCGCTATACTCAAGGTCTTAGTTTTTCTGCCGGAAACATCTGAATTATCGGAGTTGGGTTACCTACTTTCTGAACGGCCATTTCTCCCCCTCCATCATGGACGTATGATGGATACCCGCTCCTGCCTCTCGCGCCCGACTCGACACGAATCGTCGGCCGCCTATTCTCTCTGAGTAACAGCTTTACCTATCGATTCCTGTCGGCAAATCGAGAGTATTACGTGGGGGTTGCTGAAATAGAATATTCTATTCAGCATTGCCCTTGCATTGCCCCGTACCGCGCGGGAGTTGCTGAGAATCCGTTCGCCGGTGTCCTTTGTAAGTCCAGGCATATAACTTCCAACTTTCCGAACCTCTGTCAACGACCCGCCTCGCTCACTCCGATGTCCGGCCTCTCACTGCCGGCCGCCGAATTAATCGAGCAGACGATCTCAAACATGCTTTACGGTATCTATCTCGTAACTCTTGGTATAACGGGGCGGCTATTGTTGACCACGGAATCTGGGCGCTGGAAAAGGCGTTCCGAGATTAAGTGGATAATGGTGGCGGTCTCAGTGCTCCTCTTCGTGAACTCTACGTTGGATTTAATCGTTTCCACCATCACACTTGTGCAAGCCTTCGTCCTCTACACAGGCCCGGGTGGCGCGACACACATTTTTTCGCATGGATCGGGCTGGCAAACCGTGATCAAGGTTCGCCGACATGAGATGCCCCTCCCCACTGTTCACGCCGATTCACCAGACCTTCTGCGTCCCATTTCAAACGCTCATTGGCGATGGCATAATGGTAAGCATATTTTCGCCCAAGTCCATCGCCTGTTTTCATGGACATGTCGTAGATTTATCGATGTTGGTTCGTGTGGAATGGGTCGTGGGCCATCATCACACTCCCGGTGCTAATCTGGTTTGCCAACATCGCGTCCGCAATACGCATCATGGATCTTCTTTCTCGAGTCTCGGAAGGGCTGGTATTATCCAGTAATATCCAGCCCTGGCTTGAGGTATTTTGGTCGTTGACAATCTGCATCCAGGTTATGACGACGTGTATGTACATTCGCTTAATCTCTTCGACCAACTCGGATGCTGACCGCTCCTTCTCGTCGTGAATTTCAAGCCATGATTGTTGCGCGGATTTGGATGGTGGAAAGACATAAAAAGAAACTCAGTGTATCCACAATCGACTCAACAAACAGTCAGGCCTCCAGAACACTCAGCCATGTGATGCGAAATATAATTGAATCCGGTTTGATCTATACCACTGCTACAATCCTCACGCTCGCCTTGTACACGGTTGGAGATACCTTACTCTATCCGGCCTCTGCCGTGGTGAGTCAAGCTGCACGAATACGTGGATGTTTTGTCTTACGCTGCCATGTAGGAGATCCATAGCGTTGGAATCGCATTTAATTTAATTCTCATCCGTGGTACTCAAACAACTCGACCCCGTTCAGAAACTTCGGTCACGGCGCCTTTACAGTTTACGCACACGCAGGCGACTGGTCGTGATTCCATGCCCGGACGGGGCGATAGCGATGGAATTTTTGTTCTCAACCACACCGAGACAGATTCGCACTCCACTTCGGCTTCCATGGTGTAATATATATTTTTACGAGTTGGCCAGCCACACCGCCATCTGCGGTAATCATCGTCAAGTCACTGAGGTTGTCATTCACTGCCGAGCCCTCTGCCGTGATCAATCTCAGTCGGCAGTCGGACATTTCTGAGTGGAAGGCAATAGAGTCCGAGGATTTTATTTTTGCCATTCAACAGCTTTTAGGTTTATTACATGGACCCTAGACATTTTAGGAAAAAAAGAAAAAGGTGAGTTGAATGCTCAGGTGAATAGAAGCATGATATAGGTCCAGATATTCGGACAATTTAATAGACCGGTAGGCCCCCCCATTCGGTTTGGGGCCGGGTGCTAGGTTATTTGAACGGGGATTTTTTTTCGTGCTCCAACCTTACGCATTCCCTCGGGAGAGCTATTGAAGTGGCGGTTCACGCTTCATGTTGACCGAGAAGTGCTTAGATCATATGCATTGATCAATTCGGTCCGATAGTCCCTAAAAATAGTCTGCTTCGTCTCCTTCAGCTCCGGTAATATTGGCTGCACGACAAGAGTCGGGACACCCAGTAGCATATGGTGTGCGCTTGCCCTCCTTTGCTTCTTGGTTGATGTTGTAAAAATGCAGGACATCCCAGGCTGGGTGGTAAGATCTCTGGGTGAATGTTTTTCTTCCTCACACACAAACTTGTTCACTGGTTGCGGATTTCTTTTCGACATTATTCAGGCTAGACGTCTATCCGAGATCTCTCGGTGAAGGCTAATATCTGAATATAAAGGGATTATATTCCTGCAATTCAACAAACAGGTTTAGCCAGGTTTAGCGTTATTATGCGGAAGCATGAGATAGGTCCAGATATACCTGGTAGCACATGGTGTGCACCTGCCTTCCTTCGGGTAATCGTTAGGACATTACAGTGCAGGATCCCCGTTCGATTCGGGGCCGGGTGCTGAAAGGATCTTCCGAGTCTCTTTTTCATCCCTGCTTCACTGTTTTACTTTCGTTGCGATTGAGGGCTGAACCCTGCATACAGGTTAGATTCATGTACGCATTGTCTTGATTTTCGAAGGCAATCCTCAATGTGGGCAAGTCAATTCAAGTCTTGAAACTCAACTGCACCGTTAATGCGCTTGCACAAATTCAGCTATGCAATTGTTACATCTAACACATCCAAACGCACAAGAGGTGTAAAGACACCCTGTTGTGCAACTACCACTCATAGCGCTCCTGAGTGTCCAGAAGGAAGTAGGTAGCCCATTCGATTCGGGGCCGGGTGCTGATTCGGAAGCTGGCGTATCTTTTTTTGTTTTTTGTTTTTTCTGTGTTTCATTCTCGTACGTTCGATCGTTTTCCTCTTGTCTTGCTTGAGGGCTGCACAGAAATTACAGGAAGGAGATATCATCAATGTAAGTCTAAGCTGGCAATCTTAGATCGTGTCGCATGAATTTATGCCCCCCGTTCGCTGTTCATTTTTCAACGTGTGACTGGAACCCATTACTTCTGAATTAACCCGATTCATTGAAACTGAGCGCCCCGTTCAATTCGGGGCCGACTCATTAAAAGGACGTGAGAACCGCCCCCCCGCCCCCCCTCCTCACAGCTCTACCTTACTGGAAGTCACTCTCTTACGCATATATGTACTACCGGCTCGAGGCCCTCAGGAGAAGCACGGAAACATTGGCTCCCTCGGGAGTTATAGGCGAGCTCATTGCAAATCCAGGCACAAAACCGGTTCACGTTCTACCTAACAACACACCCAGTAGCACATGGTATGCCCCTGCTTTCTTTGGGATCCTTCCAAACCAAGTTGTAGGAATGCAGGAGATCCCCGCTCGATTCGGGGCTAGGTGGTGAGATCTTGTGGAAATTTTGGGTAATTTTTTTTCTTCCTCACGCACCAACCTGTTGGATGATTGCGAGAAATTATTCATCTCTGGCTGAAATCTGATAGACTCGAAGGATTCTCTTCTCGGAATTCAGCAGGTTTTCGGTTCATTATGTGGAAGTCAAAGTAAAGCCAGTGCCCGTACTCCATCCTATTGAGTGAATACAAGCATAGAATGGGCGTAGAGATACCTAGCACATGGTGTGCACCTGCCTTCCATCGGGTTTTCGTGGAGACATTGCAGTGCAGGATCCCCGTTCGATTCGGGGCTGGGTGATTGTCTTGGCGTGCTCTTCCGCATTTTTTTTCGTACTCCAACCTCCCGCCGCTTTTTCGCAGATTTCCTCGGGCGAGCTATTTAAGTGGCGGTTCGCGTTTCGTGTTGACGAAGAATTGCTTAGATCGCAAGTATGAAGTTGTGCTCAATTCGGTCTGACAGTCTCTCGAAAATATCTCTGATAAATTCAGTTGTACAACAAGTGTAGGGGCACACAGTAGCACATGGTGTGCACCTATCTTTTTTGGTATGACTAGGTTCTCGCTTGGAGGATGCAGGATCCCCCGTCCGATTCGGGGCTGGGCATGATGGCATTGTTTCGAGTGACAAGTATTTTTTTTTCGAACTCTAACCTTCCCCCATTTTTTCGCCAGAATTCCTCGGGCGATCTAATGGAGTGGTTGATTGCGTTGTGTGTGGAGATCTCTACGTAGATACCATCCTTGAATACAGAGTTACAGTGGAGTTGGACTCAATTCAGCTCATGTCTTCCCAAAAAGTCTCTGATAAGTTTAGTTGCACAGCAGGTTCGGAGACACCCAGTAGCACATGGTGTGCATCTGCCCTTATTTCATGGAGACTGCCTTTTGCGGATGCAGGATCCCCCGTTCGATTCGGGCTGGGTGTTTCAGAACTCTGTGAGCCATTTTTTACTTTATTTGCCCGAGACTATTGAGACAAAGATGCAACTCCCTGAGGCCTATTACGTATAGCCGCCGTTCGTGGAATTTGGGCTGAGGATCGGTACTAAAATGCTTGAATGTGCGAGCTAGTCATTGTTCCCGACGCGTTGTTTGCTGGGGTGTACGCGTTGTGTGGTCGTATCTCCCATCATTGTCACCGACGATCATTGATCAGTTTGTTGCTCAGTTTATTGCTCCGTGCACTGACTCTTGTCTGAAGTTGTCAAGTACTGGCTGCGATTCCGCTCTCTCTTTTGTACCACCATGTCGACGCCCACCTCAACTCCTACGCTGCCTCCGACAGCGCCCACGTCCATCCCGACGCCGCCCACCTCGACTGGCGCCCACTCCCACCCTCGCCTTCGCCACCGCCGAGCGCATCCTCAACATCCTCGCGCCAAGAAACTCGCTCCCCACAAACGCCTTGTGCCCCTCCTCCGCGTAAACAAGCACTAGCCACGCCCTCCTTCGACTCCGCAGACGCCGACGATGCCGCCGCAGGGGCTGTGCTGTGCGTGCCTCAAGATGGTGAAGATCACCGACAGCCTCGACGCTTCCACGCAATTCAGCGTCATCGCCTTCGCCTCGCGCGCCCTCCGTCCCTGTCCTCTGGATCGGGCCCCGTCCCGAGAACGCGATGGTCCCCGCGGACCTCCTCGACTGCGTGGGCGCGCGGGCGTCACGTTCGAGGTGCTGTATTTTTTAGCGCATGTGGAGCGTGCATTTGTTTCTCCTCCTCCCGTTATCCCATTCTTCTTTATTCCTCCCTAAATCAGCTAACTCCCCCCCAGCCCACCTCCCCGTCCTCCCCTCCCTAACAGCGCTCACGCACCTCTCCCTGCACGCGCCCTCGCCCGCGTCGATCCCCGCCCTCCTCCACGCGGCGACCCCCTCCCTCACTGCGCCCACACTGCACTTCCCGCCCGCGGCGCTCCCCGCGCTCGTGGGGCTGTGCGTTGCTTCGGATGCGACTCCAGATTCACCTTTACACGCGGAGAACCAGGACGGCGCGAGCAAGGGAACAATCCCAGCCCTCCTCGCCCCCAACCTCCGTGCGCTAGCGGTTCCGGCTGCCTCTGCTGCGTCTACGGCTGCGGGGGGCGCGGGCGCGCGTGTGGACGTGGGGAAAGGGAAGCAGAAGGGCGGGCAGCGGGGGAGGCGGAGGCGGAGTGGCGCCAGTGCCGGCGCCAGTGGTGGTACAGGCGCTCAAGAACGGTACGTCCTCCTTCCTCCTCTCTTCATTTCGCTTCTCTTCGCGAGTCTGCGCCTGCATGACGCCCCATTCCTCGCGGTGTGCGCGCGTCGTTGGTGGAACCGAATTCGGTCCCGACCCCTCTTCACCCCACGTCGATGCGCCCCGCCGCACCGCGGATTCCCTTGGAGCACGCATCGTGCGCGTTGGCGTACCACGCGAGCGTCGATCTTCTACGTCGGACGTAAGGTGGGTTTCGTTTCGTTTCTGTGTCATATATACAACGTCGGTCAGCTATCGTTGTACGTGCTACATACAGAGTACAGGCAATCCAACTTGAAACCAAGGCCACACAGAGTAAAGTTCAAACAAATGTATTGTGGTATGCATATAGCTAGGGCTCCTGCAACACAAACTCAGTCAGTTCAGAGTGAGTAAGAGGGGAAAGTAGAGCTTATTGGCAAGTGATGAAAAACACATTTTTGTATACTATCGATGTCTCCGGATTGTGGCTCTTGATTTCCCCGTAATTGATGCCAGAAGTAACCCCGTTTCTGCCGGTTTCTGGCCAAAAACAATGCCTGCGGGTCCAATTTTTTTTGGCTAGCCAACAGTCTGCATGGTCTCAGTAACCACTGACTTTCGAGAGAGTGACACAGACTCCCGAGTTCGAGCGCAGAACCTGCAAAACAGGCTGTGGAGATTTTGTGGAGCCAGTTTTGATCAAGTCGCTCGCCATTTTTCATCGGTACAAAATATTTCACCAGTTGCCAATAAGCTCTAGTGAGGCTCACCAATTACATTAGCGACTTTGCGATGCAGTCATTGGAGCCATCTGATGGATGATTTGCAGTGCGCAAGTGGATGGCTCCACCTGTCAGATATCTCCGCGGATGGCTACTGGGGACTATTTTTTGCGGGGTGGAGCCATTCGTCAGTGCACTGCAAATCAGCCACCTGGTTGCAATGATGGCTGTATCGCAAACTCTCTATTACATGTAAATAAATTCGACGAGTCCAGACTTGGCCGTGAGAGTCTCTTGCATGCAATCCAACTTGAACTAAGGCTTCACTCCGACAAGTTTGTACCATGTACTGTAATTCAGCTCCTGTAACAACATGTCAGTCAGTTGAAACAAAAATGAGCACGCACCATTTAGATACTTAGGAAGAAGTACGACTAGTACGAGGTTTTTTAAATTGAATCATAGATTTGTCGAAAACGAGAAAATCAAGGGCGGAATAGAGCAGTGGATCAAATACAGAGAGCCAGACCAAAGTCAAAACTCTTGAAGACACGAGCATGTCGACTTGGAGTTGGAGTCATAGATATCCAGAAAATTTGGGAGTTGGAAAATCCGGGAATCAGTCCGGCATCAATACCGGCGGCACGCTTCGGCAAGAAGTGTCGGACTTCCAATCTGAGTGCTGATGCATCCAAAGGGGGTGTGCTCTTTCGGTGCGACGACAAGCTCGAGGCCGATGCTATGCGTCGGAATGTCTATAGCCGAATTTGAAGCCGCCCCTGTGCCGGCCCCTGTGCCGCCTCGGGCGTGGATGCCGCATGTGCGGCTAGCGCAAGTCCGAGCCGCCAGAGCTCGCGCGAGACGCAATACGCAGCATGTGCGAGACAACATGGGAATGGGCGTGGAGCCGTGCCGTGTGCGCCATGCCCTGCACCCGGCTAGAGAGCGCACCTGAATGCACTGTGGTATGGCGGGCGCTCGCGCCGCTCGCCGTGCGTCGCCATGTACGAACCGGAAGAGTAAAACCACGTGCCCGAGACCCACGCGCCCCCTCAGCGCAGCGGGCAAAGCGACATGTTTGGACGCTACAGGGGCGCGTCGGGTTATTTGACATTGTGTCTCTGCCGCATCACTAAATCAAGCTCCGCCTGATGGCTAACATACGTCATGGCCGCCGATCACGCCGGCGATCGTCCCAAATCCCCGGATTTTCCAACTCCCAAATGCACTCTAGATATCAGACATTTGAATCAAGTCGGCATCAAGTCTGAGGATTTGAGTCAAGGTGGAGCTCGATTAGAGAAGCAGTCATCCGGAGGGAGCCCATCAGGAAAGGGTCTGGTAAAAGTGACGCGGCAGGCGCGCATTGACACGCACCGGCGCGGCACTGACGCGGCACTAACGCGGCAGTGACGCGCATTGCCGCGGCGTTGACGCGGCATTTGTTGAACTTAGTAGTGATCCCCGTAGGCTTTAAATGCACTCGAACTACACTCAGAAGCAGTTAGATAAGAGCTGGAGGAGAACCTGACAATGTCCGGGTCAAATATAAACTCTTTCCATAGGAGAAGTCCTGTTAGTTTGCGTCAATTCTGGTGTACATCATGCCCTAGCCATTTTGAACTTGAAAGAAACATTGAATGACTTCTTAGGAGGTCTGGAAGATCCGTTTAATTCACTCCCTGCCACGCAGGTGCCGCGCCAACGCCGCGGCAATGCGCGTTACTGCCGCGTTAGTGCGCGCCACTACCGCGCCAATGCGCGCCAGTCCCGGGGTGTCCTGGTATGGATGGCTAACACCAAGCTGAGTGCAAACATCACTTCAAGGGGTGATGGAGTACACATTTTGATGGAGAACCGACGGGATGTTGGTATCCGTAAGGGACTCTTGATCAATGCTTCCAGCTTCGAGTACGTTTAAATATGTTGCATGGATCTCTTATTCCGTGATTCACCTGGGTAGTCATATCAATCTTGGTGGTTGCTGAATACTACCTCAATTGATACCAGGTTAATCCAATAGTTGAATGCTCGTAAACACCCCAAGTCTGTGCCGTTACATATTACTTCAATGGTTCTTCATGTATTCATAGCTGTGTGGAGGGAGGTAACGACCCACTGAGAAAAAAATTGGGAGGTGATATCATGTTTCCTTATTTTGAGGCACTCCTTCCGGAATTACTGCTGGGCTTTCCACGACCGCATTGAAGATTTCTTTTTTGCTCTTTTTTATTCATTGGCATCATGCAGCGATGCCCTGTACATTTTATTTGATACTGGGTGTTCCCCCAACTGGCATTATGTACCCCTCATCCCTTGGACACTGGTAGCCCTGCTTAGTCTTTAATTTGAGCTCTCATCTCCTCCGTTAATTTCAAATCTGTTCCTACACTCACTAATCACTTTTCATCTAAAGCCCCTAGCATTTCGGTGCTACATATTGATGTCCCACGAGCGGAATTGATTCACAGTGTGACAATCAGAGAAAGTGGTCTGAGTTTGACGAAACACTTCCCTAGCCGGTTACCTTGGAACTAGGAATCCTTAGTTCCCCGGAACGGAGTGAAGCTCTGCCGTCTAAACTATGAACCATTTGCACATGAGTGCATAGTCTCATGGGTTGCATTTAAATTTCTGAATGAAGGGTTGGGTGATCATGCAGGATTAAAAATTGCAGTGTACATGATGATGCCAAGTATGCTCTCTTTTGTTCGTGTGGTAGTAGGCTTCAACCTATTTTCTCAGTAATCATTCGTAACTGGTCCTCATCCCCTCGGGAGATGCTCAAAAATGAAGTATGACTGAGTCTGGTCGAGCATCAGTTGTGCCCATAAATTTACATCATAGTACATCCTGGTCGGAACAATCCATCTGAGGTCCCGTCTGACACAGAAAACAATGGTTCTTTTGTGAAATGAAAGCCGGCGACTCCATAAAATGAGTTCAGTAACACTTCCCACGGTTCGATTTTGGCTGGGAAGTGAGTTGTATAACATCTGATGTTACTTGGTGATGCCCCACGAGTCAATCACCACTCTGTGCCTAGGCTGGCATGGTGCACTCAAAGTAATATAATGTGTAATGCTAATGATCGCAGCTTGCTGGTAGAACTGTAATAGTTTGAACGGAACCAGATTAAGATTGGACCTTTTGGTCTCAGTAGAATGCGAATTAGAATTTGCAGATTCTTCGCTTTCGTTTCGACACTTCCATGATTCGACAGTCAAGGTTGGTTAGGGATTACTCAAATCCAACTCCCATGGACCACAGAGTCTGTTATAAGTTGTGAGCCATTTCCAAAATTGGGGTCATTTGTGCACTGGGACCAATCCCGAGAATGTTAGTACCAATTAACCTTCCCATGCAAGCTGCTATGTCAGCTCAAGTGGTGGTATTTGGGATCCTTTGAAGAGACTCGCGGCAATTCCCCATAAATAAATTTCTGCCTGATATGCCAACGGTGGTTGGAACATGATTTACAGTTGCAAGCAAGTCAGAAAAGGGATGGTTCGGAGGCAACAAGTACTACCACATGGTTCAGGTAATTGGTAGATATCCTATAGGCTTGACGGTCCAAATTTCGAGTCGGGTTTTTTTATAGACAATGTCCATACTTGAATTGGGGCCGGGGAGCGTTGGTTGAACAGATTGAGGTGGGGCGTCAATTGTTGTATCAGTCTGCACCTATCCAGTGATTTCTGGTCAACCCAGGCCACATGCAAGCTATTTTGGACTACCTCACCCAAATGCACTCCAATTCAATTTCAGGTTCAACTGTTGAACATGATTCTCAGTCTATCAAAGTCCTGGAACAGCTCAAGGTGCACGCACTTGAACCAAGATATGAGCAGATCTATACTCTGGCGGCTTCACTATTTGTGCTTTAGGGACCAAGAGGTAGCGGAAAGAAATTAGGGACCAATCACAGTTAGGAATCAGCATATGAGGTTGCAGCCACAGAGTTCGGGCAGAACCATTCAACTTGATGCATACACTGATTACTCATTGAAGAGACTTGACAATCCGAATTTTTCTGTCGTTCAACCTATTCTGAACGTAAAACGGCTGCATCGGGCAGTAAGGCAAGTCAAAATTTAGTCAAAACCAACGTGGCTTAAGCATGGCTTAGACATTACCTGCTCACATTTTGGTATTGGTTCTCTAGGTTCCAAATGATGTATTAGAGCCATTAAACCTTGCCTGAAGCGGTTTTGAGGCAAGGAGAACAATATACGAGGCCCTACAGGCGGCGTGGCAGTGCCGCGTCAATCGCGCGTCACGCCGCGTCACTTGCCGCGTCACTTGCCGCGCCAGTGCGCGCCAGTCGCGTCAAAATCTCCAGTCCCATCAGGAAAGACCTCCTTTGCAACTGAGGTCAGATTACCTCTAAAAAGTGGGTAATCTGGCCAAATTACCTTCTTTCTAGTGACGTTGAAAATAAATTAGTGGTAATCAGATCTTAGTTAGCCAGAATTCGCAACGATTATCACACAACTGATGCTCTCAATTAGGATCAATTAGGATAGCATTATGTTGAAAGCAGAACAAAAAATCATATTGAGGGTACACACTACATGCAGAGACTAGGACTACTTGTACTACATTACATCTACACATGTCCACATACTTACTTGTCTATGCGCCACCGATCGCCTATGAGTACAGAATTCAGCGAATGAACGACTGGTTAGCACGATGTAAGTCGATAATCGTGAGGAAGGACTTGTCGGGAGACGACTGGGGTACCATCCAACAACAGGGCGCACAACCATGGCACGCACCTGGTGCACACCAACATTGGTCTGGGGCCACGAAATCTGGCTTAACATAAGTGTGATCCTCGATAGAAGCGACGTAAGTGTGATCCTCCGGAGAAGCAACATACCATAAATATGAATGGATGTGGGAACTGCTGGAGAGGATCTGGAGACACACCGGCGTTGAGGAAACTTCCGGTCAACACAATTTGATTCAGAAACTGTGGGAATATTATTGAGAATTGATTGGACCGAAATCTGTCCCGATATTCACCGTTGAGACGGGGGCTCTCAAAGTACGGCGGGAAAATACGCTATCTAGCCGCTAAATGCAAATGGACAAATGAACTATCCACTATCCACTAACAACCAAATCACACTACAACCAATCACTCCTCTTGTATTGAGAGCTTTGAGTCGGGTAGTTCAGGGTTTGAATCAACTGTTTGTTGACCCTATAGCTAGTCTGTACTCACAGGGGGCTTGCTAAGATCATTACTCAATTAAGGGGTCTTATTTGAGTAAAGTTCTTGGATAATTGGCTGAACCTTTAGGTTTAGCTACCCTGGAGAAGATCGGTTTTGTTCCATTTTCTGCTACAAGTGCAAACAAAGATTTAGTCATGCAACATTGGTCATGGAAAAATTAACATCGTAAAAAATGGGTCAATACCTGGAAATAAATCAAAATACAAGGTTATGTTTTTCAACTTCTTACCAGCTTAAATCTTGCTGGTGCTTCTCGTTTCATTAGCAGAAGGCCCAGAAGTTCTATCAGTTCAATTTTGGTCATTAGTCATTCCTGCTTTATGATCGGGCTACTATCCGCTAGTTAGTCATTTCTGCTTACAGCTGTTTGCAGAAGTAATGACACCTCCGATCATTTTGTAAATAAGAGCAAATTTGATCCTCTCTCTTGTCACGCTCATTTCTTGCTCTGAACTGAACTGAACTGAACTGAATTCTATTGTTGCTGTACCTGGCCACGATGGCTACGCAGCAGTACTCTAGCTATGCTAGGATAGGTTAAGTGGATGGATAACTGTATGGGGTGGGGAGGGTAATTTTTGTAAGTGCGAGAATAAGAGAAGAAAAGTAGTAGCGTGCAGGGAAAGATGGAGACAAGGAGAAAGCGGTAAAGTACGGGGAAGGATGCAGCGGAGGCGAGGCTTGGGGATACCATGATGTTTCTATATGATTTGTGAGAGTATTATAAGTAAGATTAAGTAAAAGATACGATGGAAAGCGAGAAAGAAAACAAAACTTAAGAGAATCTACCGGTGAGGTCGATGAATTTGATGACAGGTTTCAGGAGCTTAGGGTGAGAGAGGAGGGTGCGTACATCAACGGAGCCGAGAAGGCCTGCAGCGTAGGATGCTATCTGGAGGGGAGGACGAAGGTGGTCCCATGCAGGGCAGTGCAATAAGAAGTGAGTGCGGGATTCTCTCCGAGTGCCACAGGCATCACATGCTGGGGAGGGAGCAAGACGGCAACGGAACCGATGGGCATTGAGAGAGGAGAAGTTTGTGCGAAGCTGGCTGAGGAGGGAGATGTGCGTGCGGGATGCAGACGACATGTAGGGCGAGCGGAGGATCAGACTCGGTGGGGTGTTGTCAATCTCGGAGGCCGCGGCCAGTTTTAGAGACCTTCCACAGAGCTTTCCAACAGTCCAGGATATCAATGTTGATGCGACGCTTGCACGTTGTGAGGGAAACAGGGATGGTCGGTAAGGGGGGAAGAAGTGTGGCGGCTTTGGCGGCGTCATCGGCAAGCTCGTTACCGATAGTGCCGATATGCGCAGGCGTCCATAGGTTAGTGATCTGGAGTGCCGGCTGCTTCGACAACGCCCCGCGAACTAGCACATCATACTCGATGGCGCGGAACTGGCCAGAACGAGGTGCGGTAGAGGTGATGCCGCGCAGACCTGCCTGTGAGTCCGATACCGTGAGCATACGGCATTCTCCGTCCCCCATCACCTTCTCCGTGGCGCGTAAGACTCCCTCAACTTCTCCTTCTGCAACCTGACCGTCGCCGAGGGGAATGAGGATCTTTTCCTGCGCTACACCTTCCTGAATCCGAACCGCTGCTCCGTTCAAAAGAGAGCCATCAGTGAACCACGTCGTGCGTGCGAATCCGGGGTCGGAAAGGAATCGCTCCAGTACGGCAACAGCGTCCTCCTTGGGTGGGATGATAGTTGTTACCGGAAGGGGCTCTGCCCAGGGCGCCGCATACACTGGTAGTATGCGCTCCATACCCAGCGTGAGATCCAGATCGGGCGGAGCGGTGTCGGGGAGCACGTAAGGCAAGAGGCGAGCGATCTCTGGATCGGCCACACAAATCAACACACGTGACGACCACCCCCCTACCAAATCGGGAAGCCCTGCTCCGCGCCTTCCTTCAGCTTCCTTCACCACTGTCACCTCACTCCACATCCACCGGCTTTTGACTCGACTCATACTCGCGGAGAACAGTCCCTGGGGATGGCCTCGGCTTAATTTCCTTATCTCACCCTCAAAAATCAATCCACCTTAATTAGTATTCTGGCCATTCCATGATGCTACAAACTCCTAGTACACACCTCAGAATATTACCATGCCAATTATTCATCTATGGCACTGTATATATGCATGTAGAATGACCAGAGCATCGAAACTCGCTCGAAACTAGGGCTTCCCGATTTGGTAGGGGGGGGTCGTCACGTGTGTTGATTTGTGTGGCCGATCCAGAGATCGCTCGCCTCTTGACGTAAGGTGTTTTGCGGCAACGGAGTCGCTGCCCTCGGGCTGGAACACCTATCGGCCAGCGGACAACTGGGACGCGTTCAACATAGTGTAGGGCGGATGCACGGTGCGCATGCTTTGGTGGGATGCGAATGGCACCTTGAAGAATGGGTACCACATCATGCGTAGGCGGAAGCGTGAGGTATCGCGCGAGTCGGTGGAGGAGGGCCGATTCCAGTCGTAGTGGGACTGGGAGAATGGCGGCCTCCTTCTCGAGAGCAGCCCCCGAAGCAGTCCGGTAGCCCCCAGTGATGCACTTGGCTGCGGACTTGTTGATCCGCTCGAGCGGTTTCAGATTTCTCCACCGATTGACTCGGGACTAGGTGCGTTCAAAAGCGATTCCGAAGGACTATTGACCGATATACAAGTTATCCTCCAAATTTGTGGTTTATTCTTCCTGCAACAAGGCGGATCGAAAAGAAATTGTTCAATTAGGAGTTGTGACCACAGTATGTTGAAAGTGCGCCCAAAACGCTGTCCAACATGCCTATTTTCGAGGAATTTGGTGAAAAAATGAGCCTACAATGAGCAGAGGAAGAAAGCAACTCCTAAGTTGCTCTTTATTTACAAAATGATCGGAGGTGTCATTACTTCTGCAAACACCTGTAATGTTCGCGCGTTCCTTGTCAATTCCTTGTACTTGATGCAACCTCAACGCGACGCACATCTCTGCCAGTGGCAAGCACCTCTCTAAAATAAGGCATGTTCTCCCAGATTTTTTTTTTCTGAGGGTGGGATGAATTTCATTTTTGTGCCTCATAATCTTTGAAAAACGGAGGGCTTGGCTTCATTACCAGTAGTTCATCACTGCAACACTGACATTTAGGTTCACACGCAGTGGCTCCAGTTACTGATCACTATCATTTGGGCCATGAACTGCATCAGAGTTGGAGCCTCATACCAAATTTACTTCCAAACATAGTCCATCAGTGACCTGGTCAGCTTAAAAAAATGGGGGATACTACATAGGCCAGTATTGACTGAAGTCATGGTTCAAGGACCTTCTTGAATATTTCTTGGAGAAAAAGTGCAGAGCTCACAGCTGCCAGAACACTGCTATACATTACAGCTTCTTGTGGAACATACGGCACAGCCCATATTTCTTTCTTTTTTTGTGAGTTTTCATTAGATCCGTGATTGCGAGCTCAATAGGACATTCTGTAGTACCTTCGAGATTGCGAACCATATCAAAATGAACTCCATTGACGAGCTTGATATTTCCCTTCTCTATAAAGCTGTCAGAGGTCTTCGTAGTATACCTCGGCACAAATTGAAACATTCAGCCCTACCTCTGTTATAAATGGTTCATACATTCAGGGTGCATCTTATCAAATATTGAGTCTTATGTTTATCATTCCCTGGACACTCGGGGAGGCCAGAAATGGCAGCAGCTTACTGGCTTACAGTAGCAGACAAGGTACAACAGAAATGATCAAGATATAATTCCTAAAGGTTCAGCTACCGCCTCGGAGAGGCCCAATCCAAGTCATGTCTGGGTAGTTCTGGTCTTATTTCAAGACTAATGCGGTACAATGTACAATGTTTATAAGGTTTAATGACACAAGGTCGGGTTTGGGTGTCTAATAGACGGGTTTGTGGTTATACACCAATGATTCTGGGTGGCTTTTGGCCTTAAGAGAGCTTTCAACTCAATATGATTCAACGAGACAACTGGTTCTGGCGGCTTTCGGCCTTTAAAAGAGCTTTCGGCTCAGTACTGATGTTGGCTTTCGGCCTTATTCAAAGGGTTTTGGCTCATGTACTATGTCTGGGGAGGGACGGCGGAATTCAAGTTTTTCAAGTTGCAAAAAGGGAGGAAAAGAGAGGAAAAGAGAGAGAGATTCAGGATACAATTGAGATTCATTTGGCCGACAATTTCAGCTCAAAACTTACTATAGCATTCAGTATACAGCTTTCAGTATCTTAGTTTATCTTGAATTCTATGTCCGATTTTGGCAGATCAATGATTTCAAGACCTATGTCCCCTCGGAGGTAAATACCTATGTCCCAGCCAATCGAATTCAAGATTGATCTCGGCCTCTCGGCTTTATCCCAATAACATGCCACCGGTGGCAACGGGTTCGATTCTCGGATGCATCAATATTTTACCTTTTTTCACTCAACCCCCATCTTTGCTCCCATCAGGGTGTAAAATGGCCAGGAAAATGTGCACTTTGGTCTGTGCCTTTTTTGATTTGTTTCTTGCATCAATCAAACATTGCTAATAGTTAATTTTCTGTGGTTCCTCGATGTCCTAAAAAAATAGATAAAAAAGGAGTTCTAGGGCTGCCCACTGTTGAAAGACTGGAGATTCCAAGGCACAGTAATGGCAACAGAGAATCGCTCCAGCAGTCATTTTTCATCCATTTTTTGCCCCCCCCAAAACAGTAGAGGTATAGATGGGTCATTGCTGCTGTTCTCTGCTTCCCTTTCAATGATTAATCTGGCCCATTTATTTAGTATAGCCTCCATGTCTTAGACTCAGATATTGGGGGGGAGAAATTTGTGGTTAGGGCTTGTGTGTGGACAATGCATGCCTCTGAAATTTCGACTTCTTGTATTTTGGCTCAGATTTCGATCAAATAGAGCAAGAATTGACAAAAACCATTACTCAGGGGACACAGAACACTCTCTCTTCCACAAGGACCCGTCTACCACCAATAATTTTCTAATTCAGCCAAGTCGCGAGTTCAAGGAATTCCAAAACAGTGGAGTGAAAATGAATTGCAAGGGCTGGGACTCGAACCAGTGACCCTACCAACAGGCCACGTGAGCAGCCCCTATGTACTATGTCCTTTTTCGGACATAAGTCTCCCCAGACATAATTCATGAGCCAGGGTTTTCGACCCAGTTCTCAAGGTTTCTTATATTTTTAAGGTCTGATCCAAATCCAATTCTAATTCTGGTGCTAGGTGTCTGTTGGCTAGGCCCGAGCTAATCAAATCTAGTGGAACAAACAAGGACAACCAACTCTGGTGCCTGCCTCCAAGGGATATGCGCTCCCGTTCCTGCCCTTTCTGCCCCTTATTTATACTAATCCCAACCTGCTTATACTACTTGGTTTACGCTACTTGCTCTCTAATATGACTCCTACTGCTCCCTGCCTCCGACGGCATCCCTCGTTCTTGATTGGCCAGTAAAGGCGTGCTCTGACAGCTGCACACGGTCGTTGGTTTGATCCATCAAAGAGCTCTTCTTGGCAACTGATGCCTTGCTCGAGTAAGGTCTTCTTCGTCTGTGGCTCTATGTCCTGAGCCCGGAAGGGTCTTCTTCGTCTAGCCTGCCATCATAGCTTCAATACGGTACCCCATAGTCATAGGTTAGCTCAACCCGTCTATCCATGGTTCGTTTAGGAATCTAGGATGCCTTATCCAATTTAAGGATTATCGTGATCTCTGTAGTGATGCTAGTTGCCTAGATCCGGAATTGCCAGTTCTATTCTTGGATGCTATCCATCTTGGCAGTATCTGCCTTCTCCCAGTAGCCATTCCCATCATGTGGCCTGAACGCGCTAGTCCCTTGTGTCAAACACGGACAATCTTAGTCTAGTCAATCTTGTATGAAGGACTTGGGTCCGCCACTGTGCAAATATGATAGTTTCCTTCCCACCTCCTTGGTAAGTGTCCCAGAAAGCAGCCTTAGGCTTTATATAACCTAGTTTCTCTGCCATGGTAGTCTAGTTCCTTACTCGAGTAAGACATATATTGGCCCCATTTGTGGAGGTACCGCTATAGATCCTCCCGGTTCATTCCCTAGTGCTATTAGACTTGTTAGGCTACTCGTTCGGAGCTCCCGAAAGCCTCTTAGGTATGTAGCACACATGCTTGACAGCTGGAATTGCGTAAAATGCGCAAATTCAGGTGTACTTGATTACACGGCTTATCACCGTATCATTTGTCTCATTATATATATTGAAATAATTGGTTTCGTGAGAGGAATCGGGTCAAAGTAAAGCTTGTAAATCAACAGTGATTTCGAGACTCCTCAAATGTTTGCCGAAACTGACACATTCGGCTTGAATTTCGGCATGCCTTGAGGTTTCGGCGCCACTTTGGCCACGCTGTTGCCAAAATTCCAGATTTCAGTTATGCCGAAACTCAAGCCGAATGTGTCAGGTTCGGCAAACATTTGAGAAGTCTTGAAATCACTGTTGATTTACAAACCTTACTTTGACCTGATTCCTCTCACGAAAACAACTATTTCAAGATAGATAATGGGACAAATGATATGGTGAGTATCTGGACAAACTTCGGCCCGATTAATTCTCAACAATATTCCCATGGTTGCCGGATCAAACTGTATTGACCGGAAATTTGCTCAACTCCGGTGTGAGAGGGATTCAGCCCGAGCCGCATCGAAATAGGCATACATACATACATAAATCGAGTTTAAATGGGAGTTTACACAAGGGTAATAGTTGAGCACGTGAAAGGCTCTGCACTCTCGGCCACTTCGGGCCGTCACTTCGACAGATCACCTGGCGGACAGTCATGAGGCTTTTCAGCTTTTCTCACTGCCTGCCAGGTACGTTCTGCTCGTCCTCAACTCAATAATGTTTTCTCACTGCCTGCCAGTCGTAGCAGACATTTTCGCATTACCCGCCCATACATTAACTGACACTGCAAATCTCTCTGCAGATATCCATGCCTCAAGGTCAATGCACATTATCCCATCCCTTGTCTTCAATTTCTTCAAACATCACATATAACTCATGTAACTCCTTGTTACTGCCCTGGTAGTGTTTCCCACTGGAGTCTTTTTATGCACTCACGGAACAGATTTGTCGGTACATTGCTCATTGATGCACACATGCCTACATATCTACTTGTTTCTACATACATGCCTTCCAGAAACGGCAATCGACACTGGACCCCTCTCCGAGGGGTTGATTTGGCTAAACCAACCGCACCTCTAAACTGAACACAAGCGCTCAAGACGATTGGGAAAGGCATCTTGCCTCGCACGAGATAAGTACAAAGTATCCCCATCAGCTTGGAAGATACAAGGGACGGATCAACCCAGTCCTCCAGAGAGAGATCATTGAGAGGAGACCATGAGAAACAACATGTACAGACGTACTGGATTCTAGGCCGGTCTCACGCTGCTGCTCCATCCACCCAGTACACACCAACATAGAGATATGTCACCGGTGCGGCCTCACTACATGCAAAAATGTCAGTCAAGACGGTGGGGTGGCCGATAACGGGGACATACAGTGCCGGAAGAGAGTGCGAGATGTATGGACAGACGGAATTAACAGACGATGTGTGGGACTGAACAGGACTCACACTGGCTCAGTGGGCTCACAATGAGTGTATTCTTTCTGGGGCTTGGGGGTATATGGCTAGCTAAACGGCAACGTGGATGGTCCTATTGATGCTGAGGAAAGCTCGGAAGAATGTCAGCAAGTCCGCCACTAACAGAGCAAGTACACACACCACTTCTTGGACCATCCGAAGGTGCTGAAACAATGTCAAGGGGTGTACTCGGCTTGTGGATGGTGAGGAGACCACGAAGAAGTACAGGAGCCCAAGGGGAGTGAGCGACAAAGTGGGAGAAAGAGAGAAGGTTTGTTGACGAGTATTGTCTCGACATCTATTTACGGACTCGAACCACTTTTTTGCCAGCACATGCGGTCTGTGCCTGGGCCAGGCCCTACCAGGCCGGTAGCTCGGCAATGGACTTGTAATGTTTTCGAGATTTCCTCTTGCCTTATTCTCAAGTCGGCCAGTCGTTGGGTCCTAGTATACAACAAGAATTCACCCACCCCCAGAAGTCCTGACATGTTCCCCTTTCTCCTGGTACCAAAAGACATATGTTCCGATGCTGAAACAAATTAATGCTAGAAATGCCGCTAATTTGGCCACTTTGTCCTGCATTACCCTAATTCGAAGTCAGGAACTGAAAAAGCCCTAACTTAGGAAAGGAGGTTTTTTCCTGATGCCACCAGAGATATTCAAGCCCTGCTATGCATCAACTGCCAACTCCAAGTCTCAACTTGTAGTCTTGAACTGGCCAGTGGCAGGCAGAAATTAATGTGGAGGCCGGGGGCCAGCTGGTTCAGGTCATATATCAGCCAAGAAATGTATTGGGACAAAATACCAGGGCTCCTATGCACTAGCTATGGGTCAGTGAAAGGCTGAGAATGAAAGAAAAGATGAATCCTGTGAGTTAAGACACAACTTCAACGTGTCTGACCTTAACAAACCATTTTATGTATCTTTACTAGCATGAACCTGTGCTATGCTACAGACAGCTATCAATGTGAACATAGTCATAAAATTTGAGACCAAAACTCATGCTAACTTCATCAGAGTTGAGAGGACACTTGTCACTAACCTTTGGTTGGTCCCTTGTGTCCAGCTTACACAACTGCAACTGTATCAATTGCATCCTGTGTCTCCCTATAATGATGAGAGCTTGCATATCTGCACCCTTCAAGTCATCAGACAGACAGACACTCAGTTGCTAATCTTATGTCAAGAATATACATGCTGTTGCATTCACATGACCAACTTGGGCTCCCTTCCTTAGATGAACCATTACTGTACTATTTCAACCAAGTCTTCAGGTGATGTGTGATGCATACAGCGGTTGTTATTAGACAAAATCCGAGTGGGTACGTGTGGGCATGTGTACTCATGCATGAAGAGCATGACCATTCATGCTCGTGCTTGACAACACGGTGCCACACATTTTTCGATGATGAATCTTAGGTGGCCATGGATGTTGATGCACCCATGCTGGGGCCCATTCCAAGAAGAGATGTAAACACATCAAGGACATGACCTCATGATTCATGACTACAAAAGCTGCTACAAACTTTTGGATAGGCAAACTTACTCTCAAATATCCACCAGCTTCTAATTTACAAGGACAACACTTTGTTGCTATCATAGGAAAAGGGTCCAAAATAGCCTCAAATATTCCCTCAACCTGTGTGTTCTCTTTCCCATATTAACACCTATATGTGAGTGTACCAGCTGAAGGTTGGCCATACTCCTCAGAGTGTCTGGATGCTCCTCTCCCAGCAAATGCTTCCTCTTCTCCATCACCACCACCTCAAGTGCTGCTGCATCGTTCCAGCGGCCCAGGTTCCCATAGGTAGTAGCGAGATTGGCCATACTCCTCAGAGTGTCTGGATGCTCCTCTCCCAGCAAATGCTTTCTCTTCTCCATCACCACAACCTCAAGTGCCTCTGCATCTTTCCAGTGGCCTAGGTCTGCATAGGTGACTGCGAGATTTGCCATGCTCCTGAGAGTGTCTGGATGTTCCTCTCCGAGCACATGCTTTCTTTTCTCTATCACCACCACTTCGAGCGCCTCTGCTTTGTTCCAGTGGCCAAGCTCCCTATAGGTGCCAGCGAGATTGGCCATGCTCTGCAGAGTGTCTGGATGCTCCTCTCCTAGCACATGCTTTCTCTTCTCCATCACCACCACCTGGAGCACCTCTGCATTATTCCAGTGGCCAAGGTTCCCATAGGTGGCTGCAAGATTGGCCATGCTCCTCAGGGTGGAAGGATGCTCCTCTCCTAGCACCTGCTTGTTCTTCTCCATCACCACGACCTCAAGTGCCTCTGCATCTTTCCAGCGGCCTAGGCTCCCATAGGTGACTGCGAGATTGGCCATGCTCATCAGAGTGTCTGGATGCTCCTCTCCTAGTATGTGCTTTCTCTTCTCCATCACCACTATGTTGAGCGCCTCTGCTTTGTTCCAGCAGCCAAGGTTCCTATAGGTGACTGCAAGATTGGACATGCTCTCCAGTGTGTCTGGATGCTCCTCTCCCAACCCATGCTTTCTCTTCTCCACCATCACCATGTTGAGTGCCTCTGCATCATTCCAGAGGCCACATTCCCAGTATACCTGCTCTATTGCAGCTACAATGAATGTGCTGATTTCTTCCAGATCCAAAGAGGTTGCACTTCTCACAGCATGTGGCAAAAGTTTGTGGTGATATCTATAATCCTTGTCTTCCCAGGAGACTGATAAGCCAATGATAGTGAGGACACATTTCTGCATGAGATGTTTGTTTGTTCCCATAGTTGTGCCACTCCAGTGCTGTACTAGTGGATGGATGGTATATGAATCGGCTTCTCGATCCTGTTCCATGAGGGAATATGATTCAAGTTCACCAATCACTTCATGGAAGACAAATGAATCCCAGTTGCCATTTCGCATTCCCACCTCAGTTAAAAGCTTGGTGACTGCTTCCATCTCCATCAGGTCAGCATCAGTGAGGTTTCGCTGAGATGTTGCTGCATTTGCAAATATTTGTTCTGAGATCCCTTCATGATGTAGAATGGAACATATCTGCAACAAGGTTTGAGCAGATGTGCTAAGCTTGTCATAGCTCAGATTCCATGTTGCATATACAGCTCGACCATAGCGATCCTGTCCTTGAATCTCTGCACTTTGCAGGAGTTTGTCACGATGGCTTTGATAGAGTTTCAGATATCTGCTTAATTTGCTGCGGACACAGATATAACTGCCTGCCTGGCAGACAGCCAAAGGAAAGCAATGGAGTTCCTGTTATATAGTTCAGTTTGAATTTGACTTTTTAGAAAAAACAGGAAGAAAAGACCTTCACAATAGCCATTGCCTGTATCTCTTGCTCATCACTCCTGCCTTGGTTGGCGAGCTGCAAGAGCAAGTCTTTTGCATCTTCAGCTTCCATATCAGACACTCTTGAGACTGCATCATCATCCCTAGTATGAAGGCAAAGTTCTTGGTTGCGAGTTGTAATCAAGATATTGCCAAATGTGCAGTGAGGAAAGAATTTTGACAAGTCAAGCTTGGTATCGTCAGCATTATCAAAGAACAGAAGCCACTCTTCTTGTTTCCCTGCAAGCCAGAGCAGACTGGCTTTAGTTGAATTGCCAACTTCTGTGGGAGCAATAGTCTGTAGATCAATTTCAAGTGTCTGTTCATTGGTTGCATCAATATAGAATATTTCAGAGAACCTGGAAATTGGTTGGGAATCATTTGCAAAATCCCTGTGATTTATCCATACCGGTGGATGGCTTGGGCTTGTGAGTCATGCACAAACTTGAAAGCAAGCTGACTCTTTCCTGAACCCCCAAGGCCATGCAAGACAAAGATATGCTGCATAGATCCTAGATCACGGTCAAAGTAGTGGCCCATCCTCTCGAGGATGTCCTTTCGTCCTGTGAACGAAGACACTGGTAGAGGACAAAGCTTGTGGTCCTTCATCACAGGACCCGATAACTGGTTCCTATGATCTTGGGGCTCTAGATTTCCTGCCAAGGGGAAATGATTTATAAGATCTAGCATGAATGAGGAGCAGCTTTTGATAGGATATTGCAACAAATTACCACCCTGGACCATCACATTCCAATTTTCGGCAGCCGACAGGGTGAATTGAGGGCCCTCGCCCTTGCCACCAGCTCCCCCAATGACACCTCCTTGCCCTCCCGGCCCTCCGTTACCTCCTGCAGAGGACTTAGACAACTGATATGGTCCAGACTCAATACACACCATGGATTGTTGTGTGGTGTCCGCTGGAGAATGAATCCATAGTGAGAGTGAAGAGGAAGTGACGTGGCAAGCGTTGTCACCAACCCGTGGGAAGTGAGTACACTCAGCATAAATGACACATCACTGGATTGGGATTTCGACTTGCCCCGACTCGGAGCGTAGTAGCACTCATTTTTGAGTCTTGACACACGTATAATAATTTTACAGTAACAAAATGGGCAAATGTATGCTCACCCCGATCACCGCCCCCTTATCCGATACTTACAGCATACCAAACAACGCGCAATAAACCCCTATAATCAAAGCAAAGTGCGGGGCCAAAAGGTTGGAATCGGGATCTACCTGGGCCCCGTGTACATGTAGTACATACAACCTTTGCCACGTCGCGTCGCGTTATGTGTGTGTTGTTGTTATACTTAGGGTTGATACAAGGTTGAGTGTGTCGCGTCGCAGAAAGAACCATGTCATCGTGTAAAGGTAGACACACGTACACCCACTCCGCCCGACGCCTGTCTGCCTCGTGCCCGACCTCCGTGCCCCAGGACTACGACGGCAGCATTAGCCGGATCCGGCGGTACGGGGATACGAGTTTTTTCTTTCACATATTCTTCTCAATTTTTAAGTTCTGAACAGGAAGTAACAAAGTAAAAAAAAAGGGAGAGAATGCTCTCAATCACCCAGCCCCGAATTGAACAGGGTTCCTGCCTTGAGCTCTCTTTGAACCAGTGGCACCACAGATAGGCAGGCGCACACGTCGTGCTACCGGGCGTCGCACATCCCTTCCTTTCAATAATATATGGAGGAGAAATCAAAGCTGGATGCACGTAGTGAAGGGCGAGCATATGTATGCTTGGAGCAAAGAGTCCGAGTCCGAGTCGAGTTGACAAGTTGGTAGCCTCAAACTAGGAAAGGTTATTACAAAACCAAACAACCGTCATTATAAATTATAATCAAAGCAACAAAGCGAAGAGCTCGAGGGGGAATCGGAACCTGTAGTACCTTCTACCTAGCGACTAGTCTACGTGGTGTACATACGATATGATACAATCTGAAAAGCCGCGTCGCGCGTGTGTGTTGTTATATTGAGGGTTGAGGGAAGGTGCGTGTGTCGTCGCATCGTGTGAAGCGAATTTAGGTGAACGAGATGAAAGTACGGGATGGGAAAAGAAAGCCGCGTCCTCATCGTGTGGTGGACGCCCGCCCACGCCCGCTTTACACACATCCGACACCCGACGCCCTTGCGCCTCAAACCCCACAACTCACACCTCCCACCTGACGGCGGATGCCCCAGCCCCCGCCCGACACAACCCGACACGCCCTACCTCCGGCCTCCTAGCCCCAGCCCCAGAAATCACGTCGTTACGACGGCAGCGTCAGCCGAATCCGGCGGCGCTTGCACACTACGAAAAAGAAAAAGACAACCTGTGCCCCAGAAATCATGACTTTACGACGGCAGCGTGAGCTGAATCCGGCGGCGCTTGCATACTACGAAAAATAAATCAGGAATCGAGGACGACAAGAAAGACGAAGAAAGGAAGGCGAAAACCGTCAGAAATCGAGAACGCAACAAACACGAAGGAAGGCGAAATAAAAGGAAGATAGCAAAGAGAAGAAAGCACGGAGAAATCACAGCGAAAGCGAAGCGAAGCGAAGCGAAGCGAAATGAAGTGAATAAAACGTTAGGTGAAAACGAAGAGAGAAAACGAAGCAAAGGGAAGACAACAGAACGGCATAACGAAGAAAAGCGAACGGCGAAAGAAAGCGTACGCAAAGAGAAGCGAAGAAAAGGGAAGTGACGCAAAGCAAGCAAGCACGAAAAAGGCAAAAGCGAAACGAAGCTAAAACAGAGCGAAGAAAAGCGAAAAAAACAAAACCAAAAAGCAACGCAACGCACAGCTCTTCAGGGCCTGCACCACTGCCGGCGCCGCCACTGCTCCTACTTCCCCTCCGCCTCCCAGTCCGCCTCCTCACGCAGACTCCTCCCCTTTCCCTTTCCCACGTCCACGCCCCGCGCAGACGCAAACGTAGACGCCGCAGCAGAGACAACCGGAACCGCGAGCGTGAGTGTGAGCGTGAGCGCGAGCGCGCGGAGGTTCGGGGCGGGGATGGCTGAGACTTTTGCCTTGGACGCGCCTTCCTTCGTACCCGAGTTTGGATTCGAGTTCGAAGCCGAATCCACATCCGCACCGATCTCCCGCGTCTCCACACGGAGCCCCGCCAGCGCCTCGACGACCGCAGGGAGCGCCGCGGGCGGGAGGCGCAGTGTGAGTGCGGTGAGGGAGGGGGTCCCACGGAGGAGGGCGGGGATCGCGGAGCCGAGACGGGCGAGTGCACACGCACAGAGAAGCGTGAGCGCGGTTAGGGCGGGGATGCGGAGGTGGGCTGGGAGTGTGTTAGTGTTAGTTGATTCAGGGGAGGGAGGATAAAAGAGATAAGGAGGAACGCACGCTCCGCATCCGCCAACAAATACAGCGCCTCGAACGTGGGTGGCCACGCGTGCACGCTGTCGAGGAGGTCGGCGGGTAGGGGCAGCACCGGGGTTCTCCGGCCGGAGCTCGATCCAGAGGACGAGAGCACGAACGTGGCGAGGCTGAATTGCGGGGCGGCGTCGAGGCTGTTGGTTATCTTCAGGTCCTCCGAGTCGCGCATTGATCCATCCAGTTGATAGTCTCAATTAGTTGGCATTCTTGAAGCTGGCGTTTTCTTCTCCAGACAGAGAGCCCGAGTTCATCGACATGGCGAGAGACGACGAGTTTGGACAATGGAAGTCGCCACGTGGCGAAATCACCACCACGTGATCGACGCGTCGCGCAACCCATTTTCACTCAAAGTCGTGATAGGACGCGCCGTTCAGCATCTTCAGTCTTTCTGGGAATTGTAGCAATAGAGAACTAGTCTAAAGCCCAATTCGATGCTCCTCCGGGTCAACAGAGATACTGCACATTATGAGAGGAGGAAATTCAAAGGAATCGCGGCTCGAGTCTGAACCACAAAAGAATTCCTGCAACCTTTTTGTAAGCCACCCCCGAGTTGAACGGGGGATTCTTAAGAGAGGAAGTGATCCACTCTCACTGATGAAGGAGGCACACCGCATGCAACCGGGTTTCCTTCTCATATCTGGAGCCCCGACAGTGATACTTACAGGGCGAAGCTCCAATTGAGTGAGAAATTCAGGTTGGTGGACTGACTGTTGAAGCTGGAAGTACCGATGCCTACATTAAATGAAGATGAAGTAGAAATACTCTTTGGCTTTGAGCGCGTCGGATCGTGCGCGGAGGAGGAGAGAGTGGGAAATGCAGCGTCACCATAGCAGACTGATGCCTTTCGATAAATTCAATGTCCTGAGCCAAATGCAAAATCCCACTCGGTAATCCACATTTTTATCTCCCGAATAGATACCGACACCTCCCGACTGTAAGGAAACCCGGTGTCATATGGAGTAGACATGTCCATCTTATGTGCTGTAAGATTGCTTGTGACAATCCAGGAGGCCCGTTCGATTCGGGGCTGGGTTATGACTCATGATTGTTCGATTTTTTTCTGAACTCGAATTGATAATCAATCCCACAGTAGAATTCAAAACACCTTCAATCATGTTCCCTCAGGTGGATTCGAAACTACTGCAAACAAATCCCCGCGCCGCGGGTTTCAACATAGTTGAACGGTGACTGGGAATATTTCCCAGTTTCTGCTTCTCCGATAAATTGAATGATGCAGAGATACCCGGTAGCACAAGGCATGCCCTGCGTTCGGCGATGCCGCTCTCTCGGGACAGTATTTGCGAGGACGCGTGCCCCGTTCGATCCGGGGCCGAGTATTAACAAGGAGGGTTTCTATTACTTTTTTTTTCCTCGCTCACAGACGTCCACCCGTTAATTTACAATTAGGATAAGCTCTGTTCCTCGGGCTGAAACTGTGGGCTCTGTACATCGTCGTACTCCGGCGTGTGCATGTGCAGCCCAGGTTCATTTCTTGTTCCACATCTCCAAGTGCAGGCGTGCTAATAGGTTCAGTCACCCAGTAGCACACGATGTGCACCTGCCCTTCTTAGTAAAGCTTGCTGTTGAGAATGCCTGCAGGAGGCCCTCCCGTTCGACTCGGGGGCTGGGTATTCTGTGGGCGAGTCGCTTTTTTTCCAAAAAGAAATACTGTATTAATTGTTAGGTCCCGGGGCTTTCCATTTTGTCCATATTGTTTTTTAACTTCGCTTTTTGAAGCCGGCTGAAGCCTGAACGCTGCTTTTGTCGGTTTTGACGTGTCGTTTGTCACTATGGACGCGTTGTGTGCGTCCGATCAGTGTGTACTTTGATCCGAGTCACACGCTCGACTTCCGAAGTCCGCTACTGACTAACAGAATCTCAAAAATTGTCCTACTTGTGTTACTTGCTGACGGCTATTTCTCCCCTCCACCATGTACGAAGGAACGCCCGCTCCCGCCTCTCGCGCCCGACTCGATACGAATCGTGTACTGTACCATTTCGACCGTAGGTTCACTATTTTTAGGAAAATCTCATCCGAGAAGACCGAAAATTTTACTTTCGATTTAAGGTGATTTTTACATGCATCAAAAAAATCTAGGTGTCACCCGTCACTGAACCTACGGTCGAAATGGTACAGTAGACATCGCCGACGCCGTCTGTCACTGTCCACCGGCAAGACCGCATACGCTCCCATCGTACTTCAGCTTCGACACGGGCGCCTCAGCACCTCCGGCGCACCCACCCGCAGGTTATTTGCATGGGCTCACCGGCATCACAATCGTTCACGCGCGGCGCTGGGCTCTTCGACAAGGTGTTTTTCTACGGTCACGCTGACGCGGCGGACAATTTGGCGCAGTGGCTCGGCGTCGACGCTCAGGTACGGGCTCCACAGCCAAAATTGTGCTCCTGGATTTCGGCGCACGCAGGGACGCTGAGCTCTCGCAGCGCTCACCGCGGATCCCGGGAGTTCATCGAGGACGCGGCGGACACGACCTTTGAATGCGTACTTCGTGCAGCTCGAGGACGCTTTGGCATGGATGGGCTCAGTTCAAGGCTAGGCTGGCGGTATATTTGGTTTAAGGCCAGTGGGGGAAGGGTATCGATAAAGTCAGGAGGGGTGGGATGGACTGGGTGGGTCTTGCGCGGTCAGGCATGGGCCGGAGTGTGGGGTTGGTATAAGTATGAGCTGTAGAATCTCTGGTGCGGCAGATCCAAACCCGTGTAGTATAGCACTGGGGGCAAAGACCGACGCATGTCAAAGCGACATGCCTGGATCGCATGTTGTTCGCATGCTGTTGTGACGGAATCACCCTCCCTTTGTTAGAAAGGTCTTTGTAGTTAAGTAGATAGAACTGATAATTAACTGAGATTCAATGAATGACCTAAGGTATTTTGAAATATTTCTGTTGTATTTCCTCAGTCCAGAAGGTCTGTATGTATTGTATTATTTGTATACGAAAGATTTGCTGCCGCAAGCGGCAGGTAAGCGGCAGATGTCATTGGGGCTATGACAAGTGATGGCCTGATGTGGCCCTGGAAGCCGGAACGATGAGTTACGGCCTCGGGATGATGCAGAGCGCGGCTGGCTTGATGTTCCCAGTTGTGCTCTCATTCGTCCCGCCCGCTGCCGGCGGCACACAGTTAACTGCCTCGTGTCCAGCGCGCGCCCTGATGGCGCCCCTTACTTAGTTACCACACCGCGGTTATAAATGTTGTCTTTGTTGCCACACTACTATACCTGTACACTGTCTTTGTCGTGGTACAAAAATGCCCGGACGTTGCCTTTGGTGGCTCACAACCATGTCTGTCCATTGCCTTTGTTGGCCCATGACCCCACCCGGACATCGCTCTCTCTTTTCTTGGTGGGCGTCGTTGATGCGCCGCTGCGGCCGTAACGGGTGACTCCGAGATCGCCAATCACGGTAGTAACTCCGAGATCGACTTTGGTGTTATGTCCTGGCAGGTTTTTGAAAAAAAGTTTTTTTCAAAAACTACTCTACAGTGGTGAAAAGAGGCACTTTTCATAGCCTTCCAATGGTCTGCTAGAGTGGTTGGTTGTGCTGCTGTTCTCTCCATGTTGTAGTTTTGCCTCGCGTGTGTTCGAACCTGCCTTGTGTTTTTTTATTTCCGTATCGCATAGTATCCTTTTCTTTCTGCCCACTTCCCCCTTCTTCTCTCTGATTCACCTGCTGCTGCTACACTCTGTTACGACCCGGACCTTTTGACATCAAGCGGGACAAAGCAAAATTGCATTCGTACATTCAGTCCCATCTAAGTTACATTGAATGGAATTACATACTATTTACCAGACATAGTGAACCGCTCCTCGGTTCTTGGTGGTCAGACCTCTCGGACCCCGCCGTTGGTCACTGCGCTGGCGCAGATGCCGCGGTCCCCGACCACGTACGCGTCACCGCCGCGTTTTGCTGTAGACCCCAACTACCAGTCAGTGCCGCTTACACCGGCATACCCATCGTACCCAACATGGTCTGTGCTGTTGCCAACACCGCCAGCGGTCATGGCCCAATCGCACACACAGGGCGTGGGTGGCGGCGGCACGGTGGCGCGGAGCGTGACGATCCGCAGGGAGAGGGGATGCCCATGGGCACTGACGCCGTCCCTCAGATGCTGGGCCCGATTGTATCGGTTGCGGGCAGCGGGGGCAAGTGGCTCGCTCCCCAGTCCCTCGCTCACGTGGAGCGTCCAGCGCCATGCGGGACGCGACCTCATGGCGCTGGACGCGACCTGTACTTCCCCACCACGTCGACGTCGCCCTCGATGCTGCAAGAAGTAGAGGCGCACCCAAGCACGATGAGGCGCTGCACATTCGGGCACGCAGCGACGACACGCTGGGGCTCGCGCGTCTCCGTGGGGTCCTGGCTGCTGATCTCCGTGTTGAGGACAATTTCCTCAACAGTGCCGCGAGCGGTGCGTGCACTCGAGCGTCCGACACAGCAGGCGCCCGACCCGAGGGTTTTTGAGGGACTCCAGTCCGCCGAAGATGAGCACGTTGCACTCGCAGGTAACCTTTTGGAAGACGCCGCACGCAATGGTGCTGTGTGCGGGGCATTCATGCCAGAGACGACATTGCGGATCCTTAAAGTACGTGTCAGTATGTAAAAGATGGACCCCACTGAAGACATACGTGATCTTCTCGCTCGCTACGCAGATCTAGAGCAGAACGGCAAACAGCCGAAGTTGTAAGGCACTTTCTGAAGACACTACAAGCAAATCAGTTATGGATGAGTACGAGAAAACAGTTCTTACTGTGCTTTTTGTCTTCTCGTAGATGAGCCGTGGGTGTGGAGCACAAAGTGCCGATGCAGGGAGCCGTGACGACCGTGTCAGCAGCAACAGGCTGCACATCTGTCAGCGTGGCCATCGCTGTCTTCATGCCGCCGTAGGTCCCGACTTTTGGGGTCCAGAAGACAGTGCCGCTGGAGAAGAAGTCCGAATTGAGGCCGAAGGTGCGCCAAAATGAGGTCGGAGGACCAGGATGATGAAGCAAAGATCAAGATTTCGTGCTTGGATTTGAGACTGGAGATGGGCCAAAGGTATGGATTTCAGCAAAAGTGAGGGTTCCGAGTCTGAGAGATTGAGGTGTGAAGAGAAACAAGGAGCCAAAAGGGAGCGGTAAAAAGGAAGAAGGTACGGCGAAGAGAACGTGTCGTGAGAACAATTGCCTGAGTTTGGGCATACAAGTCATGCCCAAATTTGGGCATGACGGCTGCCAGGGCACTGCACCAGAGTCCCGAGATCATCAGTCACTTCCCATCCAAACACAACCTCACGCGCATGTCGTAAGTCGGATGCGGTGAACAATCTTGTGCTACACAGTGCAAGAATGATCATGAGGATAGGGTAGGCACAGACAAGTTATCCTCCAAATTTGTGGTTTATTTTTCCTGCAACAAGGCGGATCGAAAAGAAATTGTTCAATTAGGAGTTGTGACTGCAGTAGCTTGAAAGCGCGCCCAAAACGCTGTCCGACACGCCTATTTTCGAGGAATTTGGTGCAAAAATGAGCCTACAATGAGCAGAGGAAGAAAGGAACTTCTAAGTTGTTCTTTATTTACAAAATGATCGGAGGTGTCATTACTTCTGCAAACAGCTGTAACTACAAAGACCTTTCTAACAAAGGGAGGGTGATTCCGTCACAACAGCATGCGAACAACATGCGATCCAGGCATGTCGCTTTGACATGCGTCGGTCTTTGCCCCCAGTGTAGATGAATTTGAAGCCGGGCCGACGTGGATCGCAGGCTGAGTCTGTTCCCTCCGCGCGCCTTCCTCTCGAATGATTTCAATTGTGCAATTAATGCATCCAGCACATCCAAGCACACAACAGGTGTAGAGACACCCAGTAGCACATGGCGTGCGCCTGCTCTCGCTGGCTCCGGGAAGATTTTCAACAGTAGCAGGAGTACCCCGTTCGATTCGGGGCCGGGTGCTGAAAGGATCGTCCGAGTCTCTTTTTCATCCGCGCTCCACTCTTTTACTCTCGTTACGGTCGAGTACTGAACCCCGCATGCAGGCTACATTCATGTACGCATTGTCAATTTGATTTTCGAACGCAATCTTCAACGTGGGACAAGTCAGGTAAGTCAGGTATCGACCCCCGACTGCATGGTTATGTAGTAATTCTCTCGCACAAATTCAGCTATGCAATTGATACATCGAACAGATCCAAACGTACAAGAGATGTAAAGACACCCGGTAGCACACGGCGTGCGCCTGCTCTCAGTCTGCTTTAACATGTCAACAGTGGCAGGAGTACCCTGTTCGATTCGGCCCGGGTTCTGAACGATGTCTCTTCTTTTTCCTCATTCCTGCTTCACTGTCTCACGTTCGTTCCTTTTAGTCTTGCCTCGCTTAAGGATATATCGTCAATGGAACTCAAAGCTGGGTGATCTTATACCGTGTCGCTTAAATTTTTGCCCTCGGTGCGTCGTTCGGCTTTCAACGTGTAAGAGGGAAGATAAATCCAGCCGCTACGTCCCTAATTTCCTTCCTCAAATCTTGTTGAATCAATCCAGTCCTATCGAAGGCGAGGTCCGAACGGAGGCGTGTAGGTGGGCAACAGCCACTCGTAACGTTCTAATGTATTCTCAAGGAAGTAGGTAGCCTGTTCGATTCGGGGCCGGGTGCTGAGGACGTATTGGTTTATGCGTTTTTTTCTCCCCGTGCTTCATTCTCTTGTGCGCGGGTTCCTGTTTCTCAAGCTTGTTGTGGTCGAGGGCTGAACCAAAATCCAGATGTTCTATATCATAGTGTATGCATGTTACATAAAATACATAAATTCAAAGCATCGCAGAATTCTCGTCTTCGACTTCCTCAGCGCCGTTCGTGGAAAAGTCATCCCCACAGTGTACTGCCTGTGGGCGCCGAGCGTTAACTACAGTCGACACCCTGATAACCCATACTGTACCCCTCCATGGACATCAAAAGGTATGGTATTTTAGAAGGTATGGCCTATTGCGAACTTATACGTCTCTTCTTCAATGGAGCTCTCGCCTTCCATGCCGGGATTTGCTCATTCATGAGTACGGGAAATTAGATGCATTCGGAGGCAAATCGGATTCAACACTCGGTTCAACTTGCCAGTACGACTATAAACTTTGGGATACGTCGTCAAATTAACCTCCCTTCCCCTGGCCCAGTATTGCTTGCATTCTACATACATAAAATAAACGACGAATTTTGACTAATGTTCTGAGATGTATTGCCTCCCAAGGTCAGTTATGGGCTCATCATGGCATCATCCCAAGGTGAAACCATCAATACCACTGCTTGAGGTCGGGGGTCCTTCAAATGAACCAAAAATGAACCAAAACACAATGGCATATCCGAAAGATAAGAAAATACTGCCAGTGGTTTCATAACCGCATCAGTAAAATGATCAAACATCTTCGACACGAAGCATGCTCTGAGAGGAATCTCCCAGCTTCAAAAGGTTCTGGCGAGAAATGGACGGGAGGTAAGCTGAGGCAAGAGGCAACACGTGTAGTAGCCTGTGAACAAGCTGTTTTGTTGAGCTCTGAAAGATTGGCAATCACATGTAAGTGCCGTGGACTCGACAGGTCTTCGAGTTTGCTGCTGAGCTACTGTCGAGTTCGGGATCCGTGCATGGGATTTACGGGTCAACAGCCAGATTATCAATCTATTGATAGTACGATACGGTGCAGGAGCTGCCTGAATGCGTTACTACCGCTCTCGGAGGGATCAGACGCGCTGTATCCAAGTCATGTGCGGCACATTGGGTGGATATGAGGCGCAATCCACACGCCTGTTCGGGAGACGGCGGTGGTCTGAGCAAATACGATACCACCGCTGTATGCGAAGCCTCCCCGGGTCGGTGGCTTTCAGGTTCAACTTGGGGCGGCTCAGGTAATTCGCCTGCGTAGACGACAATGGTGTGTGCGCCTTGATAGAGGGCGCTCGGGGTGGTGGATAGCGCGACAGGCGTGTATCTGTCTCCGAGAGGTCGGGTGTTATATTCAAGTCTTGCCTGCGCGCTGATTGGGATCGTGCCCGGGGAGAGTTTGTCCAAGAGGTTGATTTCCGGCAGCGGCTTCCAGTACGGGGAAAAGGCGTCGAGTTCTGTGACAGTTAGGAGTTGTTGGTGGGGAGGTGCACTGTCCGGGTGTGTCGCTACAATGTTTCCTGGGATGAGTATGGCCTAATGATTAAATTAGCTGTGTGGGTGTCGCAAAGGTGGCGAGAATAAATACAGCGGAGTTCGACTCGGTCCCATAATTCAGAACCACGTAAGTCAATGTCCGCCAGTTCACGAGCACCATATTCACCTCCCCATACGATGGTAGCAGGGGGTACAAGAAAAAATCGCCCACAATGGCGGACACCGAATTCAACCTGACATTACCGAGGCTAAATACCTCGTGAAATACACCCATTGTGAGGTCTACATCCTCCACACGAAGATGACTGTGAACATTAAGACGGGGTCCAGCCTGATTGAAAAAGCACATACAATCGATGCCCGATCTGATCTACACCCTCGAGTTCAGCGATGAGCATACGCGCTATCGCCCCACCGGGTACCAAATCGATTGCCCAGCGCGTATAAACTGATGTTGCCAATGTCCAAACACATCGACCGTTCCAGACTTCATACATGGAAAGAACCCGCTGGGACAGCGCCTTCCGCTGTTTGCTGGTGAGGAGCATGTACCGAGCACCGGGCAAAAGATGGAAACCCCTGTTAACTCTGGATCCCAGATCTGTATCGAACGTGATGTTGTACGAGGTTGACTGGGTAGACAAAGGACCTGTGGGCCAACATGAAGGAGGTCCGATAGCGGCACGCTTGACCAGCTCGACAAGCTCCGCAGTTGAGAGACTTTCAAGCTCGCCGTGACCGGGAAGACGAAGTTCTAGGACCTCACGGAAAGTGCTGTCTTGAAGTAAAGACAGCCACAATTGCTTCACTTGGGTGAGACCTCGTAGATGCTTGTTAATCTGGAGATTCGGTGAGCGGGTTTCCAAAGATAATTCGCAGAAGTAGATACTACTGCAGAAACTGTCAAGACTCTGTACACGTCGCAAAGAGAGAGGATATTGAGCAGGATATCGTCTCCCAGTGCTGCGAAAGGCATAGTGTCCGAGGGTGCCAGGTGGCAGTAACAACGAGAAAGTGACGTCGGATCATGGGCCGACCACAAATCCGAGGATGATCATCTTCACACGATCATAGCAAACGCCTCAATCTTGGTTCAATCGGTTTTTATTTCAATGTACTGGGTCCCAACGGGGACAAACACAAAAAAGAATTCAAAAAGGGGAAAAGAGAAGGAAATTCAATGAAACTTGCCAACTCATCACAGGAGTGTTCAAGAAGACTGGAATAAATATACAGCGGGACGCGCAGAGTACCATAGTACTTCAAAAAGTTGAGGTATCGAAATTATCATGACCTATGCGTACATCTCCTGCCATTGTCCACACCCCTGCACCCCTGGAATTGACCGCATTTTTTACAGGGGATTTTGCATATGACCTTGCAGTCCAAGATGTCGTGGTTTCCGGGACATGTTGACTTCTTACACCGTCGGCAGGTGCGGACAGCTCGCTTCCGGACCGTCGTGTTTGGGATGATGCGACGCTGTCGTCTGTTCGACATGTTTTCTGCACTACATGGTTGTCAGGACTGGATAGGAATCAACATCCAACCAATAAACTCTTACTCAGACTCGGATCCTTCATTCTGGTTTGCTGGAACTTCCGCCTCGGATTCGGGATTGAGAAGCCTAAATATTAGGTCATTAAATGCAAATTTAAGAGAGCAAGAAATTCTTGCCCCAACGTAGCCTCTGCTGAATCATTCGCCCCATATTGTGTGTCAAAACTTGAACCCTCCAATTGATCGAAAGGTGATTGTTGAATGTTGGCTGAAGGGCCGGTTTCGGCCAGCGACTGAATATGGCCGCTGCCTAAATTCGAAGCCGTAGAACCCGGGCCTGGGATGAGAGATTGGTTCTCGCGGGTGCTCTGGAAAGATTTGGGTGGTTGAAGTTGATCAGGAGCGATGTATGGATGAGAAATTGCGAGTTCAACAGAGATTGAACTTGGCACGGTTTGGCTGGTGGAATCGATAAGTTCCACGACTCCCTTTCGGGGATGTTGGGACGACGCGACTCCTTTGAGATAATCCGGAAACGGAATGGTAGGTTCCTGGAATATTTCACCCGTTTGACGAACCAGATCCATTTTCGCGGAAATCAACTCCTGGGAGGCTCGGGCATTGTTCGTTTTATCCCAGCTTTTGGCGTACGCGGAAAGCACATCTGGCGTAACATAATACCGGTTTTTTCCATCTGCTGAACGATTCCACTCTTTCGCAAAATCAATATAGTTGATTTTGCGCTTTCTGTTAGCGGCAGCCTCGGCGACAAATGTACCTATCTTGGAAAAGAAATATTTGCGAGCTTCTGGAGTGTTTGGGGGAAGAATCGGCAAGGCGACCGCCTGACGGCGTCGAAGCCAATCATTATTACTGTTGAGTTTGAAGGTAGTCGCCGCAGAGTCGTCGTAGGCTGCCATTTCGAAACGGATACGAAGAGATTCTGTATACTGATTATTTCAAGGACCGAAAAAAAAACTGGTGACTCACCAGGCACCGGGCAAACACCAAATCTTTCTGTTGTCCGCTCATATAGGTCCGCATTCATCCATTCAGCGTAAGAATCGGCGCCATCAATTATATCGGACAGATAATTGAACAGAAATGATGTACGGTTGATCAGCGCCAGATTGTGGTGGTAATCCCAGTCAACACCGAAAATGTTCTTTGCCATAGCCTAGGGAAAGTGTGAAAGGTAAATGGGATTTAAGAAGTGCTACTTTGTACCTGAAGATTATAATGAGTACGGTGGTCAGTCAACGAGTTAACCGTGAGACGGGGTGCGGCTATAAATTCTGGGTTAGAAATTCTCAGAATGGTGCAAATTAAACTTACCGTGCAGGGCTGCGAACTTGCGATAGATATCTCCATGTGGTCCTCCTTCGAGTTTGTTTGTTCCTCGTTTACATGTCCACTTTTGAAGACCAAGGTTGTCGACTCCGGCCTTCTCATACAAAACAACACCAACTGGATCGGAAAGGTAGCCCTCCCGTGCCAGCTCAAGAACAGCGTTCGCTTTCTGCCATGCCGTCTGATTGAAGAGTGGTTGGCCCGATTCCGCGTCGCGTGCATCTCCGAAGACATTATAAACATGCTGGATGGCAGGTACAAGTATATTGGGTGGCGGAATGTAGCGAGGTGTTCGTTCCTTGATGAAGCGGGGGTTTCTCAAGAGCATTACATCGAAACCAACCTTGAATACCTTGCGACAGGTTTCGTCAACCTGGGCCCGGATGACAGGATCCCATCGCATAATGTGATCCCGGAGGGTACGAAGAAACACAGCTCGCAATCCATGCGTCGAGGGAAGCGGAATCATGTGGAAAGCATGAAAGATGTCCTTTTTAATCCGAGTGTAACACTCTTGAGCCTCCTCGGGAGAATCTAAAATCCGACTCAACATCTCGAAGAGTCCGCGACCGAGTGGTGAAGTATCAAATTCGTCTTCAGTGAGGCCAGGCTCAATGGCGGCCTCTGATGTGTCGCTTTCTGTCAAAGAATAAATTCAGTGATTTTAATTTCGCCGGATAAGAGACCGCATACCCGAGATTTGAGCCACCTGTGCATGAGATTCAAGCATTTTTAGACATAAAACTTCGTCGGCGGAATCCGGAGTATCAGTATCATCACGGTTATCCGTGGATTGATCAATATCTTCATCATCGGGGTCACTACTAGTGGTGTCGACACTGACTATCCCAGTCCCTTCAGGCGGGATACAAGGAGGATCAATGTCTGCCTGTTGATTTAGTTTATGACTGATTCAAGTCACTCCGCATCGTGTAAGCAGCTATCATGACGTACCGGGTCGGATTGAGGACGTCTGTCAAATTGAAGGAGCGGAAGGGGGCACACAACTTGGAATACGGGTGAGTTGGCCAGAGACTTGAGTTGCGCAAGTGTGAGAGCACCCGCTTTCGTCTTAGTCCTATTCCCAGATGTCGGAGGGACATGGAGAATGGCCGCCGCTGTTGGAATGAGCACTGAATCAATATCGACAAGGACACGACCATTATTTGAGGTCTTGACTCGAATACCAGCAAAAGTTGTTGTCTGAATGTGCGAGATTTGGCCATAAGCAGCAATCTCTCCTCCTTCCCTAGTAAGCATTGCGATACGGGTTCCAGGCGGCGTATGATGCTCAACACATTCCAAAGGAGCAGTCTCGGAGATTTTTTCGAAAATCAAACGGGACGCATAGACATCAAGGGCCGCATAGTTTAGCAAATCCGGCTGCCGAGCCGGAAGGTTTGTCTCCTCCCAGTCCTCGCTTCGCCGAAGCGAGCTGTCCTTGGATAGATAGACCCCAAGAAGCTTTTCGGCAAGAGCATCGAGAGATCCAGAGTCTTTTCTCTGAATTAATCCCCGCTGGATTGCGAAGTGCTTCAGATCAATGATGCTAAATTTTTGGCCCTCCAGCTGATTGAACTGTTTTTTCAGGCGCGTGAGATCCCCTTGGATCGAGGAGCCTATTAAAAAGACTTGTTTGGAAATCAAAAGGCGCAGCAACGATGTCGGTAATTTTTGGAACTGGTGCACCTATGATGGGATAATTTTTAGTGCGCGCAGACTCTGACGATCCTTGACTTACTGGAATAATATATATCGTGTTCGGAATTGAGTGAGGTGCAATCTGAAGCACAGATACACCAACACGTCGTGACATATTCCACTCAGCATCCAGACTCACACAAATGTGTGCCTGCCCATCAGCGTCGAGACCAGCAATGATAGGACTGAACGCATTTTGAACAAGACTGACACTGTTCAGATACGTGATTTGGATGGATGTTGGAAGGATGATCGGTTTCAGGCCGTGTGCCTTAGCTATCGGCGTCAAATTCTTGGCAAGAGATGGAAAAGCGGCGCATAACATTGCTTTATCCTATTCCAGACTCAATTACTTATGAGGATCTCGACAAGGCTACATGAATTCAGTACCTTGATTGGATCATCAGAATATGCGACCAGTGGCTCGCCATGCCCATATCGTTTGGCAGATGCAGCGATACCCATCAGTGGGCCAATGCGTTCTTCGTGGCTTTTAGTTAGTGTCAAGGCTTGGGCCCTGATGTACTGCGAAGTCATGCAAGTCCATAGCGCTCCGAAAACTGGTACACCATCTTCATTCGCGATATGTTTGATAACCTTTACACCAATCAGTATCGAAAAAATAGTATAAAAAATTCACACCCACTTTATGATTATCGTCGATATCGGCATGATCTGGAGCCAAGCAGGAGGTGTGCTGATCAGCATCAGGCTCGTCCTTCTCAATAGCTTTGTTCATCATAGATGTCAAGTACGAGACACTCGGCACGAATCCCGCATATCCATTAGGGTCGGCAAAATCTCCGAACGGAGGAATGCGGTGAGGAGTGCTGTATGAATGGAGAGTGGACTGTATAGCTGACGTCTCAAATGTCTCCGAGCCACGCTCCTGCTCGAACGCAGACTCCAAGTACTGGAGTAGAAGCGTGTTGTAACGGAGTGTATGCATCTCATATAGCATTGCTCGGACGCCCGATGGCCCCATTTTATGCTGGTTTCCCACCCGAAGCATGGAAACTACCTCTTTTGAGAGCCCGGTCTTGCGTGAGAGAATGGCGGGAAATGCCAGGTGTAAGTATGCGGGGAGTGAGGCCAACAACGGTTGGCTCCACCCATGGAAATAGGATTTGCATGAATCCCGGCAGTAGTACGCCCAGCTAACAATATAAAAACAGCCGCTAGTATCTGTGATTCGTCGAGGAGTGAGAGCACCATTTTTTTCCAGCTTTCCCCGGCATTTAGGGCAGTTCAGGCGTTGGACAAAGAAGTGCGGGAGCCACAGGAAGATACGTGGCTGATAGAGTTTGGGGGGGTTGAAAGTATACCTCTCCAGTGCGACCACGGGCTCTGGAGGCTGGATCCAGAATGACCCGGGGGTGTGTGCGTTCACTGTGCCGAAAATCGTGGGCCTGAGAAGTTTCCCACTGGCCTTTTCAAAGAGCAACGGTTGCACGGTGTCGCGGAAGAAGTGATAAAGCCATGTTGGCATCCCCTTCGGTTGCTTGAACCAGGCTGCGTCATCGGGGTCAGATGTCAGTCAGTTTCCTTCGTGATCCGAGACGTACCTTGGTCCTTCTCTGACGACGCCGGCTCCTTTTTCTTTGTGGAGGGCAAATCCTCCTCATTTTGGGAGTCCATCCCCTCGTCGTCGCTTTCTTCATCGTACGTGAAGACTTCCCGCTTGGAGAAAAACATATCTAATGAAAAGGCATGAAATCAATGCAGGTTGCCAAAGACCGCAAAATATCTCACGCGAATTTGAATGGCGGGATGCTTGCTTCAGGAGATGAGCTGTTGAGGTAGTAGCTTGAGTCGATGGTGACAACTGTGTAGGCTGAGCTTGTCCCGGGTGGCTCTGATTTTGTCCTGGAGCATACATAGTGGACGGTAAGTCAAGGTGAATATTATGAGGGTTTTGACAGCGCACCAGCCAATGCCTCACGCTCCAATCTATCCAGTTCCGCCACATCTACATCCGTCATGACTTGTGTGTCAAGATACGCGTCAAATTCATCTTGCGGTTCCGATTCCGAGTTCATGTCAACTGCGCGACTAGTACCTGCCCCGGCACTTGCGAGGAGCCACGGGTTAGTTGAAGGAGTGGGTACCTCCTTATTTTTTCCGCTTTTCTGCAAGGGTCTGGTTCTCTTGCGAGGGTGTTCATCTGTTTGCCGCAATCAGGCTATGGTCCACGAAGCACGCCATGGTAAGCTGAAATAAACCTTCGGAGTCCTCTTCATTGTCCTTCCTGATCCGGGGACGCCCTCGTGGAGGGGCATCCGGTGGTCGTGGGCGATCCTTTGACCCCTTGGGGCGTCCAGCCCGACGTCGTGGTTCCATGTTGCTGACAGAGAGAGAGCAGCGCTTTTAGCGTGTTTTCGAACCTCAAGATACACAAGAGAGTCTATCAGAGACTTATGAAGGTCCCAGGAGAGTAGCTGAGCAAGGAAGAAGGACGCAGCACTCCAGCGCGATGAAGGACGATTAAATTCGAGGAGGCTTGTTATTTGTCAGCCCCAATGTTATTTGGCACCGAGCCAAGTTATTACATTCTGGATGGATTTTGGAAATTTGAACACACTAATCTTCTCTAATGTACCTCTAGTGCTCCCAACATTATTTTCATGATTTAAGGGCCAGCATGGAAGTCGATTTTTGAGGTTTGCCAATTAACATGCACAGCCACAGCCAAATAACTACCCAGCTGATCCAAACATTAACCGTTCAATCTGCCCAACACAACTAGCCCAACCGCACTTTCCAGGGATACGAAGTTCCAAATTTAACCACCGTCTCACATCAACATGGGTTCGCCAATCCTTGCTCGATTTCAACCCCGCAAATGTATCCGGCGGATAACGGGAATTTTCCAGATGTTCTGTTCGTCGAGTACAGAAGAGAGGTAGGTTTCTGGATTTTGGTTCAATCACTTTAATACCAACTGGGGGACGCAGGCAACTATGTGCGCGCTATCCAATTGACAACGAGTGTCACACTTACTCTCCTTTTCTTGAGCATGTTCGACTCCATCCCTTCTTCTGGCAGTGAAATGAGTTCAGGGCATCAAGACACCCGGTAGAAGTTCTAGTGATCGGCACGGGTAGGGTGACCCGCGGCGGGCCCCGGGTACGGGTCGGTCCGGGTACGGGTACGGGTCTGCCTTAGGATTTTCGTTGGACCCGCGGGTACCCGTATGGACCCGTGGGAAACAGGTGTGTCAAAGCATTTTGGCTTCAAGCAATGTCCTACGTAGTGACAGAGAATTCTACACTCATTCTAAGTGTTCCCCAGACTCTTGAGGTCCAACTGAAAGGTATACTCACCTGTATTGAACTTAGCCGAGGCTGCGGATCATCATTCCGTTTTAGGCAAGACCTAATATTTCAACTCAAAAAATTGCTGGGCTCATTGGTCGCACCCAGAGAGGCTCATAAAGCAGCAGGTACACAAATAATTAATCTAAGACTGAAAATTTCAATCAAAAAACACGTAGCCTCTGACGGGTTGCACGGGTCGCGGGTCACCCCACCGACCCGGACCCGGACCCGTACCCGTACGCGCGGGTACGGGTTTTCGCGGATACGGGTACGGGTCAGCGCGCCGATACCCGCGGGAGACCCGTGCCGATCCAAGGGGGACCAAAGATAAGAAAAATTGATATCACCTACAATTTTTTTTTCTGAGAGGGTTGGTGGACCCCCCCCTCCCCACAGCCACCTGATGCCATCAAATTCCCTTTTCGGGAAACAGCGTTGCCGAAAGCTTTCGCGCCAGACATACCACGAGAGCGGTGTTGCATGAATAAAGCCCAAATTATTCAGGAAGTTTTGTGAGACATGCACACATTGAATTACAGAATTAACATGAGAAGAGATGAGAGCCGGAATCCTCACCTTTGCCCCTCACCCACATGCATGGGTAATTCCGCCATGGATGCCAGTTTGGGACTTTTTACCCACTTCGTTGAAGTTCGTGGCATGCTCATGCCAATCAGATGTGTTTCTCAAGGAAGTTTCTGCTAGCTTGCTCTGATGTCTTTAGATTTCAGGCAAGTGCTCCTCAAGATGAGTCATCATAATAATGGTAAGTGTAAGTAAGTAGTGCGAGTAGGCAATGGCAAAAAAGTCGCAATATGATAATCTGATCCGTGAAACTTGGTCGGCAGCTGATAGTAATAAGCCGGCAGGACGAGGAATTACCTTAGGTAATCAAAAGTGAAGCGAAATTCCTTAGGTAATCAACAGTACAGCGACCGTGTTTGGCACGAGCAGGATCAGTGAGGACTGATCCCCGTGCAACAAGGTATTGGTTCACATTTGATGCTCATATGGACCTGGGAGATATTTTTTGCAAGTCCTAGAGGCAGCTGTGTCCATATCTGGCTCCAAAAAAAAAGTACATACAATTTTTTTTTTCTGGCGGTCGGCCAGACCCCCCCCCCCTACCCCATATGGCAATCTCTTATCTTTGGTCCCCCTTGTGCCGATCACTAGGTAGAACATCGCTATCTTGACATTTGAATTAGCAGGGATGAGATAGGGAGACAGACCCCCGTTCGATTCGGGGCCGGGTGATGGGTTATCGAGCAAAAACTTTTTTTCGTACTCTAACCTTCCACGGTTTTTCCCGTTTTTCTTCGAGCGAGCCATTCCAAGTGACTGGCTGTATTTCGCGTGGACCGAGAATTGCTTAGATCACAAGCATAGAGCTGTGCTCGATTCGGTGTCTGTCCTCTCCTTCATTTGTATTCATTTCTTCGGATAGACTCAGTTCTACAGCAGTGGTGTGGACACCCAGTAGCACATGGTGTGCACCTGCCCACCTTTCGGCTTCCGACCGATATCGTAATAATGCAAGAGATCCCCATTCGATCCGAGGCTGCCAGTGGGTGCTGTGATTTCTCGATGAGTCAATTTTGGGTCATTGTTTTTTCTTCTTCACACACACCAACCTGTTGGCTGATTGCGAGAAATTATTCAGGCTGGACATCTCTGGTTTAAATCCAATAGATTCGAAGCAGGTTTTAGGTTTATTATGCGGAAGCCAAAGTAAAGTGAGTGAAAACTAGTACCCGTAGTCCATCCTATCGAGTGAATTCAACCATAGAATGGGCGTAGAAATACTCAGTAGCATATGGCATGCACCTGCTTTCCTTCGGGTCATTGTTAGGACATTACAGTGCAGGATCCCCTTTCGATTCGGGGCCGAGTCATTTGTCTTCTATAATTTTTTTCCCTTTCACATGCTGTGCAACAATTCTGCCCCTTCTTTTCAAGGTTTAGGGATGCCTGCTACCACATTGCTGCTTTCTTAAAATTGAATTAATAGGGATGAGACGTGGAGACCCCGTTCGATTCGGGGTCGGGTGATTCAGGATTGCCCAGATCGTTTTTTTTCGTACACTGGCAACCTCCGCATTTTCCCCCAGAGTTCCTCGGGAGAGCTAATGGAGTGGGTGTTCGTGTTTCGTGTGGACCGAGAACTCCTTGATCACGTGCATTGAATTGTAATCAATTCGGTCCATGTCTCCTAAGCCTCCTTCATTTCTATCATTTCTTCGGATAAACTCAGTTGCACAGTAGGGGTAGGGACACCTAGTAGCACATGGTGTGCACCTGCCGTCCTTTAATCTGAACGAAGAATGTTACAAGAATTGACAAGAATGCAGAAGATCCCCGTTCGATTCGGGGCTGGGTGCTGTGATTTCTCGATGAGTCAATTTTGGGTCATTGTTTTTTCTTCCTCACACACCAACCTGTTGGCTGATTGCGAGAAATTATTCAGGCTGGACATCTCTGGTTTAAATCCAATAGATTCGAAGCAAGTTTTAGGTTTATTATGTGGAAGCCAAAGTAAAGTGAGTTGAAACCAGTACCCGTACTCCATCCTATCGAGTGACTACAGATGCAGAATGGGTGCAAATATACCCGGTAGCACATGGCGTGCACCTGCCTTCCTTCGAGTCATCGTGACTCCGACGTGAGGACATTTCGATGCAGGATACCCGTTCGATTCGGGACCGGGTCATTCATCCTCATCTACAATTTTTTTCCCTTTCACATGCTGTGCAATAATATCTCTTCAACTCCTTCTACAATGAATGCAAGGAAAAGATGCATACACCCAGCAGCACATTGCTATCTTGACAGTCTAATTAGTAGGCATGAGACGGGGAGACGCCGTCCAATTCGGGACGGGTGATTCGGGATTGACAAGATCATTTTTTTTTCGTGCACCAACTCCGCATTTCCCCCAGAACCCCTCGGGCGAGCTAATGAAATGGCGGTTTGCGTTTCGTGTAGACCGAGAATCACTTACATCACAAGCATAGAGTTGTACTCAATTCGGTCCATGTCCCCCAAGCCTCCTTCATTTCTATCGTTTCTTCGGACAAACTCAGTTCCACAGCAGGGCTAGGGACACCCAATAGAACATGGTGTGCATCTACCCGTCTTGTGGTTCAGATGTTTAGGAATGCAGGCTTCACCGTTCGATTTGGGCTGGGTGTTTTAATCTTGGGTCAGCTTGATTTTATTTACCCGAGACTCATACTTCAGTTTCCACTGAATTGCAGATCAAATTCCCCGGGGATTGTTACACTCGTTAAAGGGGAATTAAAGGCATTTTTAGTTGTTCCTGAATCTGGACGCGTTGTTTATCAGAATGTACGCGTTGTGTGGCCGTGCTTCCCATCAGCATCGCCAGCCTATCGCTCGAGTTCCCGACTTACTTACTCTGCGCCACCCGCTGCGCCGCACGCTCGAGCGCACCAACGCCCCTTGGCCTCCCCCACTCTGACACCACGTGACCTTATCGGCGCGCGTGGGTTCGAGTCAGGGCAGCGACGTTCTTTTCGACCCTCCTTTTATATGATGTATATATTCTGTACATAGTGGAGTTTGCTCTCTCCAGCCCTTAATAATTTCCTTGACATCAATAGATATTTTGGAGTATAACAGCAGTGAGTGGAGGGAAAAAAACCCTCATAGTCCTTGTGCTTCAAATTTGACTCAAAATCTCCTACTGAACTTAACTGAAGCCTAAACACCGTAGGTCAGGCCAAAAATGGGCCACGGGAAGGAAATTTGAATTTTTGGCCTCAAAACTCGGTCCGCAATAGAGTAAATCAGCTGTTTGGAGGTCAACTGATAGAGTAAATCAGTTCAAGATCCCAGAAAAAAAGCGGACCTAGTAGGAGGGACAGGCGGCCTGCTGATACCGGGAGTTGGCGCTCCCGAACTCCTCCAAAGTAGGGCATAGGCGGGGGCGGAGGGTTAAAAAAGGACAGGGGCGAAGAAAAAAAAAATCCGTCGAACGGGATCGAACCTGCGCAGAAGGCGTTTCAAGCCGCAGTCGTAACCACTAGACTACCGAGCCAATGAAAGATTACCCTCCGAGCTCTAAATGTGGTTACCCGCCGGCGTTTTCCACGACCATCAGGCAGATTTGATTAGATATGCCTTATAAGGAAATGTCAGAGTGGGGGAGGCGTGGGCCAGCTGAGCGCACCTCCGCTCGTGGTGCTCATCGAGGGGCTCGTGCCCGACACGGAGCTCAGCAGCCAGGACCCCGCGGAGACGCACGACCACCAGCGCGTCGTCGCCGCGCGGCGCGTGCCCGAATGGCACCCCGGGTACACTTCTTCTTCCAAGGGCGACGTGGTGGGCAAGTACCGGGAGGCGATCGTCGGGCTCGCGGCGCTGAAGATGCTCCACGTGAGCGAGGGCGCGGGGATGTGGACGTTTGCGCAGCTGCTCGAGATGCTGCGCGGGTGGCCGCAGCTGGAGAAGCTCATTCTCACTCCTCTCCTTCTCCTTCGACTCCCCCGACGCTGACGCCGCCGCAGGGCCCGTACTGAACGCGCCTCAAGATGGTGAAAATCACCGACAGCCTCGACGCTGCCACGTAATTCAGCCTCGCCGCCTTCGCCGCGCGCGCCCTCCGTCGCCGTCCTCTGGATCGAGCCCCACCCGGAGGACGCACCGGTGCTGCCCACGGCCCTCCTCGATGGCGTGCGCGCGTGGGCGCCCACGCTCGAGGCGTTGTATTTGTTGGCGGGTGCGGAGCGTGCGTCTGTCTCTTTCTTCTTGCTATCTCCCATCCTTCCGTGAATGAGATAGCTAACGCACCCGACAGCCCACCTCCCTAACCGCGCTCACACCTCTCCGTGCACGTGCACGCCTCGACCCCCCGCCTTCCTCCGCGATCCGCCGCCGTCACCGCTCTCACATTGCGCCTTCCACTCCGCGCTTGTAGAGGCGCTTGCGGTGCTCCGGCCTCCTATTCTGCCTCCTATCCTACTGCTACTCCGACTCCGACTCCGGATTCGCCTTTACACGGGGAGAACACAGAAGCATCGAGTAAGGCGACGGCACCAATACCAGCCCTCCCCGCCCCCAACCTCCGCACCCTCACCATCGTGCTCGCGGTTCCGGGGCCTGCGCTGCCCGCGCGTGCGGACGTGGGGAAGGGCAAGGGCGGAGTCTGCGTGAGGTCAGGGGCGGCACAGGTGGCGGATTGGGAGGCGGAGTTACTGGAAGTGGAGGCGGAGGGGTGGCGGCACCGCCGGTCGTGCAGGCGCTAAAGAACGGTGCGTTCTCTTCTCCTTGTTTCTTTCCTCTTCATTTTTCTTCTCCTCGCGAGTCTGCGCCAGCGCGACGCCCCATTGCTCGCGTTGCACGCGCAGACACCGACTCGAGTTCGCACCTCTACCTGCCTGCGTCGACTCCGACGCAACTCGGGCGGCTGAGCGCGAACCGAATTCGGTCTTGTGCCCACTTCACCCCACGTCGATGCGCCGCGCCGTGCTGATCCCTCGGCGCACGCACGCCAACTCCATCCCGTTCGTCCGAGCGGATTTGGGCGAGTACCGCGCAGAGGCGCGTGCGTCGATCTTCTTCGTGCGAAGGGGACTCGCGGCGCCACCATCCGGGTGATTCAGACGCGCCGAGGGCCGGACGCAAGGTGGGTTTCGTTTCGTTCCTGTACGTATATACAAAGCCAGTCAGCTGTCCTCGTACATTGTACGTGCTACAGCGTTCAATACATTCTCGAGTCTCGTTGTGCGCGCATTCGGTCTTGACCATCAGCGCAGATTGAGTGGCGGAGAGCGCCAGATTATCGACAGCGCACGTCCGAGTTGGCGGGGTTTTGAATAGAAAGCAGCGTCAGTCAAATTGAGTTCGAATGAACATTGCTATCTCGACTCGCTCATTGGAGAGTTTTTGAAGAGTCCTGTGAACTGGAATAAAGAAATAACGCAGCGTCAGTCAAATCGAATTCGAATGAAGGCTGCTGTCTCGACTCACTCGTTGGAGATAATCTGAGGATTCAGGGACTTGGAGTCGGAAACTGCTTGAGGGAGCTCGAACTGCGGGGGAGACGGGAAGAAGTCTGGTGCTTTGTGAGTAAGTACATGTAGGGAGAAGAAGGAAGGGATGAGAATGTGCTTTGCGAGTAGAAAGAAAAGAGGGAAAATGAATGAAGTGAGGGAGAGCAGATGGGTGGCCTCATTAACGAGTAAAGTCCCCCGACTCGACCCAGGCTCGGACGCCGACGCCGGTGCGCAGAATGGAACAAGAGGGACGCGTGCACGAAAGGATATCGATAGGAAGAAAAAGTAGATATTGAGTATCGTAACAAAAACAGAGCCATCGCTGCGAGAACAAGATGCGGCACAACATGAGGGAAGGGATAAAGAGAAGGGAATGAAATAAATAATAAAAAGCATGCATCCCTCTGCGCGGGGGCCAGCGGCAAGGGTGAATTCAAATGGTATCGAACCTCGAAGAACGACGTCCGCGTCCATTGCGACGGACCAAGTCATTTCGGAGAACAACACCTACAATAGAAAGAAGGGATGGGCGGCGAAGAGGAGAGAAGAGAATGTAATATAAATATATAAAGAGAGACAAAATTCACCCGGGTTGAGATGCAATTCGTTCGGTTGGCACCGGCGCTCGGGCTTCCTGCAAGATGATGAAGAAGAGAGTAATTATATGTCCGTTGAGGTATCATGATGGATAGGTCTGAATAAACTGAACGTTAAGGTCGAATGCTGGGCCTTCGGTACTTGATAAATGAGCGGGACCCAAGGTCGCATGTCAGGGAGTATTGGAAGGAGGTATTCGACGTATTTATACGGCGAGTGGCCGTGAACGAGTGAAGGACTTGAAATAAATTTAATTCAGATGCTTTGTGACATGAAGGACATATGGTTTACATTGAATAAAGAGGACGTTGAACTACATGTACATAAGAGACTCGACATTAGCCGAGTTGGAGATATGGATAGCACGTCAGTACGTATCTATCATAGAGAGTCCCGGTTTTGTACCACTTGAACTCCGACCGTTCAGCTGAAGGATCTGAGAACCCGGTGTTAGTGAGTGTCAAAGTCAACATCAGAACTGGGATACTTCGCAAACAATGACTTGAACTGACTTGACAACAGTTTCCTGACTTCGAGCCCGCATTGCCCTCGAGGATCTGTGAAGCCGGAGTCAGTAAGTTATATCATACATAAGTGACTCTTGTTGAAGTCAACAGGGAAAATAACAACACTACTTGAACGAGGTCGACGATAGTTTCGGTGTGGAGGCGGTGGTTGCTTGAAGATCGATGATGCTGGAAAGCTGAGCCGGAATCTTGAAAGTAAGGTGAAACTAATGCTTGAAGTGTAGAACGTACCGTGCTCCATTTCAGTCTGAGGCAAGTCAGATAAGTCACAGTTGAAGAAATTAGTACACGGGAATTGAACAATTGGCATTGCGTGCAATCCAACTTAAACAAGGCCACGCAAAGTTCAGTTCAAACGGAATGTCTTATGTATAACTATAGCTCTTGCAATGCAACAGCAGGCAGTTGAAATAAGTAAAAGGGTGGGTCAATTTTGTACCAGACCAAGGAAGGGTTTGAGTCAAATGTAGCCCAGAAGAATCATACAGCCCGTCAGTGGGAGCCACAGGAGACTTCTGACTCCCGCCACATGTCAAGTACCGACCTCCCGAGTCCCCAAGTCCCAAATGAAACTGGCGGGCAGTGACAGGCAGAAACGTGGAGGCTGGGGGCCGGCTGATTCAGGTTATATAACAACTCAGAAATGCATTGAAACGAGATACCATGGCTCCTATGCATGCGCAAATGTCGGTGATGTAGTTAAGGTGTTGAGGGCTTAGTCTTAATAAGGGCTTAACCCTTATTAAGCTAAGGTCTTAATTTCAGGATGTATGTACCTGAAACCCTTAATAAGTAACCCTTAACCGGCTGCTCCCGCCGTGGCGGGCCGCCGGCAATCAATGTGTGACCAACAAAATGACAACCACATGGAAGCTGCTCTGGCCCGGCTCCCTACTACAGTAGAGTAGCTCATATGGAATATTATAACTGGAATATGGAATTGCTTTTCAAAGTGCCAAATCAGCTTTCTCACCCAAAACTTAAGGTCATATGGAATAACCGTGATATGGAATGGGCTTTGGGCACTTCCCAACCGTATTCCATGTGAAGGATTCAACTGTAAGTACGCGAGTGTTGCTCTTTTGCGGGGTTATTGCGAACCTCATTGCTCTCCCTGGACACCGACACTTTGTCTCATAAGAAAGGTTATACATGGAGCTTCTTGCAGCCAAGCACAGTGACAAAGAGCTGGACACTTGGTGCTCAGGAGGGCTCTGGAGACCATTACAGTGGATAATTGGGCATGTAAAACCAGATTCTATGTTCTAGCGGCACCGGCCCCTTTGGGAAATAACCCTTAATATGACCCTCAATTTGTACACCCTTAATAAGCCTTAATTAAACTTAAGGTCTTAATCATGGAAAGCACCCTTAATAAGACCCTTAACTACAACACTGTGCAGCGCCATGGGTCAGTGAAAGGCCAAAGATGAAGGAAAAGACAAAGCCTTCATGTTGAGACATAACTTCGATGCGTCTGACCAAGTGCACTTTTAATGATCTGACACTTTCTTGGGAAATTTTTGAGTTTCCGTCACTTTTATACGAACTTTTGACCATTCCCGACACTTTTATAGAGCTTTGAGGACCAATACGTAAGTAAGTATCGGAAAAGGTCACTTTTATTGATCGGTTTCTGATTTCTAGGGCTCTACGCCGTCTGTCAGGGTGACGGGTCTGACGGCTGGGACGGGCCGGACGGGACCCATCCGTCAGAGGTCTGGAAGCGACGCGCTGACGGACGGCAATGGGTAACCCGTTGACGGGTCCTCATTAAAGATCACACAATTTTCACTCAAATGTCAAGGAAATCACAAGTATTTGGGTCTCATATACACCTAGTATACGTCCTCATATAATCCGACATCCATGACCTTGTCTTTCCTTGAGGTCTCTTCCTTCGAGGACGTACATCAATTCGTTCGGCATTCCCCGAATGAGATTGATCTTCAACATTCTTATGAAGCATGCAAATGGATGGCCTGTGCATGGGCTGAAGCACCAGGATGTACATAATAATGGTTATAGATGTAAACTAATACACAAGAACCACTCAAGTCATCTGGTTACAGGATCAATATGTGATGTCCAGCTTTGAACCCGTCGACGGCCGTCAGAGCTTTCAACATTGTGTCTGACGGCCGTCCCCGTCTGACGGACGGCGCAGAGCCCTACTGATTTCTGTCACTTTTTTTTTTTAGAAAATTCTCTAAACTGGGGTACGGTAGTGTTGAATCAAGCTATCTAGATGATTTTGTACCAGTACCAGTACATAGAACAAACATTCTTCACCTTGGAGGAGAGGGAGGCAATGCACCCGGGTTGGAGAGTACTTCGACATCATTGAGCGCCACCATCTTCTGCTCCGTATTGCCGTTGTCGGGATGCACTGACCTGGCGGCATGCTGGCTGCACAGGGTCTGCATGAGCACAAATTGCAGCAGTATAGAAAAAAAGAAAAGGATGTACAACACTTTCTTGATCGTCTGCTCATCTGCACAGCACCGAGGACTTTGTAGTAGAGTCCTTTGCCCGGCTCTGCTTTAGCAGCTGCTGCGCCTTCCGTGAATCTGTGTTTGGAACTGCCAGCAGTAGATGCCAGCAACATGATGGCGTGCATGGTGGGGCTTCCTGTGCGGGTTGTATTTGTCAGAATGAGGACCTAGTAAACTAAAGACCTTAGATGACTGGTGGCGTGGGCTGAAGACTTGGGGTTGAAATAGTATAATATACCTTTGACTTGAGTAACCAGTCTAGATGCATAGAAAATGTCTCTGAAAACATTGAGTGCCAAAAGAAAGCAACAGATGTAACCCTGGAAGCTACCAGTACTGCCACCTGAGTGCCATTTCACGTTGACAGTTGTCTTTACATTTCAATTGGCTCGCTAATTATAACACCTACACGTGATAGACCTCGGTATAAGTAGATTACCAAAACTTATGAAATAAGAGATTGTTCTTTTAGCAAAAGTTGAGAGCAGATTTTGGAGAGTAAAAAACCAGTGCAACTTTTATCCATTTGTATTGAAAACAGTGGCTGTGCCTAAATTTCCTTCTCCTTTTCGTTCCCACGGTCAGTAATTTATGATATTTTCTCACCATTTTTCTAATGGTCCTTAGCGTTATGTAATTAATACTGTACCTTGGTCAGTGGTTCGAACCCAACCCTCAGTACTAATTTGATCTTACCTCTGCATGTTCTCGAGTATCTCACCTATCTGTGAGCTTGACCTTGAATGCTATAAAACCCTGATCCCCCCCTTCAAAGGTATGGTTTCCTGCCCACCGAAGGGCTAATGCCTCTGACTCTGAGAGGCATAACCTGAGAATAGCAACCTAAACATCGTCTTAGCATCTCTGTAGCTCCCCTGAATATTTGTGGGTTGATTTAAGCAGGGGTGCCACAGTGGGGCTTCCCAAGATTCTGTTTGTTCTATGTTTGCCTGTTTTGATCAATCTGCAAAACTGGCATGCATTTGTGCCCACAAAACTGATACTGAGAGAAGGTATAATTCACAAAATGATTACTTTAATCCCAAGTCAGTGGGCTCTGAAGCGTGCTATATTTGTTATTCTGACTAATATGGTTGTGGAGACGTGAGGCATATGGTCACGTGATGTTCAGCCTTGGTGAGATTTCTCAATTTTGAGTGTGGTATCATTTGAGTGGGATAGTGATAAAATGATATGTGGTACCAATTAAACACATGCAGTTTTAACATGTAAAAATGACATGGATTAGGCCTCTTCGAGGCGGAGGCTGAACCTTGAATGAATAAATTATTTGGAGCAGAATTGGATCAGATAAATGCCAAAGGTGCTTAGATAGAGATATGGTATGCATGATGCAAAATATTTATAAAATGTGGGAGGGATTCAATATTTTTTTATACCTCCTAAAACCTGCAATCCCTTTTGAATGGATAGAAACATCCAGAGCTCGCCTCTGCCACAAAATACTCATAATACCACCGTCTGTGGGGAAGTGTTTCAATCTTGAAAATTGACTGAAAATATCCACCAAAGTGTGCCTTGTGGAGGACAGTCACCATGATTTCATATCTCCCCAGTACACAACACAGTTATGGGGCCTGTGAACATTTTTTACTCCAGAAGTCTTATCAGAACTTGAGTGTGGAAGGCAAAAATGTGTTCGCAGATTGTAAGTCCTGAAATCAATGCCTGTTTCAACTTGCCATCAGTGTAGTGACTTGACGACCCAACACATTCGTTTGGGGACCAGAGACTCTCAAAGGACCCAGAAATAGCAGGGATATCATTATAGGGTCTACCAAGTGCTCCTTAAATTTTCTCAGGGCTCAGTTTAATTTTTTTTTGGTTTCATAGCAGATGGCACTGTGTACCAGCTCGCGATGCGGTGCACTCCTGCAGTTTCAATTCAAAGGGGAAATATCTGGTATCAAGGCAGAGGATTCATCGTACATATTAGCTACATTTCGGGTGATTTGTTTTGAGAAAATGCACAGAACTCAGGTCAAACCGACTTAAACCGTTGAACAGCAACAATTGATCAGTCCCAATTGATGCTTCACTGGGATTACCCACCGGCTTGATTCCGGCAGGGTGACTTTTGACCGACGGATTCCGAGTCCGAACGGATACGGCCCGAACATAAAGCAGATATGACTACATCAGCAATTTGACAAAAATCTTGTTGCCTTTTTGGGCTTGTGAGCTTGTCAACAAGCTCGCAAGGTCATATTGCGGAAAAACTCCTTGCGGAACCTCATAGAAAATGCAGCGCAAGACCTCAGAGGTTCCCTAAAGAAAGGAGGACAGCATGCACAATTTATGATGGCCTTGCTGTCCTAAGAATCAGTGATCGAGATTAATTTTTTGCTACTAGCCGGAATCGAACCGACGACCTTGCGAGAATTTCATCTCTGTTTGCGAGCTTGCCGTTTTGCGGTCTTTCTGGCCCTTTTTCGGCCTTTTTTGACCTTGTACAAGGTCACAAGCAAAATGTCAAAAGTCTGATGTAACCATAACATCCAACCCGGACCTCTTTGCTTACAGGAGAGGAAATGGAATTGTAGACAGGTAGAAATTTAGACCAGCGGAGAGGTTCAAAAACCTGTTCCGACACCTTCAATTCCAATTCTGTTTTCTCTGCTTTGTTGCAATCTGTTTGTCCTTATTGTCAAAAAGTGACCCCAATCCATGTGCTCCCACATGTAAGTAGCTAAACCTAAAGGTTCAGCCAATAAGTTTGAGGACATGCCAGGCAAAACCACAGCCTTCACCCCAAGTAAGAGTTCAGAACGTCATCCGAACCCAATTCTTGCAGACAAAGAATTTTTAGGCCTCCAGACTCCCTGGGCCTGGAATTTAAATAGCAAAGATTCATCCAAGAGTTACCTTGTGCCCATTCCAAGAATAAATGTGAATCCATCAAGGACATGACCTCATGATTCATTGGTACAAAAGCTGCTGCAAACCTTTTGATAGACAAATTTACTCTCAAATATCCATCAGCTCCTAATTTACGGGAGGACTACACTTTGTTCCTCTATCATAGGAGAAGGGTCCAATGTAGCCTCAAATATTCCTTCAACCTGTGTGCTCTCTTTCCCATATTAAACATGTATATATCAGTGTGCCAGCTGAAAGTTGGCCATGCTCATCATAGTGGCTGGATGCTCCTCTCCTAGTATGTGCTTTCTCTTCTCCATCACCATTGTGTTGAGTGCCTCTGCATCCTTCAAGCGACCAAGGTTCCTATAAGTGGCTGCAAGATTGGCCATGCTCCTCAGAGTGTCTGGATGCTCCTCTCCTAGCAAATGCTTTCTCTTATCCATTACCACCACCTCGAGTGCCTCTGCATTGTTCCAGCGGCCCAGCTCCCAATAGGTGGTTGCAAGATCAGCCATGCTCTGCAAGGTGTCTGGATGCTCGTCTCCCAGTAAATGCTTCCTCTTCTCCAGCACCACCACCTCGAGCACCTCTGCATCGTTCCAGCGACCTAGGACCTCATATGTGATGGCGAGATTGGCCATGCTCCTCAGGGTGTCTGGATGCTCATCTCCCAGCACAGTCATCCTGTTCTCCATGACCACCACCTCGAGCACCTCTGCATCATTCCAGCGGCCAAGGTTCCAATAGGTGGCTGCAAGATTGGCCATGCTGGTCAGGGTGTCTGGATGCCCCTCTCCTAGTGAATGCTTCCTCTTCTCCATCACCACCACCTGAAGTGCCTCTGCATCGTTCCAGCGGCCCAACTCAAAATAGGTGGCTGCGAGATTGGCCATGCTCCTCAGAGTGTCTGGATGCTCTTCTCCCAGCACAGTCTTCCTCTTTTCCATCACCACCACCTCGAGCACCTCTGCATCGTTCCAGCGGTCAAGGTCCCTATAGGTGGCTGCAAGATTGGCCATGCTTTTCAAAGTATCTGGATGCTCCTCACCCAGCACATTCTTACTCTTCTCCATCACTACCACCTCGAGTGCCTCTGCATCGTTCCAGCGGCCCAACTTGAAATAGGTGGCTGCGAGATTGGCCATGCTCCTCAGGGTGTCTGGATGTTCATCTCCCAGCACAGTCATCCTCTTCTCCTTGACCACCACCTCAAGCACCTCTGCATCATTCCAGCGGCCAAGGTTCCAATAGGTGGCTGCAAGATTGGCCATGCTATTCAGAGTTTCTGGATGCTCCTCTCCCAGCAAATGCTTCCGCATCTCCATCACCACCACCTCAAGCACCTCTGCATCATTCCAGCGGCCCAGGGCGCTATAGGTGGCCGCAATATTGGCCATGCTCTCCAAGGTGTCTGGATGCTCCTCTCCCAGCAAATGCTTCCTCTTTTCCATGACCACTACCTCAAGTGCCTCTGCATCGTTCCAGCGGCCTAGGTCCCTATAGGTGGCTGCAAGATTGGCGATGCTCTGCAAGGTGTCTGGATGCTCCTCTCCCAGCATGGTCTTGCTTTTCTCCATCACTACCACCTGGAGCGCCTCTGCATCTTTCCAGTGGCCTAGGTCCCTATAGGTGGTTGCAAGATTGGCCATGCTCCTCAGAGTGTCTGGATGCTCCTCTCCTAGTATGTGCTTTCTCTTCTCCATCACCACCACCTCGAGCGCCTCTGCATCGTTCCGGCGGCCTAGGCTCCCATAGGTGACTGCGAGACTGGCCATGCTCTCCAGTGTGTCTGGATGCTCCTCTCCCAACCCATGCTTTCGCTTCTCCAGCACCACCATGTTGAGTGCCTCTGCATTGTTCCAGAGGCCACCTTCCCAGTATACCTGCCCTATTTCATCTGCAATGAACGTGCTGATTTCTACTACATTCAAAGAGGTTGTGCTTCTCACAGCGTGTGGTAAAAGTTTGCGGCGATATCCATAATCATTGTCTTTCCAGGAGATTGACAAACCAATGATAGTCAGCACACATTTCTGCATGAGTTGTTTGTTTGTTCCCATGGTTGTGCCACTCCAGTGCTGTACCAGTGGATGGATGGTATATGAATCAGCTTGTCTATCCTGTTCTATGAGGGAATATGATTCAAGTTCCCCAATGACTTCATGGAAGACAAAAGAATCCCAGTTTCCATCTCGCATTCCCACATCAGTCAAAAGCTTGGTGACTTCTTCTATTTCCATCACATCAGAACCATTGAGGTCTTCATGAGATGTGGCTGCATTTTCAAATATTTCTTCTGAGATCCCTTCATGATGTAGAATGGAGCATATCTGCAATAAGGTTTGAGCAGCTGTGCTGAGCTTGTCATAGCTTAGATTCCATGTTGCATATACAGCTCGACCATAGCGATCCTGTCCTTGAATTTCTGCACGTTGTAGCAGTTTGTCACGATGGCTTTGATAGAGTTTCAGATATCTGCTCAGTTTACTGCGGACACGGATATAACCGCCTGCCTGAGAGACAGCCAATGGAAAGCAATGGAGTTCCTGTTATACAGTTCAGTTTGAATTGGGCTTGAAAAAAAGAAAACATGAAGAAAAGACCTTCACAATAGCCATTGCCTGTTCCTCTTGCTCATCGTCCCTGCCTTGGTTGGCCAGCTGCAAGAGCAAGTCTTTTGCATCTTCAGTTTCCATATCAAACACTCTTGAGACTGCCTCATCATCCCTAGTATGAAGGCAAAGTTCTTGGTTGCGGGTTGTAATCAAGATATTGCCAAATGTGCAGTGAGGAAAGAATTTTGACAAGTCAAGCTTGGTATCGTCAGCATTATCAAAGAACAGAAGCCACTCTCACTGGATGAAAATTTCGAGTTTTTCACTGAAAAAATTGATGAAAAACGTTCATTATTTTTCACACCTTTTTTCACTGAAAAATTGATGGAAATTTCAAATCGTTTTTCAGTACTTTTGAGACTGAGAATCGAGGTGAAAATTTTGAAATAAAATTCATGAATTTTTCAGCAAGAGTAATACCAATAATACAGACACGTTTTGATGTGAAAATGTTAGTGAAAAATTCAAAACATTTTTCACCAAATTTTATAAAAAGCGTGAAAAATCCTTTTGCAAGTGAAAATTTGGTGAAAAATGTTTTGAATTTTTCACTAACATTTTCACATGAAAATGTGTATGTATTGTTGGTATTACTCTTGCTGAAAAATTCATGAATTTTATTTCAAAATTTTCACTTCGATTCTCAGTCTCAAAAGTACTGAAAAACTATTTGAAATTTTCATCAATTTTTCAGTAAAAAAGGTGTGAAAAATAATGAACGTTTTTCATCAATTTTTTCAGTGAAAAACTGGAAATTTTCATCCAGTGTCTTCTTGTTTCCCTGCAAGCCAGAGCAGACTGGCTTTAGTTGAATTGCCAACTTCTGTGGGAGCAATAGTCTGTAGATCAATTTCCAGTGTCTGTTCATTGGTTGCATCAATATAGAATATTGCAGAGAACCTGGAAATTGGTTGTGAATCATTTGCAAAATCCATGTGACTTATCCATACCGTTGGATGGTTTGGGCTTGTGAGTCATGCACAAACTTGAAAGCAAGCTGACTCTTTCCTGAACCCCCAAGGCCATGCAAGACAAAGATGTGTTGCACAGACCCTTGATCAATGTCAAAATAGCGATGCATCTTCTGGAGGATGTCCCTCCTTCCTGTGAATGAAGGCACTGGCAGTGGACACAGCTTACGGTCCTTCACCATTGCAGGACAAGACAATTGGTTTCTAGCTTCAGGGGTGATCCTATGATCTTGGGAATCCACATTTGCTGGCGGGGGGAAATGATTTATAAGATCTGGCATGAATCAAGAGCAGCTTTTAATAGTATACTGCAACAACTTACCGCCCTGGACCGTAAAATTGGTGAAACGAGGACCCTCAGCATTTCCACCAGCCCCTCCGGTGACACCCCCTTGCCCACCTGGGCCTCCGGTACCTCCTGCAGAGCACTTAATTGACAACTGATATGATTCAAACTCAATACGCACCACGGATTGTTGTGTAGTGTCTGCTAGGGGATGAATCCATGCAGTGAGAGTCAAGACGAAGTGACGTGGCAAGCCAATGACAGGTTGTTACCACGTGTGCCCGTGGGAAATGAGTACACACAGCATGAATGACACATCACTCAGGAGATCGGGTGTTTTTGACCCATGTACAACGAACTGGGCAACTGTACACTCATCCCAGATCACCAATGCCTCCACCCGATACGGCAGCATATTAAAACAGCAATAAAAATCATACATAAAGTATAATCAAGCCAAGCAAAATCGGAATCTACAGTACCATCTGCCTTGTGTACATGCGACCTATGCCGCGCCACATCGTGTGTGCTGTTATATTGAGGGGAAGTGATTTTTTAAAAAAAAACGAACAACACGGATTGAACGGGCTTCTTGCCTTTAAATTACCCTGAATTCAATTCAACATATAGATGCAGAGGCGCACATCTCGTGCTGCCAGGCGTCGCATAACCCTTGCATATTTAGGTGGGGAGAAATAGCTGGGTGCATGTAGTGAAGAGCGAGCATACGTATGCTTGGAGCCAAGAATTCGAGTCTGAGTCGAGTTCGCAAAGTGACGTTGCGCCAAACTATGTGCCGGGAACCTCATGGTCAGTTGATTCGACACCAAAGATCCCGGCTGCCAGCTTGGTTCAAGAGTTTGATGTATCTCATTACCCCAGCCCTCCACTCCATTCGATACAGAATGAGTTGAAATAAACAGAACAACCTCGGCACAGAATAATTTCAACATCGTTATAAATTATAATCAAAGCAGCAAAGCAACGGTACCTAATCTAGTCTGCCTGGTGTACATACGATACGACCCCAAAAGCCGTCTATGTGCTTTTATATTGAGGGTTGAGGGAAGGTGCGTGTGTCGTCGCGATGCAAAGCGAAGTTAGGAACGGAAGGGAAAGGAAAGCCGCGTGCTCATCGTGTAAAGGTGGAGGAACGCTTGTCCACGCCTTCCCGCCCCACTTACAACTCACACCTCGCATCTAACTCCTCACCCGACACAACTCGCCTCACACTTCAAACCCGCCGCCCCCGCCCGACACAACTCGACCTCCGAGTTCGCGCCCCGCGCCTCAGAATCACAGAATCACGACGGCAGCGTGAGCCGAATCCGGCGGCGCTTGCACACTTGTGGTTCCAAAAATAATGATAGTCAGATTTAGAGTCGGGGACGGAAGGCGAAAGGAAGCGAAGGGAGAGGCGAAAACGAAAGCACAGCAAAAAAAAATGATAATCGGAAATCGAGAACGCGACAAACACGAAGGAAAGCGACAATGAAGTGAAAAGTGAAGAGAAGCGAAAACGAACAGGCGAAAACGAAGAAAGCGACAACGAAGACCCAAAGTCAAGTGAGGCGAGAATAAAATGAGAAAAGAGAAGCGAAAACGAAGAAACGCTAAAACCACAGAAATCGAGAACGCAACAAACACGAGGGAAGGTGAATTGAAAAGAAGAGAAAAGCGAAAACGAAGAAAAGCAAATCGAAATGGATCAAAGAGAAGAGAAGAAAAGTGAGACGAATGCGAATGAAGAGAATCGAAGGAAGCAAAGTGAAGCATGGTGAAGAGAAGAGAAGACGCGAAGAACGCGAAAGCAAAATGAGGAGAGCAGAAGTGAAAACGACGAACAGGGGAGGCGAAAACACGAAGAGGGAAAATGAAGCAAAGAGAAACGCAGTGAGGAAAAGCAAAAATCGAAGCGAAGAGAAGAGAAGTGAAGCAAAGAGAAGAGAAACGCACCGTTCTTCAACGCCTGCACCACCGCCGGCGCCGCCACCCCTCCACCTCCACTCCCTGTGACTCCGCCTCCCAGTCCGCTACCTGCACCACCCCTGACCTCCCGCAAACTCCGCCCCTTCCCCTTCCCCACGTCCGCACGCGCGGGCAGCGGTACCGCACCCTGCACCTCAAACGTGATGGTGAGCGCGCGGAGGCTCGGCGCCGGGAGGGCGGGTATTGTTGTCGTCGTTGGCGCCTTGCCCGCGCCCGCGCCGTCGCTGTTCTGGTTCCCCCCGTCCAAAGGCGAGTTCGGATTCGTATCCGTAGTCGAAGGAGGAGGAGGGGGAGGAGGATGGGAAGCAGGAGGAGTCGCAGTAAGATGGGAAGCAGGAATAGAAGCAACGCGCAGCCCCGCGAGCGCCTCGACGAGCGCGGGGAGCGCCGCGGGCGGGAGGCGGAGGGTGAGCGCGGTGAGGGAGGGGGTCGTCGAGCGGAGGAGGGCGGGGATCGACGAGGAGGAAGACGCGTGCACGGAGAGGTGCGTGAGCGCTGTTAGGGCGGGGAGGACGGGGAGGTGGGCTGGGGGGAGTTGGCGTTAGTCGTTGATTTACGGAGGGAACGAAGAATGTGAGAATATAGGAGAGAAAGGAACGTACGCTCAGCATCCGCCAACAAATACAGCGCCTCGAGCGTGGGCGCCCACGCGCGCACGCCGTCGAGGAGGTCCGCGGGGACCACCGGTGCGTGCTCCGGGCGGGGCTCGATCCAGAGGACGGAGATGGAGGGTGCGATGGCGGCAAAGGCGGCGAGGCTGAATTGCCTGGAGGGGTCGAGGGTGTCTGTGATCTTTACCATCTTGAGGCGCGCGCAGGGCGGCCCCTGCGCTGGCGGCGTCGGCGTCGGCGGAGTCGAAGGAGGCGAATTCGAAGGAAAAGAAGAAGCGTCCGCAGGCAGCAACGTGTCCTTGAGAATCAACTTCTCCAGCTGCGGCCACCCGCGCAGCATCTCGAGCAGCTGCGCAAACGTCCACATCCCCGCGCCCTCGCTCACGTGGAGCGTCTCCAGCTTCGTGCGCCCGGCGATCGCCTTGCGGTACTTGCCCACCACGTCTCCGTCGCCTTCGGAAGGAGAGGCGTACCCGAGCACGGTGAGGTGCCGCACATTCGGGCACGCGGCGACGACGCGCTGGTGGTCGCGCGTCTCCGCGGGGTCCTGGCTGCTCAACTCAGTGTCGAGAACAAGCTCCTCGACGAGCGCTGCGAGAGCTGTGTTACGCTCGAGCGTTCTACGCAGCGGGCGCGCGACCCAGGGGTTCTTGAGGGTGATTGCGGTGTAGAGGCGCGGAAGGATGAGGGCGTGCCAGTGCTTGTTTACGCGGAGGAGCGGCACGAGGCGTTTGTGGGGGGCGAGTTTCTTGGGTGCGAGGATGGTTAGGATGCGCTCGGCGATGGCAGGATCTAGGAAGGCGAGGGCGGAAGTGGCGGGCGCTAGAATCGGAGTCGACGTGGGCGGTGTCGGGATGGACTTGGGCGCTGTCGTGGGCGGCGTCGGAGTTGAGGTGGGCGTCGACATGGTGGTACAGAGGGGAGAGAGCCTCGCAGTCTGCGCAGCGGAATCGCAGCCAGTACCGCAGTTAACAAGAGTCAGTGCACGGAGGAAGTCCGGAATGAGTGATAGGCCGACGCCAATCTGATCGACGCTGATGTGATATACGACCACACAACGCGTACATTCTTATAAACAACGCGTCGGGAACAACGGTTCGGCACATTCAGGAACCACTCAAAATGCCGTGAAGTGTCACCTCACCTGAAGTTCAGTGGAAATTCAGGCATGGATCCGCCGCTGTCTCGCACGAATAAAATAAAAATACCCCACAGGATCCTGTTTAAAACACCCAGCCCGAATCGAACGGGGGATCCTGCATCCGCAAAGGGGAGTCTCCATGAAAGAAGGGCAGATGCACACCATGTGCTACTGGGTGTCTCTACACCTGCTGTGCAACTAAACTTATCAGAGACTTTTTGGGGAGACATGGACTGAATTGAGTCCAACTCTATGCTCGCGATGTAACCACGCTATCTCAGTATCTGTTCTCCTTCTACGCACTTTGATGGCCCGAGGAGTTCCGGGAAAAACACCGGAAGGTTGGATTACTAAAAAAAAAAAAGGTACATATCACATATAATCACCCAGCCCCGAATCGAACAGGGGATCCTGCATCCACGAATGCGAGCTTCCATAAATAGGGCAGATGCACACCATGTGCTACTGGATTTCCCTACACCTGCTGTGCAGAAGAATTTATCAGAGACTTTTGGGGAGACATGGACCAAATTGGGCCCAACTCCACTCTGTATTCAAGGATGGTATCTATGTATACCTCTCCGCGCACAGTGAGATCAACCACTCCATTAGCTTGCCCGAGGAATTCTGGGATAAAAATGCGAGAAGGTCACGGTTGGAGTGCAGAAAAAAAATACTTGTCACTCGAAACAAAGCCATCACCCAGCCCCGAATAGAACGGGGGATCCTGCATTCTCAATGCAAGAACGAAGGCATATCAATCAAAGAAGGTAGGTGCACACCATGTGCTACTGGGTGTCCCTGCACTTGTTGTATAACTGAATTTATCAGAGATGTTTTCGAGAGAGACACGGACCGTCGGACCGAATCGAGCACAACCTTATTCAGTACTTGTGATCTAAGCAATTGTCGGTCCACAAGAAACGCTTACCACCACTTCATGGCTCGCCGGAGGAATTTTAGAGAAAAATCGCGGAAGGGTGGAGCACGATAAAAAAGTTACTGTATATCGCTACATTCACCCAGCCCGAATCGAACGGGGTCCTGCGTTCTCAAACATCCACACTGTATAAAGGAGGGCAGGGGCACGCCATGTGCTACTGGGTGTCTTTATGCCTTGAATTCATCCCACTACTGGCAGAAGAAGTGACGGAATCATCGCATGGTATGTAAAAGGGAAAAATCAGAACAATTCACAAATGACCCAGCCCCGAATCGAACGGGAATTCCGTATTGTAATGTCTTCCCGGTACCCCGAAGGAAGGCAGGTGTGTACCATGTGCTACCAGGTATATCTGGACCTATCTCATGCCTGTATTCACTCGATAGGATGGATGTAAATACATTCAACTCACCTGCCTTTTCTTTTATCTCTAGCTTGCACATAATAACCCTAAAACCTGTTGAATTCCAAGATATGAATCCTTCAAATTTATTGGGTTTCAGCCAGAGATGTCCAGCCTGAATAATTTTTTGCAATCAGCCAACAGGTCGGTGTGCGAGGAAGAAAGAAAAAAGGACCTACAGAGCAAACCACCCAGCCCCGAATTGAACAGGCATCTTCTGCATTCTTATCACATCGGTTCGGCCGAAAGGAGGGCAGATGCACACCATGTGCTACTGGGTATTTCTGCACCTGCTGTGGAACTGAACTTATCAGAGACATTTTGAGGAGACATGGACTGAATTGTGCACAACTCTATGCTTGTGATCTATTCTCTTTTCACACAAAACCTGAAACACCACCTTATTAGCTCGCCCGAGGAACTCTGGGAAGAATGGCAGAAGGTTGGAGTACGAAAAAAATCCTGTTCCAATGACAATTAACTCAGCTGAATCAAACGGGGGATCCTGCATTCCCAAGATTATGAAGGAGGACAGAGGTATGCCATGTGCTACCGGGTTTCTTTATGCCTTGAATGTGTTCCAAAAGAAGGGAAGCAGTTGGAGGGATGGAATTATCGCACAGCGTGTGAGGAAAAATATGTGCTCTGCATTCAAATGACCCAGCCCCGAATCGAACAGGTATCCTGTCTTCTCGACAACTGTCAAGGACGCCAGGTGCACACCATGTGCTACCAGGTATTCTTGCACCCATTCTGTACCTGTGTTCACTCTATAGGATGGACTACAGTATTGGTTTCAACTCACTTCCAGATAATGGCCCTAAAACCTGAGAAGTGAATCCTTCGAATCTATTGGATTTCAGCCGGAGATGTCCAGTCTGAATAATTTTTGCAATCAGCCAACAGGTTGGTTTGTGAGTAAGAAAAAAAGCACAACCTGAACAGCTGACCACCCAGCCCCAAATCGAACGGGGATCTTCTGCATTCTGACGATACTAGTTTGAACTCATGGAGGCCAGGGGCACACCATGTGCTACCAGGTTTCCTTACACTTATTTTTGTGTGTATATTCTGTGGGGAGGGAAGATTCAAGCGACAAGGAGGGATTCGTTGAATGTTGACTGTGGTGCCACAACGGCACCGGCGGTATATGAATCTAACTTGATTACTTAAGACACTGTGAGCGGAATTATCTCACGGCGTGGGGACATTGAGAGCCAAAATAAAGTTGGTTTCGTTCACCAGAGGAAGGCTTGGCGTGGATCAATCAATTTGGTTGTTGAATATTGACAAGGAATTCAACTCGAATTCAGGCGGCCGCTCGGCAGACCCTATCGGAGCTACGTCACCATATGACGGAGCTGCCTCGGCACCGTCTGCCGCCATCATTCGGCACGGCTCCGTCGCAGGGCGACGTATCTCGGCAGGGCCTAATTCTGCCGCCGGGCTGTCTGAATGTAGTGATTTGTCTTGCGGTTCGGAGGCAACTATGATATGCGAATGAGGGCGCTGGCAGCCTTTGTGGGAGTGATTACAGTGTTATTGAACAAAAATGGCTTTGTCTATACACTACCCAGCCCCGAATCGAACAGGAGATGATGCTTTCGCACAGAAAGGTATCAGACACTCCGCATGCCATGGCGGATGTATATCTACGCCTATAGAGCAGTTGTATCCATTCGCGAGGACAAAGCCTGACCAGTGGGCCAACTTGTTGTTCTTCAACCTGCTGAAGAGTAGCCGAACAAGATGCCGCTCGCAAGATGGCCTCGGCGGCAGATGGAATTGGTATTGGGTCTTCTCAACTCACCGTTGAACGCTGCTGAAGTCCTGCTCAGTGCTCGGCCCCGATACGTTGGGTCTTTGCAAATACATGTCAGGCATGGTTTGAACCTTGATCTGGTTGATCTCGGTCAACGAGCAGATTTTCAACTACAAAATGAGACCTACACTTGAAAATTAGGGAAGCCTTACATGCCTTTGTAAGTGCCGCATCGGACCTGAGAGATATTCGATCTGTCAGTACGAGAAGGGTTCGGGCGACGAGGCCGCCTGCAGCACGGAGTGTATTAGGGAGTAAGTCCTTTTTATTGTTAGTATGCCTCAAATTCAACACGTACAAGAAACCTTGTGGTTGAATTTTCGTACGAGATCAGGGTCCTGAAACTGTTGATATCATTTGCGTAAGATTCAGTACAATATAGAACTGTCTTTCATCACGTCTATTCCAAACCAAACCACAAGTGAAGACTGGATACAAACGACCTACGCTACCAAGATGTTCGAGTGGAGAGATTTTTCCCCTCTACCCGAACCCAACCGAAATTTCATGTCTGCAACTGGTAATGGTTGTCGACGTCCAGACGCAGTTCATCATTAATACTCCTGAAAAGGCACGCATTGGGGGCGGCAGATACTAGACAATTGGAAGTACTCACTCGAACAGAAAATCCAGATCCAAATTGACGCGCCGAATTACACCGAATGAATGACTCAGCAAATCCAGCGAGAAATTGGGGAGATGGGCGGAGGAGGTCGACACATCCGGGGCGACCAGCAGTGTCATACGGAAGCGGCTTTCCTCGCCCTCTGGGTAAATTCCGCTCGTGGCAATCCACATGGTATGAACTCGGTTCCTGTTGGACACACTATTGAGCATGGACCGCTGGGTGTCCTCAACCTCTTCAGGGACGATACACCGGGGCACAGCGACAATATTCTTGACGAAAATGTGCAGCTTCCCCTCTGGCCCCGGTGGGAGCATTGGAACCGTGTCCACGACAACCATGAGCAGCACATCGTGGGCCTCTGGAGGGAATTTGGCTGGTCCGATTGCACGCAGTGCGTAGAGATGGAGATGGGTGTGGAAATAAGGGTGATCGCCAAGCGTTCGACCGAGGCGGATGGTCATATTGCCATCGGGCGCCACACCGCATGTTTGTTTATGCTCGGGCCTGATAAACGTGAGATTCAGTACGTAGAGAACGACTGGTTCGCACCATTCCCCCCGTTGGCACTCCACACTGCAGTAATTCACACGTTGACACTGCGGAAGCTCAATGCGTACACTGCGGAACGAGAACGAAAAGAGCCCACCTTCTTGCAAGTCATCAGTTCTTTGCGCTTGCTGGGTTTTCGGCAGAAATGGCAGGCTCCGAGTACGGCTCCATGCGACTTAAGCCGCGACTCCAGAGGAACGAATCGGAAGAACGGGAGCTGCATCTGATGACGATCGCTATTATAAGTATCTCTGCGAGGACTAGACAATGAGCCGTGCGCGTGGGGTTCATCGGCTTCCAAGATATCTTCAGGTGCAAGTCTTCTATCTATCCTGTTCTGTATGTTGACGAGCACCTGGAATTCAACTTTGGCCTCGGCATTACTCGGGTCGGTGGTCAATAGACTTGTGATATCGACGAGCGCTTCAGGGAAAAGATTCATGTTTTTTCGGGCCATCGCCCGTCTGTATCTTGCTTTTAACGCCCTGGGTTCAAGGCGCAAAGCTTTGTTCGCGGCGGCCCCCGCCGCTGGGAATGTAAACCTTGGAGTCAGGGCCCTATCCAGTAAAACGGAGATGAGGAAACTTATTTGGAAAGCTTGAGGTACGCAGCGGCCAGATTAGAGAAGTAGATGGAGACACGATCGGCAGCGGCGGTGGCCTTTTCATAACATTTGGCTGCGCCGCGGAAGTCGCCAGCTTTAAACAGTTTGCCGCCCTGCGGTGATTCAGATACTGAGTTTATGAGCAGAATGAAATGATTCTCTTGCCTCTTCATTGAGTTGGAAAGGAGAACGGCGATCTGACCCACTCATCGTGGGTCCAGGAACAAAATGCGCTGACTGTGATGTCACATGTGACCGCGATGGAGTGGGTTTCGGGGAATCCCGCAATCAATTTTTTTCAACAGTGGCTCTCATTTCAGCGTTTGCGCCGAATTTCGTTCGGCGTTCGGCGGAAAAACTCAGAGGGCCTATCTTTCGATCGCGTTTTGAGGTGCCAATTAGGTCCTCTAGCTATCCAGCTGGTCAGCATCATCATGTCTGACCTCAGCTCGGGAATGAATCCGAGCGGCTCGTAATTTCAGGACCGAACAACAATGCGTACATACGTGTCAGCAACGCGTCGACGTCAAATTAACCGGCACTTAGGAACAACTTGAAATAAACATACAAGTAGAAACGCCAGTTGTTATGGATCCTCGGCCCAAATTCAATGAACGATGGATCCTGCATGACTAACAAGTCCCGGGGATTCTGATCTCAACTGGAATTCAGTAGAAATAGAGGAATAGATCCGCCGTAGTCTCGGGCAAATAAAATAAAAACATAGGTTCCTGAAACACCCAGCCCAAATCGAACGGGATCCTCAATGCGAGAAGCTGATTTCCCAAAAGAACGGTAGATGCACACCATGTGCTGCTGGGTGACCCCACACTGGATATGCAACTGAATTATTGGTGATGGAAATGAAGGAGAATTTTTTGGGAGGACATGGGCCGGATCGAGCTCGCGCAACTTTGTTCTTGTGGTCTAAGCAATTCTCGGTCCACACGAACCGTGACCAGCCACTTAAATAGCTCTGCCGGATTGTTGGAGTACAAAAAAGTCCGCATTTAAGCGAGAATATGAAATAGAATGAGGGGAACACCGAATCTAGGCTAATATCGGCAAAACTATACGGAGGTTGCGGAGACCGGACATGAGCTGATTATTTGACGCACTTGAAGGGTAGGATCATGCTCCGCTCTGCCACATTCAAAAATCGACCCACTTACGCTAAGCACGTTACGTCTCCAATTCAGCTAAGTCGACCAAAAACAACTCTCATAAAGTATGTATCTGCCAACTTCATTTACCCACGGAGAACGTACAAAACAGTCATACATTACTCTCGGATTTTATTATTATTATGTAAGTGTCGCGCTTAAATCGTCTGCCTCTTTCATTTTCCCCAACCTCGTGTAGGTCACGATCAGACTTTGCATTGTTTCGAGGAAGTGAGGATGCTTCTCATTGAGAAGATCTTTTTGTTTTTCGAAAGCTGCAACAAGAAGCTCCTCTGCCTCCTGCCATCTGTGCAAGTTGTTCAATGTGGATCCAAGACGTGCCATTACATGTAGAGTGCCTGGATGATTGTTGCCCAGAATAGTCCTCCGCTGCTCCAACACTGTGACCTCGAACCTCTCAGCCTCCTGCCATTCTCCCAGTTTATTCAATGTGGATGCCAAATTTAGCATGGCTCTGAGGGTGGATGGATGATTTCTTCCTTGCGTGTTCTCCCGATGCTCAAGGACCACCCTCTGGAGCTCAAGTGCCTCGTGCAGTTGGCCTAATTTCTGATAGGTCATTGCAAGATTTCCCATGGCTGTCAGGGTCTGAGGATGGTTGGAGCCTAGGATTGTTCTCGATTTTTCAAAAACCGTACGCTGAAGAGCCTTTGCCTCTGGCAGCCTTCCCATTCGGCTGTAAGTCGCTGCCAAGCTCCCCATAGCAGTCAGAGTGGTTGGATGGTTGTCACCGAGATGCTCCTTGTGTCTTTCAAACACTACAACCTGCAATTCCTCTGCCATTTCCAACGGACCCAAACAAAAATAAACTCGCGCCACCTCGGTCATAGCTTTCAAGGTGTTTATATGATCCACCCCTAGAATATTTCTGCGCTTCTCCAATGTTGGAACCAGCAGCTCCTGTGCTTTATGTAATTTTCCCAGCTTGGTGTATACCATTCCCAGATCTGCCATAGCTTCCAGAGTGTCTGGATGATTTTCACCTAGGATACCTTCCCGCTTCATAAACACAACGGCCCAAAGTTCTTCGGCTGCCTTGAATTTCCCCAGTTCAGTGTATGTCCGTGCCAGCCACTGCATCACAGTGAGAGTATCGGGATGCTCATCACCCAAGAGACTCCTCCTATCCCTGAGCACTGCCAGCTGAAGCTCCTCTGCCCTTTTTGGTTTGCCCCCAAAAAGGTATACTTGAGCATACTCGTGTCTAAAATCCGGTCTCACGGTTGAATTGTTGCCCATCAAGACCTCCATATGGGGCAACATCCGTCGACTGATAAGTTCAACATCATTGTCCGATAGTCCTGTAACTGACATTCCGGCTATTGCAACCATACACTGATGGTATTCCCCATCGGCCAGGGTGCGAGTCCAGTCATGTACAAGGGGATGGATTGAGAACACATTTTGTCCGGAATCAAAATTGATCAATGAATATGCTCGGATCTCATTGGTAATGTCCACAAAGCACAGAGGGTCCCAGACACCAGAGGATCCCAAGAAATATGAGAGTATGTTCAGAGTCATGTCCAGCTCATGTTTTTCAGGCCCATAGGGAGTGATTCTGCAATTTGTAGCATTTTTGAAGATATCTTCAGAGATTCCGTGATGGTGAAGAAACGAACACAACTTCAAGAATATTTTGGCTTGTTCACTGAGCCGGTCAAAGCTCATTTGCCAGGTGGTGTACACTGGCCATGCATAATTGTCATGTGACTGTGTTGGGCGTTCATTAAGCAGTCGTGCTCTGCTATGAGCATATAGGGCCAAGTAGCCTTCCAGATTTCCGGACCTTGAGATAAATCCACCGGCCTGGACTATAGCAAGAGGAAGATAGTGAAGTACCTGGAGAAACTTTGAGTTGTTCATTCAGACATTGTAACTTCAAGTATACCTTCACAATTTGGGCAGCAGTCCCATTGTTATGATCTGTATTCTCTTGCGCAGCACTTTTGAGTAAGAGAGACACAGCATCTGTCTCTTCCATGTTTGAGACAGTACAGTGTGAGCTTGCATAGACAGCAAGGGCAGGATTGCGTGATGTGATTAGGATGTTCCCATGATTGCATTGAGGCAAATAATCATTGAGATTTATTTTCGGATCATCTGCATTGTCAAAAAAAAGAAGCCATTCAGAGGGTTTACTCTTGAGCCACTGAAGGGCATCTTTGGATGAGTCTCCGATATTCTTCCTTGTGGCTATATTTTTGAGATCTGTCTCAATGGTTTGCACGGTGGTTGTGTCAATGAGAAAAATGTCGGTGAAGCTGGTAAACAGTCAGTCAAGCAGTCAACCCACAAACAGGGCGTACTGAGAGGTCAACTGTTCCACAAACTTGAGCCCAATCTGAGTTTTCCCAGCACCACCGAGCCCATGGAGCAGAAAGATGTGCTGCTTTCCGAGGTCTTGGGAGAAGAATTGATGCATCATGTCCAAGATGAGCTGTCTGCCATGAAATATCCTGCTTGGGGAGGGACAAGTGTTGATCAATTGTGGGGCCTAGAAAAAAAATTATAGTATGAGTGGTGGTCATAAATTATTCGGAAAAATTACATGGATGCTGGCTGCCGACAGGTGATGAACCTGCATATTGGTATCGATAGCTGCCATAAGCTGAGGATCCGTTAGAGAGAGGGGCCATTCAGTCGGAAGAGGGATACCAGGAAATTCAACCGTAGTTCTTGGAGTTTTGTCCGAAACCCCGAAATCTCCCCCGCCGTACTATTGAGATTTACAACCTCCTTGAAGCGACCGCTCAACCCTTGGGGCCTAATCTGCAGCTGCTTCACTGATTGTAGAACCTCTTGGAGAACACTGGAGATAGAGATCAATTACATGGCATGATCGGCCAGGAAAATATTCACCGTTCAAGGTCTTCACAAAGACCTTTCACCCTCACTGCACCTGTATTGCCGCGAGAAGAAAGCTGATCTTGGATACACCTGATGATTTCTAGAATGGTTTTACACAGGTCTTCCAGATCCCCGCGATTCTTCTTGATTTTCTGTACCGAAAAAAATTGTACAATCCCTCCCCGAATCGCAATACAAAAATGCTAACCTCGACTGTCTGTAAGAGAACCACGACTGTGCCGAAGACACCTTGAACGTATGGGAAAGGTAAACATTGTGCCCCTGCGGTCATTGCCTGTGCTGCCGTGATTGAGGTCGCAAGCCAGTCTGACTGTGATTTGGAGGATAGGTTGAAGCCCCAGAATTTTCCACCTCCTGTATGTTGAGAGGGCATGGGAGTTGGTGCAATGCCTCTGATGGCGATTGTCAGTTAAGAGAATCGATACGGTGCTAAATAGAAGGTCCGGGCGACAAGTCTCTGGTCCCTGCCTTCTAAATCGATCCATGCCGGAAGATAGCACAGGAGAAGGACCCTGAGCGGCAGGTAAGTTCCCCGATGTTTAAGTTTGTACCAGCATACTTAAGCGATTGGCGCCGGGTGTCATGATCGACCTGATTCTCCAGCCTTCTATCAATAATACTATCTAAATGAATTGATCCACGTACGAATATAGCACAGTCTTATCAATCGAACGATTATTTGCTGGTGGAACCCAAACAAATGTCCGTGCAACGCAAACAGGAAACCAAGGAGGAAACCCAAACACAAGGGATGCTCGATCGCGAGCACATTACGAATCAGAGTAGGAGTTGGATTTAAATGTAGGAGGGCCACGCCTATCAAGGAGGCAACATTGATCTCACAAGAGACGCCAACGAGGCATATACAGCCTCCGAAGGATGATGTTTTTTTTTCTTGTCCTGCATCTAGATCTGGTTCCGTCAGGTTTGCTCCACAGCAGAAATCAAGGGGATTTGGAACGGTTCCATAATTCTGGATGGGTTTGGGCATGACAGCGCGTCGCACTCAACGCGCAAGACCGCGGTATTTGCCGTGAACTACGCGGGCACTCTGACGGACAGTGGCATGTACTGTTTGACGCGGGACGGAAGAGAGACACAAGCCGTGCTACTAGGCACTGGTATCCGGTGATTCTGTGGCCGCACCCGAGGGAGCCATAGATTAAAGGGAAAAAAACTCCAGGGGCTATCGGATTGGCACGGAAGAGGTGTGACGCTGCGAACAATGTGGAGCATTGGAGGAATGTTAGGCGCACATTGAATCACGACGAAGATTCGGACGGGCATTCGTAAGACGAGAGTCGGACTTGAAAAACTACCGCGATTTAGAGTTCCATGCACGCAAGCGCCGGGGAACATTCAAGGAGTGGGAAAGGAACCATCGAGTGCCGCGAATCCGGGTTAGTCGCTGGTTAGGCGTCTAGTTCAAGGCCATGTGCGGCAGATTATTGACCGCCGGGATGCCGTTTGGTATAATTAGGGATGGACCACAACACAGATTCGAGGACGGTTTAATGGGCAGGGGGGATCTACAACGCCAAAATTCTGCAATTAAACCGTAGATCAGAGGAGCAGATGACAAAGGCGGAACTGATATCAAGTCAGAGTTGGAGCTGGAAAGGACTTCTGAAGAGTGGTTGGGAGAAGAGCGGAGATGTGCGACGTAACGCTGCCCAAGAATTTCGGAACGAGCGGAGAAAAGGGATGAAGTTAAACCCACGGGCGATTCCTCAACAGCGACGGTAGTGGAGAGTACAAAGCACGCGCATATAGAAGGGCGCGGCAGATTCCCAGGAGGCTAGCTGAGTGCAAGTTTTAGAAGGTAGAGGGCCCGCAGCGATTTGCAACAGCACCGATTCGACGACGATGGACAAGACACTGGGAAGCCATGCAATGTAATCCCGTATTGCTCCGAGACCTCTTACACTTTGAACGCCTAACGACGAACGAGTAAAGGAGGGCGAAAATTTATGTGACACGGTCTAAGATTGGCCAGCTTTGAGTTCCATTGACGACATATCCTTCCCTACAGCAATGCAAGATTAGGAGGAACGAACGTGAGTCATCGAAGTAGGGATGAAAAAGTGTTGGAAGTCGTAGGTAGAGTCGAGACGCGATTAGATTACCGGCCCGAATGTATCACATGACTAATCATTATCTTGTCTTTGTACTCGTCGCGCACTTGCTGCTGCACTCTGGGATCCAATCTCCAACAAAAAGAGATAGTTAGTTCTTTGTAGAACCCGACCCCGAATCGAACGGGGGACTCCTGCCAATATTAATCTCACCGATCTTGACGAATCAGAGTCGGTTACGAGTCCTAAAATGGTAATTTTAGACTCGTCTTTATAAGCATTTTTGCGCCAGGCTGAAGTGAAATCGTCGATGACGTAGATGATTCGTGTTGGATACATTACTGATTTAGGTTATTTTTCTTGAACTAGTGTAGCCCGCTGCGCGGCAGGGCCCGCTATCTTCCTTCCAGGGTCCCGAAATTTTCCGTTTCAAAGTTTATGACACAGTACTTGTACAATAATCATCACCCATCTTGTCGCATGTGTACACACAGCCTGGAATACTCTTCGCCCACACTGGCAGCGCGTCAACCCATAAGTTGTTGCAAACCACTAATCGCGTGTCAGAAACGCGCATCCGGGTGCCTGCTTTCACTCACCCGTTCGTTCGCGCTGTCCAAGAAGGTACGTTCCATCCTCGCTACTAACTTGTTTTTTCCCCCCTACTTCTCCCGATAGACGGCGAGCATGTCTTCTAAAATATTCTTGGAGCGAAGAATTAAGCTCGAGTACGGCATGGGCTGATAACAACGCACGAATGGAGGGAGGACTCGCCGAACCCGCCGCGAGGATGGTGGAGAGAGACGCCGCTTGGTTCCAGAATAACGCAGCCATTTGATCATCCGAGTGGCTAGGCAAGCCAAGTTCTAGTATGAGCCAGTTCCGGCCCTCCTATAAAAAGCGTGAACACCTGTTCTGGATCGCGGATGGGACCAACCAACATCTCGAGTCAGATTTGACAACGCCCACCAGACTCGGACGGTAGAAGGAAACCGTGCGAGCGTCTACGAAATCAAGACCGATTCCTTGTGACCCAGGTTAAGCGCGAGGGAAAAAGTCTCGTCCAAATGCGTTGTCGGCCAGTAAACAACATCGTAATTGAGACAGCTGCGACAGTAGGCGGGAACGGATACTGTGTTCAACAGGTTCGTTGGGTGGCGGCATACAAAAGCAGTGGCGAAAAATAGGACCGCGAAGGCGACGCAATCATCAATGTACCCGAAACCGACACAGGAGAATTGTAGAGGGGAGTTGTGGAGACGACGATGGTGGGTGCATCGCGATTTTGGCAAGTTACTTGTGGCGTCTTGTACAAGCTTGTACAAGCTTGTACAAGCCGAAAAAGGTCACCAGACCACCAGACCGCAGGCTATGTCAAAATCGTCGCAGGATACCGTTCGTGCAAATCTCCGCAGGTTCCCACAAGTACAAAAAGATCACAGGATGGTCATTCTGGTAGCTAATTTTGTCTGGAGTACATATCCTGTAATAGAATCGACAACCACGGTATCATTTAGCTACCGACCAGGCAAACCGAGTAAGGACAGTGAAAGGACCATAAACCGAGTAAGGACAGGAGTGGGTATTAAATTTTGGAGGGAAGCAGCATTGGGGGCATTGGAAAGGCGCGTCAAAAACTGAAAATACATCAGATGAAAATCAAGTAATGTAGATAAAAGAGCTTACTTAGGGGCTGCTTGGTTGATAGAGCTGGCGGCGCTTGGCATCCATTGATGCCGCATTCACAGAACGCGCAGGCTTCCTGAGAGGAGCACCGTAGGCCTCCATGATGGCCTCCCAGCGACGGTCCGACAGTAACTCCGCATTGCTCACGTAGTCATCGACGAGGTCGGAAAAGTTCTCGCGCGAGAACTGCGCCTCATTGACCACGAGCTCGCCAGTCGTGAACATTGAGAAAGCGCGCTCAAGCTGAGAACACCGAGTTAGTATGCAGTAGTAATGAAGATATATATAATGAACGCACCGCGCCCGCTGCGAGAGCAATCGCACCATACAAACGGCCGTAATCCTTGCGTGATCCCGCTATTTTCTTCATAAAAGACGTCATTAAAGCCGTCATGTACTGCGATTCAAAGAGGCCTTCGGCCTTCTGCAGAACAGGAGTCAGCAGTGGGAATGACAGGACGAGAAAAGAATTACCGTATACCCATCCTCGCCCACCTCAAAACCCTCGGGGCCTGGAATCTTCCAAAGCATGGGCCCATCGGGTCGAAGGGCGTAGGCTGCATACGCAGCAATAGCCGCTACAGGGTCCTCGGCCTCGACGAAGTCCCTCCCTTGGAAGAGCGCGAAAATGAGTTCTGCTGCTTGGTTCCCAAACCAAGTGCGCCGGTCGTAAACTCGGTCACGGGCCTGAGTCAGACAAGATAAGTATGTGGCTGGACGACACGTAGAAGAATTACCTTGGTGAAAACTTGGCTGGATAAAGTGAGCTGGTAGGGGTTTCCGGGGTAGACAATATTGAAAACATCTTCGATGGACTTGAAGTCCCCTTCCTCCCAAGGCGTCCGCGAGCTTCCAACACGGTGGTTGAGGGTGGGGAGAAAGTGCGTCCTCCAGACGGCGGTGATAGAGGGGGGGATCCCGGCCTGGGGAGTCGGGCTGCTCGCGACGACGGTGAGGCTGGAGCTGGCCGCGAGAGAAGGAGTGGCAGTGCGAGCCTCGGTCTTGACTCGGGGCTTGGCAGGGTGCGGCGTCTTTCGGGCCTTGAAGGTGGAGGCGTTGCCCTCCTCGTCGCTTCCGGCGACGACGACGACGTCCTGGAGGTGAGACGGAGTCAGATTGTACCGCTTCCCAATTGAGAAACGAGGCACTTACGTCATTTCGCCGCTTTAGGTTTCGTTCCCTCGCACCCTCGAAATTCACTCTTGCCTTGGCCTTGCCGGTCCTCGGTGGGGCCTGCGATTCGATATCCTCTTCTGTGACGCCACCGAGAGGGGCGGAGCCCGTGTCGCCCCGCACGCCCTTTTTCTGGTTGACGACCGCGACAGCCCCTTTAGAACCGCCGGCTGTGGCACTCGAAATCCTGGTGCGCCAATCAGCATCTAGGCCCGCGGCGAACAGAGGCTTGAGCTTCGGGCGTTTTGTGTCACTGAGTCAAAGCCGTAATAAGTGCCAGCTCAAGAACACGACGTGGGATCCTTACGGTTTCTCGTCCCAATCACTGAGCCTCTTGTTTCCTTCCTTCATCTTGGCTTTGTAGAGTTCGATTTCATCGCGCGTCTCTCCCTTTGCCTTCTTGCGTGGCTTGGGAGGCGGCAACTGCACAATCCGCGAAATCAGTCTGGAGTTCTCGCACACGATTTGTGACTGACCTTGGGACTCGGAACAGCAGGTCTATCGTTCGTCAGACCGTCAATGGTGTCCTCGTCCATCGCAGCAAAGCGACCAAGGTAGTCCTCTTCCTCATAGTCGGACAAGGCGGCTCGCCCGGGGAAATCTTCTGGGACATCGGCGAAGTAGGTAGGCATCCTGACAAGGTCAGCGACATCTTTGACGGCATACTCCTCCTCCTCCTCCTCCTCCTCCTCTTCTGCAAGCTCCATCCGTGCCAGCGTCTGATACTTTTTTACCTCCAGCGCCGCCTCCTGCTGCGCTAAATCCTCCTTAAGTTTGTCTGCGGCCTGGACCTCAGCTGAGGATCGTTTATGACGAGGTTTGTCTGGATTCGGGTCTCCAGCACTGATTCCTCGCGCAGGGTTAACCCCCCGCGTAGATCTCTCTGGGAGAGGGGAGCGGGGATCAACGACACGAGGCTTGCGGCTCTTTGGGGGTGCTGGCTCCTCGTAGTCAGACTCGGCGGCGGCAGGTCCTGCTGCCTTCTTTGCGCCCTGTACGTATGATTAAAATCATGCACGTCGCAATATTAGTCTACTGACAGAGTTCGCTTTTTTAGCGGCGGCGTAGCCAGTCTTCTTGCCTTGTTTTTTTCTAGGGGGCATAGTGCGTAGTGGTGATAGGTGAATGTTATGCCGAGTTTTTCTTCAAGGCGTGATTCAGCAATGGTACTGGATAGTTCCACGTGCTCCATGTTCGTGAATTTCGTCTAAGTCCACTTCTGCAAACTGCCCAGACATGCCTGCTCAACCCCGCCGCACTTTTCAATGCCCCGAATGTCCCCGCAGGTGTACCAGCGCCGGAGGGTTGAAGCGCCATCAGAATACTGTCCATAGGATTTTCACGCCGGCCTCTGACGATGATCCAGACGGGCACAAGCATTCTCTGCATAAACATCCGAAATTAACAGGTAATCTCTTCGAAATTCTGCAATAACCTCTGGCTGAAGATGTCTCGTTGAGGGCTCCCCTGCGATCGAAATGGGAATTACTTACCACCAGGTACTCGGCCCCCACCACAGGCCCATCTCAACGAGCAACCACCAGGCTCCTGGACGCCTTTCGACTCCCGTACCGAATTTGACTTTGCCCACTATCACTTTGTCGAGCTCCAGAGCTCGGCCTCCGAGATCAACAAAGCCCTCGATCTCTGGGCCGCCCAAGTGATGCAATACGGCGCCGACAGCCCTTGGCGCAATGCCAAGGATCTTTACGACACCATTGACGCTATTCAGCATGGCGACACCCCGTGGAAGGTGTATCGGATCCACTACACAGGTCCTCGCCCGCCGGTGCCTCCCAAATGGATGCTGGAGACGTACGAGCTGTGCACTCGGGACTCCCGCAAAATTCTCCAGCAACAACTCGCCAATCCGGACTTCAAAGATAAAATTGACTACTCACCGTACCGACAATTCGACGCGCAAGGAAAACGGGTATGGTCAAATTTAATGTCTGGGGATTGGTCCTGGACGCAGGCAGTGAGTAGCGTCCACCTTCTGCCCCACAAATCGATTCAGACACATTTCTAGGACCTCATATCGCAAGATCCGTCGACCCTCGGCTGTACATTCGTCCCAGTCATCGCCGGAAGTGACAAAACCACCGTCTCCGTAGCTACCGGGCATCAAGAATACCACCCCGTTTATCAATCACCTGGGATTCTCACCGGTATTGCTCGTCGTGCTCACGGAAATGGTGTCCTTCCAGTCGCTTTCCTGCCTATCCCTAAAAGTAAGCCCTGCCTGGATTGCCAGCTCGAAACTTACCCCTTCTCAGCCACCAAGAAACATCGCAAGTCACCGGTGTACCAGCGATTTGTGCGCCAGATGTATCACGCCTGCCTGGCGCATGTTTTCGAGCCGCTGAAACCCGGTATGACAACTCCCGAAGTAGTCAAATGCCCCGACGGCCATTTTCGCCGCGTCATCTACGGCTTGGGGCCGTATATTGCGGATTATCCTGAGCAGGTTTGGCTTGCGTGTATCGTGCAGAATTGGTGTCCAAAGTGAGTGTTTTCCTTGCCCGCAGTATCATACCTTACTCCACTCCCAGATGCGATGCTAAACCTGATAATCTTGACGCTCCGGGTGCCCATCGGCGCTCTCATGAAAAGACAGACTTCCTTATCACATGCTTCGACCCCGGCACCCTCTGGGACGATTTCGGTATTAGGTCTGATGTCGTGGTACGTCGACGACCTTCCCTTTGTTCCTCTCTAACTTTCCTCAGCCTTTCACCCATGGCTTTCCGCGGGCAGATATCCACGAGCTTCTCTCGCCCGACCTGCTCCATCAAGTCATCAAAGGGACCTTCAAGGATCACCTCGTCGAATGGGTGAACTCCTATCTGCATCAGGAGTACGGGGAGGCACGGGCGCTGGAGATTATCGCCGATATCGACCATCGGTGCGTGTTTTTAGTATATAAATATCACCTTCTTACTTCAAGTAGGATCTCGGCTGTTCCGTCTTTTCCTGGACTCCGTCGGTTCCCCGACGGTCGGGACTTCTCACAATGGACAGGCGACGACTCCAAGGCGCTCATGAAGGTGCGTAACATCTCTGTAGCGCAAGAAGATGACTGAACACATACTTCTCAGGTGTACCTGGCTGCCATCGCTGGCCATGTCCCACCACCGATGGTCAAGTCCATTGCAGCCTTCATGGACTTCTGTTACTTCGCACGCCGCAATTCCCTCAACAGCGACGCTTTAGATGAGCTACAAGCGGCCCTCAAGCGGTTCCATCTGCACCGGGATATCTTCATTCGAACTGGTGTACGCGTCGACATTTCTCTTCCCCGCCAACACTCCCTTGTCCACTATGCCCGTTCCATACGCCTGTTTGGCTCTCCCAACGGCCTATGCTCATCCATCACCGAATCGAAGCACATCAAAGCCGTCAAGGAGCCCTGGCGTCGCTCTAGCCGTTATAATGCGCTCATACAAATGTTGCGGACCATCTCCCGACTCGACAGCCTTGCGGCGGCACGTAGCATCTTCCACGCTCAGGGAATGATGGCTGGCTCTGCCTCGTCGTATGAGGCCATGGTGCTACGGGGAGAGGAGCCGCAGCCTCCCGACGCTACCGACGAAGATGACGAGGACGATGACGGAGGCGATGTGGCCGGGCCGAAGTCTCTGTCATCAATTGAGCTTGCTCGTCGACACCGTGCGCCATCTAATTCATCATGCGTATCATACACTGACTGTTACTAGAGCGCGGTTACCCCCGGCAACTGGAAGCCCTTGCTGCGCACATACAACAGCCGCAGTTCCCTGGCCTGTTCCGCCAATTCCTCTATGACCAGCTTCACCCCGATAGTGAAATCCTTTCTTCTGATATCCCCATCGAAAACTGTCCCAATTTTGACGGCCGTATCTATGTCCACCACTCGGCCATTGCAAGATTCTACGCGCCGAGTGATCTCTGTGGCTCGGGGGGCATGTACCGCGAGCGGATCCGCTGTAATCCCCAATGGCACGGATCCTACGCCCGTCACGATACCGTGTTTGTTGAGACAGACTCGGAGCGTGCGGGTATGCTCGGGATGTGTATCGGGCGGGTCTTCCTCTTCTTTTCTTTCACCTACCGTGGCGTGGACCACTCGTGCGCGCTCGTTCATTGGCTAAGCCCACCTGGTGACTCCCCGGATCCCGACACGGGGATGTGGGTTGTCACTCCGGAAACCCACTATGGCCCTCGCAATCGGAAGCTCAAGACCCTTGCCATCGTCCCCCTCAGTTGCATTGCTCGAGCGGCGCATCTCCTTCCCATTTACGGCTCAGCCATTTTACCCGAGGACTTTCATTTTTCTTATTCTCTAGATGTTTTTCGCGCTTTCTACGTTAATCGATATGTAGACCACCACGCATTTGAGTTTCTACTCTAGTCTAATTGATTAAATTTTATTTCTATCTTGTCATCTGGTCGTCTTGTCGGATCTGGTGGTCTTGCGCGCCAGACAAACAAGACGCTACAGGCCTAAAAAGGCCGCAAGTAAATTGCCATCTTGCTGATGTGGATACCAGGCTGATTCTGGCCGGGACTCGGAGTGGCGAAATGGGCATGACCGAAGTATCGTCACATCTACTTCGTTTGTTAGGCACCCTCAAAGGCGCAGAGCGTCAGGCGAAGGCGACTAGGACGCGACAATGGAGGATGGGGCTTTCCGGACCGAGACCCGGCGGGCCGATATAAGCCTCAACGCTTGGCGCGTTTCTTTGGGCGGGGAGAGGCCGAATACGACTCGGTCGTGTCGTCCAAATTCCTGCGCTTGCGTGGCGCTTTGAGGAGTCGAGACTTTGACGGGCGGGAAGCGGTATCAGCCGATCCAAGCAGAGCATCGACAGCCACGCGTTGGAGACGGGGCTTGTCGGCCCGGTATCCGATCTCCTCGTGGCGGCGCTGCAAGGAGTTATATGCCCGGAGTGACAGAAGATGGCGTCGGACGCTGGCGGATGATGTAGGACGCCATCAGACATCAGCTGCTGATGGGTTCTGACACATGCCGATGGAAGTCACGATAAGATAGTAGATATGATGTGTGATCTCCTTCCCCCTATTTTGAAATTATGCAGACCGCACCTAGTCCAGCATCATCCACCGGATGTTGCTGGAATCCAGTGGAAGTCCAAGCCACATCCATACAACCCGCGCGTTTAATACGGAAACGGCAGAACAGCTGAACTCATGGCTGAGTGGATTTGAAGCTCAACTCCGCCAGATGTATGCCACTAATTACGATTTCTGTGTGCATGTCTTAATCCTAATTTACAAGGAGATGGTGGAAGACAGGATCGTGAAGAAGGATAGGATCTTACCGGAGGAATTTTGGGATGCTGTGGAGGGTATGGCAATGGATTTAAGTTAGTTACTGTATTCGTGTGCATTCCTCTCCCAACAAGTACCTCTCAGCTCTTACTATTACTATTGACTTATGGAATTCCGCCAGACATCGGTGGAATTGGTCCAAAAAGACGGTGTATTCTCCTCGACGCCAGTGGAGTTCTTCCAAAAGGTCGGTGGATTCCGCCAGACGTCAGTGGAATTTGTTTAAAAGGACGGCGGATTCTCCTAGACGCCGGTGGAGTTCTTCCAAAAGGTCGGTGGATTCTGCCAGACGTCAGTGGAATTTGTTTAAAAGGACGGTGGATTCCATCAGACTCCTGCGGAATTCTTGCAAACAGTCGGTAGATTCCGCCAGACTCCTGCGGAATTTTTCTAAAGGGTCAGTAAATTCTGTCAGACTCCTACGGAATTCATCTCAAAGATTGGTGAATTCCACCGTACTGTACCATTTCGACCAAGTCTTCAGGTGACGCGTGACGCGGCCCTCTGAACTGAAGACTTTTGGTCGTGGTGACGGTGACATTGAAAATTTTCGGCCCAAATAGGCTTAAAAATGCCCAAAAAGTCTTGCCGGCATCTGCCGGCCTTCCATTTAAGGCAATTTTTGATCGTATTAGTCAGAATGAAGACCTGATAAACTGAAGACTTTAGGTGACGCGTGACATGGGCTGAAGACTTGGTCGAAATGGTACAGTATGCGGATGGAGATCGCTCACAAATCCAGCAGATGATACCAGAAACTGGCGAAAAACCGCTGGAAACTGCCAGATGTCGAGTCAAGATCCACCGACCACCACCGGCAGGAGCTGGACATCTGTGCCAGGTCCGGTGGACGACAGCGGAAGGATGGTGGAACTCCGGCAACATCCAGTGGATCTCAATGTCAGTTTTTCTTTCAAGTAGTGACTTCCGAACCTCCGAGTTCATAGCTACTCTGTATGAGTTTATAAAATGATGTTCAAACTTCAAAAGGGGAAATTTGAATTAGACTGAAAGACAACAAAATCCACCAGCATCCACTGGTGGCAGCTCCGTCCGGTGGATGGTGCTGGAGGCGCTCTCTGCATCCACTGGAATCCGATGGAGGAACGGCGGATGCCGGCGGAGGATGCCACCTGTGGCGGTGCGGGCATATTACTGATAATCACAGGCTTGATTAGCGGTCGGCTCCAGTCTATCATTTTGATTCATGGAAAGAGCGATAAGGTCTCCAGCATCGTCGTTGGTGTTATCTAAATCGATGTCGTCCTCCAAGTCGCTTGGTGAGTCAAGAGAATCATCAATTTCGGTGTCAATTGCATCAGGAAAAAATCACATGGCTACGTACCGCCTGATAGCCCCGATACTTGTGATAGCCAGGTCGACAAGTCCCCATTATATGGCACCGCGTAGCTCTCCGCCAAGGCTTGATAGCCGCTGGTAGCTGTGGCATGGAAGTAACGTAGCACCTGGTAGCTCTTGGTAGCTCTGACTGACAGTCTTAGTAGCACTCAATAGTGCACAATATTTAGCAATAACCAGATAATTGTCCCTTATACCAGATAGTTGCCCCGCCCCATACAGCACAAAAGTAATATGAAAACAGATAAATTCACAGGTACTAAGACATGATCGCACTACGATACCAACGAGGGAAGGGGGACAAGCACTCGACGTGCGCATAACAAACGCAGGCGACGACGGCAGGGTGGGCGTGTGACATGGACGCACAGTACAGGACCGGCACGGCGGGCAGGTGCCACACGGGCGACAGCGTGCACACGGGTCGATACAGGGCACGGACAACGCTCCCGGCGTTCGAATCATTGGTGTACAAGAAAAGAAGAAAAAGGTAAGAGATGATGACGGTGCTAAAGGATTAAAACTCACAACTGTTGCCGCACTCTGGCCGCACTCTTGAAAGCAACCGCTGACCTCAGCAATGGAGGGCCTACGAAGTCAGAAGGAAACTATGGAATGGGTGTAAGAAGACGAAAGCAAACATATGATTGCTCACCTCGGGAAGATGCGGGCATATCCGATGGCTTCGGAATAGGCGAACTCGTGCGCGTGAGATAGCTTTGAAGGCTTGATGAGGCTGCGAGTCGTGCGCAGGGAAAAGACAACTTGGATAGAGAAGGATTGGCAGAAGAAACAGCATAGGCCTTGATGAGAAGAGATTGTCTTCGACAGTAGTGGGCTTGAAGATCTCGAAGCAGCGGCTTGGCACGGGAATCAGTTTGGGACAGGTGGAGGTAATGGACGTGGGAAGCTTGAAGCTTGGAAGGCTTGAAGGGCCGACGTGCGAGGTACACAAGTGAGCCACTACGGGGGAAGGGACGAGGAAAGGGACGAGGAAAGGGACGGGGGAAGATGGGGGAAGAGAGCAAGATGCATCAACCAACACTGTTTGGCGTCGAAACAATCACGCAATCGGACACGTGTGTCGGACTTTGAAATGACTTAGCGCTTTTCGTCAATCGTCCGGCCGTATATATGCTCATGTCTTTGGTGCCCATCCCCGCTGCTCTGTGAGAGGATATTCAGGAGGATGAACAAGAGGATGAATTCCGTGTTCCAGGCTCAAACTAAACACTCCAACACTGTTTCCTTTTCCGACCTATCTCCGGGAGCTACTGATCCGTGGCGTGCCGGCTATCACATGCTACTGATCCTGGGCGGATGGCTCCCGAGGCTATCAAGGGCTACTGATCAGTTGCGTAGCGCTACCAGAGCTACTGATCCTTCAGAGCCTGGCTGGCAGCAACATAGGAAATCCTTTTTTCCTGAGTGATAACTCGGTCTCAGGCTGGACGTAAGCCGACCCTGTGTCAAGGCTCTCCCCCGGAGGTTCAGGAAATTCGGTTTCTGGAGAGGTAGTCGTCTTAAGAGGGTAACACTGTGGGCTAGGATCCTCTCTATTGATGTGTGCTTCAAGACTAGTCCAATACAAATTGGTATATTGGTGACTCGTGAAGTGATCTTCGAAATCCATGAGGTAAGAAGCCACCTGTTGACCAGACAACTCTTGACGCGAAATCATGGAATGAGCACATTTCTGAAGGAGTGATTTAGCTCTGGAGGTGATTTCGTCTGCCTCTGGATCATACTCGCCTAGTTTGTTCACAGCGAGTTCGAGTGCTGCATACGCGACGTGAGCCTGCAACTGAGTTTTCGTGATGTAGTCCGTGATGTAGTAGAGAATAGCCTTCGCTGAAGGTCCCGAACCAATAAACTTGATGTCCATATTATTCCTCAAACATCGAAGCATAGTCACATTGAAGTTATTTACTAGCCCGTCTAGACAGCGCATTGTGAGTTCACCAGTCTCATAATCGAACATACTAATGGGGGTCTCGTTAGACTTATCCAGGTCAAACCGGCACTCCTTCGGATCGGGATAACCCTTCCAGTATTTATAACAAGTATGAGTGTGACGATGACGCTGGCAACGTTCGGCCAAATTGTGAAGATCATGGGCCACGGCATCATCCAGATCTTCGGGGGATACGGTGCCGCTGGGCCCTCGAGTAGCACAGGGATGAAATTTGGACAGAGGAGTCTCCATGTCAGGTCGCGGGTCCTCGGGAATAGATGTAGAGATAGTATCCTCGAGGAATGAAATGAGGCGCTTCTGAAATTCCTCATTGCCGCCGTTCTCGAGTGCCTTGGCTTTGATCTCGTTCGGATTCATGCTACCTGACAGCCAAACCATCATATGACAATGCAAACTTCCTCTGCCTTGAGCCTCGACGGTACCGTAATATCCTTCAACAAGTCCCAGAATTCCTCCTTCTGTAGTGTCAATACTCGGGTCATAAGCAAGAACAGTTTTGATGAAGGCTTTCATGTAAATGTTGAAGAAGCGGGCCGCGATGAAGGGATTTTTGGCAATACCGACTGCCTGCTCGATGTAATTCGGAACGTCGGAGGGAGCCATACTGTCGAGATTAATCTCGTTTCCGGCAAGGAACTTGACGAGAGGATTGTATACATCGGCAGGGTTGATGGTCAGATAAAAACTGGGTAATCCCTTGTCGATCATGAGAGAGCGTATTTCGTTGCGCATGACTAGGCGGGCCTGAGAAGAGCCAGGAACATGTGAGTTAATCATGTTAACCTCTTTCATGAGTCGTAGCACGCGTCGCTCTTCAGCAGAATTAGCAGTCACGATATCACCAGCAGCAACACGTTCAGCAACCAAATGAACAACGGCCGGGGAGACAGTACCGAATTGAGCGGCGATGCGATCAAAACTAGCGCGTTTGACTTTGAGACTGGTCTGCAACAAAAGAGCGCGGCGCTGCAACACGTTGAACGCGGTGAAAAGAAAGGAGTAATGCTCCTGGAACCTGCGATCAGCCAGATTAAACAAGTGCTTGAGGTGGCGTTTGAAACCTAGTGGTGTGCGGCGTGAGTTGTCTTCCAGACCGCCGAGGCCGTAGGGGAACAAGGTAGGATACATCATGGGAAACAGGTGCGGATTTTTGAACTCGTTGGCAGGCCTAGGATCGTGTGGGATTTCAACATAATTCGAACCACTTTTCTTCATATGTTTGAGAGAGGCAGCCCGCAATTCGCTCGAAGCCGCGTTTCCATCCACGTCCGCCACTACGACACTCTGAAACTGAGCTGGAGTCGAAATAGGTTGTTGCAAAAGTCCAGAAAGATCAGGAATTTTCATCGGGGGAGGGGCAGATGAACCGGGAACATAGTCGGAAGTAGTAGAGTCAATCCCGGCATTGGGTACGATGTGCTGGATGTGGAAGGGAAGTATGGTTTCCGCGGGTTGGTTTTTAAGCACGTCTCGGTCGATGAGAACGTTGCGATACAGATGATTGTGAACTTTAAGCCAATCAAGTGCGGCGAGGATCCTTTCTTTGCGTACAATGAGCGGACTGGCTTTCTCCTTGAGCCACTCAGGGGTGGGTGGTTTCGAACCAACGAAAATGACGCAAATAGGTGTAGTAACTTCTTCAATGGAGGGGGGCAGGGTTCTAGCAATCGCAGACGGTCGCTGAGGATAGACAATAATATGGCCCCGCACGCCGCGCTGCGTGATAGGTAAATCTGTCTGATATTCGTCGTCACGGAGCTGAATTATCCAACACTTAGCTCTGCACAACGCAATCATTGCTTCCTCAACAACAGTCAGGTCTTTGAGTTGAGGAGGTACCGGACCAAGATAGTTCCGATTGGCGGTAGCAAGAGCTGGAACACGGCCGGCGACAAGATCGCTCCGACAGGATTTACAGACCACGATACCCGGGAGTCCAGTTTCAGAATCGTTCTCGACACAACCGGGTTCCACCAGAATACTGCTATATTTTTTACCATCGTTAGGCATCGGTGGTTCGGGGCACCCCGCATGCAACCAAGGGGACGAATCTTCTGTATCATCTGCGAAACATCGTGAGGATTCACCATCAGAGGATTCATGACAATTGGAAGACACAGACAGAGACCTGGTTCGCCTACTAGTACCATGCGACTTGGATGCATCGGGCATATCAATGTCTTCATCAGCAGATTCAGCGGGGCTATATCCGGGCCTGGCAATGAGATCAAGATCGAAATCATCGAGGAGCAAAAAACTGCGTGTATCATCCGGGCAACGTTCCGCGCAACATCCACACACAAAAGTGGCCTGAGTAGTGGAAGAAATTTGGACATTGAAATTGGCAATAATTTTGCGCTTGAGATGTTCAGGGACAACCTGAGGCCACTGCTCCCGAAGTCGAGCTGTCTGATCAGACCAAGCAGAGCGACGGGTCCGTTCCCTTTCCAAGGATCGTTTGCCGCATTCGAGCCGCCGCAGAAAAAACTTCAAGTGCTTCCGAAGCTGCTTAGCCTTGTCAGACTCTACATAACTCACGTTGTGAAGTTCTAGAAGCCGTCGGAGAGCTTTACGCTGCAAGAGAGGCGAAATTTGGCGGATGATGTGGATTTGTAGACGAGTGGATGCATCAAGACCGTCATCTGGATCGTCATTGAAAGCCTGCATTTGAGTTACGAGGGATGAGCAAGCGAGATGAGAAGTGTAGCCCTCGCGACTGGTGCATGCTCCCGTGCCAAGGTGTTTCCAAATAGCTCGTCGAAGACTGTCGAGAGTGACCTTAGTATCAGCGTCGATAGTAACACCGTGAGCTTGGGCAACGGAAATTAAGCTGCCCTTCGGAAGGTATTCGAGTCGAGAGAACAGATCAGACGCTGGGTGTACTCCAGAATGGTGAGCGACGATGGACGACCTGTGGGCAGAGAGCTGTGTTAAAAATTGAGGGCGCGAGATGGAAGGGGGCACGCCAAGAGCACGTTGCACAGTCAACACATCCGGATCTGAAAGCCGGTCCTCGGAGGCGGAAATGAGGATACTAACGGCTTGGAATGAGAGAACTTTTGAGTTTTCATATGATTTACATAAACGACGACAATGACACCCGTGCTTAGCAGAGGGGTTCCCTGGATCGCACATGCCGACGCAAGATCCGGAAAGAAGATGAGAAACAAGAGCATGCCTACATTCATCGGCAGAAAGACTATCTGGATGGGGAATGTGGTGCGCGTCCATCATGGCGAAAAGGTATTGGTGCGGAGCCCGAAAAACGTTGAACATTGAGGAAGGAGACAGAAAAAGAGTTTCGAGATCGAGCGTAAGAAATCGATTTCGATCGAAGGCAGACTCAATGGAGGATGAAGGACCGGCGACTGGAGTGCGCGCGCAGAGCCAGGTATAGACATTGGATTAAAGGTTTTCATTGTTTATTATTTTATTTTATTTTGGTTTTGGTTACAATGCATGCAAAGCAATTGTGGAAAGAGGAGACAGAGGCTGGTTGTGTAGTAAGCCGAAATTCACAGAGAAGAAGGGAACACGAACCTGGTGGGGATCCAACATTTCGCCCGATTTTGGCCGGCGTAGAAGCATAATGATCTGGAGCATCGAATGAGAGCGGCAGTGGATATAAGATTACGAAATTACCTGCGGCCGGCTGACCCGAGGGGCCAGACAGAGGAGGATTCATGCGCGCTACATCGCACAAGTCAGTTGCAGCGACTAGTGCACGCAACGGGAGCGTACAAGAAAAGGGATGATCTGGGGCAGAAAAAAATTGCCAAGCATCGAAAGTGCTGTCGATGCGAAGACCATTCTGGGTCAGGCCGAGGCGAAGGAACGCAGCCCAATCGAGGCCAAGGGAGACTTCAGATTGTAGTTCCTTGGAGACAGAGCATTGCAAAAAGACTGAAAGTGCGCCGTGGCCGGGCACTGTCGTGGTGATAAGAAGCCTAGGAGTTCTAGCGCGGATAGCAGTATAGAAGCGGCGAGAGATCACAGTGGTGGGGAGTCCAGAGTAAGAAACATCAGTGGCGGAGGCTCCCTCGACCGAGAGTAGGAAAGAGGGCGTTGGGAGAGAGTCGAATTAAGGGGTTTATTGCCAGGCAACGACAACTTACAAAGCCAAGCGATGGCATCACACCGGCACAGAGGAACGATTGATGCGAGAACCACAAATGTATAGAACCATCAAATGACGTATGTCTTTCACGATCACTTTTGAGCTGCCCACAAAAACCCACTATAGGATAGTCCGAGACAACCCCGACGTGAGGCACGAACGGCTTGGGGTTGTCAGAGGATAAGATAAGGAGGAGGCGGGAATGGGATAGTGCGCGTCGTAGATAGATCATGTGACATCTTTCTTCTTGGACGCGTACCACCACCGCGCTCCCGCCTCCGTCTTCTTTGTCGCCTTCGTTCCCCTTCCCTGACATCTCCAGGCCTGGAACCCTGGGATATGCTTCTACATGATATGGGCTGCCCTCGCATGCCTCACCCAGTTCATTAACTCCATCGCCTGGGCGGACCATACGATTCATAGAGCGTCCGTGTGGTGCGATATCTCCATCCGAATCACGATGGCCGCTTCTGTCGGCATGCCCGCGGCGTCGCTGGGCATCAACCATCGTCTGCATCAGATTGCGAGCGTCAAGACCGTCTCGATCAGCAAGGCCGAGAAACGACGCGCCGCATTCACTGACGCCCTTATATGCGTTCTTTTCCCTCTCTTTTTTATGTCGTTCTGCATTACATCGCCCAGGGCCACCGTTTCAATACCTACGAATAGATCGGGTGTTAACCCACGCTTCATCTCGATGATTGTGGCCCCCCCCTCATCGGCTGCGTCTCCGCAGTCTAGGGGTCCTCTCCCTGCGCGCGTTCACCCGGCGCCGTGCCGCCTTCGCCCAGTTCCTCGCCCCGTCGTTCTCCTCCCCGGCGCCCGGTCTCACCGCCTCCCGCTACCTCCGCTTCATGGCGCTCGCCGCGACCGCGATCACCTTCACGACTCCCCTCGGGATCTTCGCCATCGTCCTCAACGCGACCGTCACCTCATCGGCTCCTGGCGTTCCTGCTCCAACACATATTTCATGTTCTCCCGTGTCGAGCAGATCCCCGTGTTCACCTGGCGCTCGGACAATCTCCTCGTCACTGCGGTCGACTTCACGCGCTGTGCGGCCCAGTCACCGCGTTCGTGTTCCTCGCGCTCTTTGGGTTCGCGGTCGAGGCGCGCAGGAACTACGCCCTCCTCCTCACGACGCTCCGCACCGCGTTCCGGGCCGCCGCCCACGTCGGGTTTCCTCGCGCCCGACTCCACCTCCGCGTCGACGCAGGGCGGGGGGTTCGCGTCTGGGCCTGGCTCCGGGATCGGGTACACGAAGCCCCCGCCCAAGCTCCGGCCCAGCGTGACGGACATCTCCCTCTCCCGGCGTACACGCCCTCCGGCACGGGCTCCTTCACCGCGCCCTTCGCCAGCACGGACCTCAAGCGCGCCGCGTTCTTCGCGTCCGCATCGTCGCACTACGTCGAGCAGCACCCCGAGCACCGGCATAAGCACGAGCACGGCGGGCAGATCGTCCCCCCCTTGGCGCTCCCTCTCCGCGTACTCGCAGGACACCCACGACGCGCTGCTGCCGCAGAAGCTGGAACCCGATCCGCTGACGCCCTCCCCCCTCATGTCCTCCGTCCCCTCGCCCAGTCCCTCGAATACGCACTCCCGCTGCACCTCGAGTGGCACGCGGGCCCGTATCCGTGTCTCTACGCCGCGGAGGGGCACGACGAGGATGAGCGGGAGCAGGGCGCGTCGGATATGCACTCGATCTGCATGGATGCGCTTCCCTCGGGGTCAGCGTCGCAGCAGGCGGATCCCTCCGTGCGCGGGCGGGCTTTGGCCTGATTCCCTGCTCCCTCTTCCTACGACGATGACGACGGCTGTCCTCGCCGGGCACGCATGCATGCATGTCACGCCCCCCTCACTCACTCACTCATTCATTCTTTCATCCCGCCTCGCGCCGCACGACGACCTTACTTACTTACCTTCATTCTTTTGCACCGCTGACCATTGGCGCTGTCCAGCCCCAGGGACTGAACCTCCCAGACAAGCTCTGTCTCTGCTGCCACCTTTCGAAGGGAAACGACTTGCACCCCTCGACCAACCTTTTCATCGGCAAGGAAGACTTTCCTACACGCTTCGGCACGGCCTCGCAAGCCTCAGAGACCGTGAGCTCCACTCCTCTATCCCTCTTTCCTCCTGTGGGTCCGCCCAACTTTCTTCCTTCCTGCGGCCCTTTCTTTCTTCCTTCCTTTCCTTTCGCCGCCGCGCCCGCACTTAGCCGCGCCCGGGCCCGCGCGTCGTCGCCGCCCCCCTTTTCTTCCTCTTCTCTTTCTTTACGCTTCCGAGCGCCCTTTCTCACTTCTTTCTTCTTCCTTCCTTTTCTTCCGCAGATCGCCAACGCTCCGCCCGGCGCTCAAGTGATGGTCCTGGACATCGCCAAAATTGCCACCGCACATGCCCCATCCGCCCAGCTGATAAGCGCTGGCTCGTGCTCCAAGGCCCGAAAGGGTTCTACATTGAGCACAACTGCCCTCTCGGCTGCGCCTCGTCGAGCAGTATTGCGGAATCCATCGCCATCGCCATAGTCGACATTTGGGAACGCGAAGGCATCAAGCAGCAAAAAATCGATACGACCTCCTCCGCTTCCGCTTCCCCACCACCTCCCACGTCAACCCTGTCACCGGGTCTACGTCGTACTCATACGCCTATGACCGCGACTCGGCGCTCGCGCTCATCGCGCTCGTCAGCACACCGTGGCACCCGCTGGAGAAGATGGGTCAAGTTTTCGCCTTCAACGCACCTTATATAGGCTTCGCCATGAATCTTTCAATCCGTCGTTCTTACGCCATTCTTGGCACGCGGAACGTAGCCCTCCAACTTACTTACATTCGCTCTGCTGAGAACCCCGCCGACCACATCTCGCTAGGCGAGCTCGGGCCGCGGGCGTCACACTTACAATCACACTTCTTTCTTCCTTCTGACCTCTTACCGCACTTCGCGCATGTTCTTTAAGCACGACATTCCGCAATGCTTTCTTTCTTGTTTTCCCTTTCTTCTTCCTTATGTAAGTTAATATTTCTTCAAGATTTAAGTATGTTCCGGGCCCGCAGCCAGAGGTTCGACCGACGCCTGCGTATACCGTCTCGCCTGTGCTATCCTCCGCTACCCTCCCCCGTTCCGCCTCTCCCGTCGGCCGCCCCACCTCCCCAGTCGACGCGCTTCTTTACAGGTTTTAACCGGCGTCCTACACGCCCACCCCCTCCGTGGCGCACCCCAGCCGCACGACCAGCTACCCCCATTCCCGTCGCTCCACCACCTCCCGCGGAACCCAAACCCAAACCACGCAAACCGCGCGCCAGGCAAGAGATCGCCAACAACGACCTCAGGCCGCACGTACTCGCGGAGGACCGTTTACGGCTCTGGAAGTCCCCGTACGCGATCGAGCGCGACGCGACCTTTCGTCGCGATTTCCCTTCTGAGGTGGTGGACAAGACCTACGCCGCTCTTTTCGGTGCTGTCGCGGGAGCTACGCAGTCGAACTACGCGGCCGGCTTGCTCCGCTTTCATCAATTCTGCGACAAGTGGGATATTCCGGAGCGCGCGCGCATGCCCGCCTCCCACTTTCTTCTTACGGCTTTCATTGCTGCCTACGTCGGTACCGTCGGCGGCGGCACCGTCAAGTCTTGGATGTCGGGCATCAAGGCCTGGCACGACGTGATCGGCGCGCCGTGGGAGGGCGATGACAGCTGGGTAGAGCTTGTGCACCGTACAGCCTCAAGCGTGACCAGCGGGGCCCAGTCACCATCGAACACATGATCGCGCTGAGAGCTACGCTAGACTTGTCCAAACCTTTCGACGCCGCCGTCTGGGCCACCGCCACCACTGCTTTCTGGGGATGCCGTCGCCTCGGAGAAGTCACCGTACCCAGCCCGACCAACTTCGACCCAAAACTCCACGTCTCGCGCGGCGCGAAGGTCAAGCACATTCGCCCATCCTCCTCTACGCGACCGCCATTCCTCTCCCTTGGATAAAGTCCGCTCGCGAACGCGGCGGCACTCTCACCCTCGCTGATCGCGACGACGAACTGTGCCCCTCTAAAGCCCTCAAAAAACCACCTCTGGGTCAACAAGCATGTCCCGGACGTCGCCCCCTCTTCGCCTTCGAGACTCAGGATGGCAACAGGTCCCCCATGACGAAGGACTGGTTCCTCCGGCACTGCCTTCCCATCTGGAAGCTCGCGGCCTTGCTCGCCATCGCGGGCTACAGCTTTCGCATCGGCGGCTCCACCGAACTCGTTTTCGCGGGTGTCCCGTGCGACATCGTCGCGGTGCTCGGCGGCTGGACCTCGCTCGCCTTCCTCCTATACTGGCGCAAGATCGAGTACATCGTTCCCATGAACATCGGCAAGGCCTACGACCAGGCAAAGATCACCGAAGTAGCTAAGGCCTTTCGAGGCCTTCCGCGCTGCTCATGGCATTCCCGTGCACTCCGCTGATGACCCACTTGAAACCTTTCTTCCCCGCGCCTTGCGCTCTTTGACTTTCTTTCTTACACAACTTTGTCATTCCTTACTGCAAATACACTCTTTCTTTCCCTGCGCTCCTGCTCTGTGTGGGGAAGCCGGCGCGCGCCGCAGGCGCCTGCGGCGCTTCGCCAACTGTGGGTGAGCTTTCGCTCCGGGTGGTAGAGTTGGCTCCGCGCCTTCGGCGCCCCAGCCCGTCTCCCTTCGGGAGTCTCTCCACGTGCTCAGAGCGCTTCCTCTCGCCCGCACCCCTTCCCCTCGTTGCGGCGGCGCGCAGCGCCCCTCCCAGACGCGTCTCGGCGGCGCGCGGGTTGGCGAGCCGAAGGCTCTTCCCCCACACCCACGAACACGATATCCACTTAGCGTGTTCGTGGGCCCTCCCTACCACGTTGAGTGGTAGCCGACCTTATCTTATTCCGAGACAACCCCGACGTGAGGCACGAACGGCTTGGGGTTGTCAGAGGATAAGATAAGGAGGAGGCGGGAATGGGATAGTGCGCGTCGTAGATAGATCATGTGACATCTTTCTTCTTGGACGCGTACCACCACCGCGCTCCCGCCTCCGTCTTCTTTGCCCGCCCTCCTCTTCCCTCTTTCTCCTTCCAGTGTGTGGTAGAGTTGGCTCCGCGCCTTCGGCGCCCCAGCCCGTCTCCCTTCGGGAGTCTCTCCACGCGCTCAGAGCGCTTCCTCTCGCCCGCACCCCTTCCCCTCGTTGCGGCGGCGCGCAGCGCCCCTCCCAGACGCGTCTCGGCGGCGCGCGGGTTGGCGAGCCGAAGGCTCTTCCCCCACACCCACGAACACGATATCCACTTAGCGTGTTCGTGGGCCCTCCCTACCACGTTGAGTGGTAGCCGACCTTATCTTATCGGGAATTTTGTTCCCTTATATGGTAAGTCTTCACTGTATTAGTCATTTCCGATGTGTCTATCCTCCAACTTCCAAGCGTCTGCACGGCTATCTTGTTCGGTGACATTTCATGACAGCAAGGCTTTTAACCCCACACCTGCCCACCGCGAGGAGCGACCGAAGGTCGGCGACGAGTGGCGGGGCAGGTTTAATTTTTTCATCTATCTGCTAACAGTGTGTACAGTCCCCCAGTAATTTTGGCTCTTTGAGTGCACTCCAATCTAATGGAGAAATTCACTTGAAAATGATCAGTCCAGGGGCTGCTATGTCGGCTCCGAGTCAAGTGTAGCCAAAGTCATTAGAAATCCGACCCTATTTTGATGTACGGTCCGTCAATTGGGTTCACCGCTAATTCTACAATAATTCCACCAGCTGTGCACGTGTACCTTTGGTGGCGGGAACGGAGTGATGACCGCAATTTGGCCGAAGTCGTCTATGGCGTCCTCCCTTGTGCTGTAAACCTGACCGACATCCACCACACTTTGAATCCAATCTCGACGCGTTCGGGACCCGGATTTCGGTCCGTACTTACGCGAGTGCTGACGTCGGCTAGACCGGATCAAATCATGGTCTAGTCGACCTCCTTGCGACCTCCTACGCCCTAGACTACTCCGGTCTACGGCGCGGCTGAACGCAGTAGATCTTTAGTACTACTCTCCGGTGTCGTCACCGCTCCCTCTCGTCGACGCGCCTATTTAGACCTCCGTCCTCGCGCATCTGTGCTTCGAACCGAGGCATTTTCCCGCGTGCTTGGTCGCAGGGGTGGATTCCTGGACCATCAGACCCTTGCAGTTCTTCATTGATCTAGTGTCTGACTCGGCCACTCGGGGACACTATCCAGTGTCATTTTTGTTCAGGAAACCCTCATACGAACCACTAGAGCTCGGACTTCGCGTGCTACGTGGACATCGACGCTCATGCGCAATCCTCTATTTCGGAAGGTAGATCATCATTTCGATTTATCCTCAAGCCACTCGGGTCCAACGATGGACATCGACGCTCATGCGCAATCCTCTATTTCGGAAGGTAGATCATCATTTCGATTTATCCTCAAGCCACTCGGGTCCAACGATTAGAGGGAGCCTCCTTATCTACGCTTCAGCTGTGGAGGAGCATTTTCAATCCTGTCGTAATTCCAGTAATTCGACATCTCCAGATTCATCGTTAATTCCCGCTCCACTCGGCATCGGTTTCTACCTCATATCCCAGCGCTCCGTGCTTTGCACATTCCTCGCCTTTCTGGTGGCCCAGATTTCATCGGGCAATTCATCCACTGGCTCGTTCTAGCACACTTTGACTCATCGTCGCAGATTCCAGATCCGGGGAGTATTTTACTCCCAATCCTCGCACGTCCTGCATTTCTTCTTGGGACACAGCTCGTCGTGCTTAATTCGCACCATTCCTCCTCTCATCACGTCGATTTCTCGGTAAATTTGAATCCGCATGCCGTTTGCGCGCCATCTGGCTGAGCACTTCCCGCGCACCTCATGCCCATCACTACGACCGTTTCGACGTCTATTTCGTGTCGACCAGTACATCTTCATCGCTGGTTCATCCATTTATGAGCTGACATCCTGCTTGCGCTGCAGACCGCTTGCAACATCTTGGGAATCCTTCTTCCATGCTCATTTGAGCGCAATTCCGAGCATTGTTAGAGATTATATTCTAGATAATCCCGCTGCATTTTCGATCGTTGCTCTCTCCGCTTTTTTCCCTGTCGGTTAACCCCTCCGATCGTCCTAATTTGTTGTTTGGCCCGTATTTGTGCCCCGCGACTGTCTTACGGGAATTTCCGGCTCCACCCGGATCCGCGCAATTTTAGCTGCTGCAAGTCACCCAAAAAATTCTCGTGCCTTGTTCATCTATTCTGCGATATTAATACACTCACTGGACCATCCTGCTTTCACCTGAATCTCAGTTCTCCCGGTGTTCGCAGTCATGGACATGGTTTCAGCAATTCCCCGCTTATCTCCATACGTCTCTTTCGAGAAAACTCTCATGCATATGGCTTGGCCACCCCGACTTCTTCCGCATCGTCGTCCGATTTGGACGCGGTCTCGGTCGCGATTTATCGACACATCTTGGGCCAAATTCGGTCAAACGCGAATCTGCCATAAGAGTAATATTTGAGCAAATTCTCGTGACTTTTGCATCAAATTCATCTCGTCGTTTTTCACTATCACATCCTCCCTTCGTCATCTCGACTCCGCGCAGTCGTTTTCCCGGTCACGATGCCGAATATTCGACTTGACCTGACACATTTAGCAGTCTCACTCGAGAAAATAATCTCGTGAGGTTCTGCCATCGTCTTTGTCGAATCCTCCGGTCTATCCAGTCCTAAATTCCTTCCGCTTTCCTTGGCCTTCAGTTCTTGGGCTCCTGACTTCTGTTTCCCGGCGGCACCACGTTCATTTCGGTTCATCGTTCTGGCAACTCACCTTCCCGTGGAACCTACTCACCATATCGTTGGGAGTATTGAGATTCCCCACAATTATGTGGTACTCTCCGGGCTCTGTGCGGTTTCCCTCGACGCGTTCGACGCGTCGGAGTATATTCCAGATTTCGGTCCGTACTTACACGAGTGCCAGCTTGGCGACGCGCAGCCCCTTCTTTCCTCAGTCGTTGTCGCTCCCGTGCACATCTGAGGTATGTTGGACCATCATATACTGTGTAAATTTTACTTACTGTTAACTAGAACACCTACTGATGTATCGTTCTCTTTAAGCATTTACCTTCCCTAATATGGTCGTGTTCACTCCCGTGCACGTCTGGGAACAGTACAAGTCTCGTTCTCTTTAAGTTATGCTGCTTGCTTTCAAACCCCTCAGGCTTCAATCCAAATACTTTGGTGTCATAAATTATTGGAGACATGTAGCTGCCGGAGGCGGTATCATGTCAACCATAAATCTGTAGAAAAACGAAATCTTTACTGCCTATAATTAGATGTTTAATTGTTGCTGAATGAGAGTATGATGTCAAAAAATAACAAGACTCGTTCTGCCATGCGCAGCAATGGCCTAAAGCCCAATGCACCACCGGGTGTCTTGTGCATTGGATGCGTTCGATGTACATATCAATTGCATAGCTGAATTTGTGAGAGCGTTAAGGGTGCAGTTAGATTTCAATACTTGACTTGACTTTTCCGTGTCAACGTCGCCTTCGAGAATGAAATTGACATGAATCTTCAATCTAGCCTGTATGCGGGGTTCAGCCCTCGGCTGCAACGAGAGTGAAAGGAACGCGCAGGAGAGTGGAGCGGGGATGAAAAAGAATGGAAACCTTTATAGAACCCGGCCTCCGAATCGAACGGAGGAATCCTGCAAAAGAGGGATTCAGAATCAGAATAAATGAGAGCAGGCGCACGCCATATGCTACGGGGTCTCTCTACACCTATGTATTGTGTGCTTGAAGTTAGAGAGTTCGAGAGCAAAGCGCGCGGAGGGAACAGAATCATCCTGCGATCCAACTCGGCCCGGCTTCAACTTCAAGTATACTACACGGATCTGGGTCTGCGTCAGATGCTCGGATAAGAGGAAAAGGAATGGAGGCCGTGCACCAAAGAAATAAATCACGCGTTGAAGAGTTGTGTCCACTGGGCGATCACATGAACTGCCGTGCCGCATCCGCGATAGGCTGCACGACGCCGCTTTCGGGATCCTCGAGTGGGCTCCGCAAATGGGTTGAGACCGGGGGGGGGGGGGACCAAACCGTACGGACGCAGGGAGAAGAAGAAAGCTTCGGCAGGGAGCGGAACCAGAAGAGCGCGGTGACGGTTTCCCAGGTGCCGAAGTCCAGGAGCACGGCTTTCGTGTTTTCCGCGGCGTCAGTGTCGATGCCGTGGCATCGCGGCAAATTACCCGCACCGACGTCGAGCAGCCCGTCGTCGGAGAGGCGCGTGCCAGCACAGCAACGCGGTGGAGCCAACGCTGATGATATTGCAGGCCCCGCGTCTGCGGGGGCGGGGCTCGCGTGTCGGAGGCTGATGTGCCAAGTGGGACCTTGTGCGGTCTTGCTGGAGGGCACGAGGAGGACGAGGACCTCGTCGGCGATGTCTGCGTCCCAGAGATTCCGCCCCCAGCTACGCGAAGGCTTACCGGCTAGCGAGATAGAACTTCTCAAGAGGACGGGTCCCACGCGCGCCCCGCCTTTTCGGAGTCGGAAGAAGGGGAGAGTGGCGCGTGGGGAGGTATGCAGGCGATTGTAGCGTTGTAGATGGACTCGTCCACGGCCTCCAGAAGGCGGGCCGGTGGGGACGTAGCCTCGGACTCCAGAGGTGTTTGATGACGGCGATTCCGAAGTGCTAGTCAGGGTGCTCTCGAGGACCTCGGCGTATTCCCCCGCACAGGGATGCGCCCGATCGCGAAGTTGTGCGTGTACGGCGAGGGGAGCGATCCTGATTCCTGGTTGGGCCCAGGCATACCAGGTGCGGAGAAATTGGCCGAGGCGGGCGTAGGTGAAGTTGCCACTCAGAGAGATGACTGGGAGGCGGCGGCCGACGATTCATACGATTCGGTCGAGGCGGGAACGGGTATTCATCATTCTGATTCATTAGGGGAAGTCAGAGTGAACGAAACGGCCTCGATTCTGGGTCGATTCTGAAATCGATTCTGATCCGATTCTGAGGCCAGAATCGAAGGAGAATCGAGTTTGGCAGAATCGAACCAGAATCGATGTTTCGTGTTGTTCCTCCTCCAGAGGAGGAACTCCCACAGAATCGAGTCCAGAATCGAAGGTTTCGAATCAACTGCCACATGTGATGTTTTGATGCGGTGAGAATCGCTGCTTGAATCGACGCAGAATCGAATACTGAATCGGGACGGTCAAAGTCAGATTCGATTCTGGATCGATTCTGGCTCCAGAATCGGACCCGAATCGAAGTTTGAATCGACTCAGAATCGACTGTGAATCGTTCACTCTGACTTCCCCTATTCGTCCATGATGGATGTATGGAGGGGGGGAAATGGCCGTTCAGCAAGTAGGTAACCCAGTCCGGCAGGAAAACTAAGACATGTGAAGACTCTGTTGAGTACTGTACTATTTCGACCAAATGTTCAGGTGACGGGTGACGGGGGGTCGTGAAATGAACAATTTTGGGATAGGTGACGGTGACAAACTGAATTTGCCGCCTAAATAGGCCTCAAAACACTAAAATCTTTGATCCGGCAGCTGCCGGACGTCCATTTATGGGAATTTGGCGTGATTGCCGAGAAATGAACACCTAGAAAGATGAACATCTTCGGTGACAGGTGACATGGTGTGATCATTTGGTCGAAATAGTACAGTACAGCGTAGGCTAAGGGATACGCGTCGGTCGCGGAAGCGTGCGACTCCGATCAAAGTACACACTGACGCACACAACGCGTCCATAGCAACAAACGACGCGTCAACTTCAAAGCATGCCGGGGCACCGAACTCGTTCAGGCTTCAGCCGGTTTCAAAAAGTGAAGTTGAAAAATAAAAATCTTGATGAAAATGGAAGCCCCCCCGTACCTAAGTCTTTCTCGAAAAAAACGCGACTCACGATATTACCAATACCCAGCCCCCAAGTCGAACGGGAGGGCCTCCTGCATGCATTCTGCAACAGGATTCTCCTAAGAATGGCAGGCGAACGCTGTGTGCTACTGGGTGATTGAACTCGTGAATACGCCCGAACTTGGAGAGGTTGAACAAGAAATGAACCTACATCTGATCTGGTTGCAAACTTGAAGGCACGCGCTGGAGCGCGACGATGTACAGAGCCCACAGTTTCAGCACAAGTAACAGAGCTGATTTGTATGCTAATGGAGGCGTGTATGTCTCTGAGCGGATGGAACGGTTTTTATATATATATATAAAAACAGACGCGGGTTCCTAAATACCTGGCCCCGGATCGAACAGGGCAATCTATTCTCGCAAATATTGCCTGGAGAAATCAGTATTACCGAAATCAGGGTAAGCCTTGTGCTACCAGGTGTCTCTACACCTATACACCTATAGTTTTATTCAATCTATCGGAGAAACAGAAGCCGGGAAATATTCCCGTCGGTCACAGTTCAACTATGTTGAACTCGCGGCGCGGGGATTTGTTTACATTCATTCTGATTCAACCATAGGAACACAATTCAATGGTGTTTCTACTGTGAAATTATTAATTCCGAGTCAAAAAGAGGTCCAAACCGCGCTAATAACCTAGCTCCGAATCGAACGGGGCCTCCTGGACTGTCATTACTGGCAGTCTTGCACTTGTAAGAGGACAGGTGCACTCCATGTGCTACCGGGTTTCCTCACAGTTAGGATGTTTCGGTATTTATTCAAGCGATGAATATCCGGACACAGACTCTAATACTGCTTCTGGAACTCTCTCTTTTCCACACGATCCGACGCGCTCAGAACCGAGAGTATGTAGATCTACTTCACCTTAATCCAATGCAGGGATCTGAGAGTACTTCCGTCCGCGAGTCTCCGTCCCTGAAGAGTCGGGACTCGCGCACATATGAGAACTAGCCCGTGGGCCGTCGCCTTCCAGTTACGAGGCTTTGACTCCCCGAATCCATCTAGACTCTAGAACTCTAGCTTATTATTATTTTGTGGGCTAAAGTCAGGTCCAAAAAGCCACCCTCAACCCATATTCACACTTAAGTGATTTAACAGCTCTCACTCCACCTACTAGTACGATCTACCCAGCAAGTCGGGCACGCGAAGTACCGCTCTCCGATTTCCAAAATCCCCCCGTCCGTCTCCAAACACTCGACGCAGACCCAAACTGCAGCTCCCGCAATAACGGATACAGTGCGGCGAGCGCGACAATGGCTCTATGTTCTTCGGGACGAGATAACATGTCGGTGCTCCGAGCTACCATCCGAAAGACCTCGATGTTGGGCGGCAGCGACACGCGGCGCTCGGTAAGCCAGAGTACCGTATTCTGTGTGAGATGTGAGTGACGTAGAATGATAATGTGGATGAGAGGCGCACAGGGATGCCTGGGTTGGGCGCTATTTCGATTTCGGTCGGTGCCTTCGTTAGGAGGGTTATAGTGGGCTCATCGTCTTCGGCGTCGGAGAGCTCGTCGGCGGGCGGGTTGTCGAACGCGTCGTCGTCGCGCAGGACCAGCGAGCGGGTGTCACCGGACATGATGGCACGGGTGGGACCGCCATGCGTGCCGGAGGGTCTCGGGCGAAATGACTGTTTTCCGCTCGAGACTGTGATCTCCAGCTCCCGGAGGTCGGGGAATAAGGCGGTGAGTTCGTGGAGGAACGCGGGCGTCATTCCCCAGGATGTGCGGGGGAGGGTGAGTGATTGGAGTGGAGCGGTGCTGCGAGAAAGGTCCGTGCAGATGCGCATGAGATGTTCCGGGTCGATCCCGGTGCCGTCGTCGACGACTGTGGCGCAGCGAATGGGGCGGGTGGGCGCCAATAATTGGATTAAGAGTGGTGGGCCCGTGAGGGTGTGTAGACATGGGATGGCAGAGCGAGGGAGAGTCGGAAAGCGCTCCCCGGGGAATGGGAATTTCGAGAGGACTTCGAGCTGGGGACACTGAATCAAGAGCCGGAATAGGTCGGCGGCGTCGACGGCGTCGAGTAGCCTTCCAATCGAGAGGAAAACGAGGTATGTAAGTTTCGCCGGTCCAAACCCGGCTAGCATCGGGGAGATATACTTGGTGTCGTCGATATCTAGGGTGCGAATATTGTCGGGGGAGGCTATTTGGAGGGGACCTCCGGTGTCTGGGCGTCCATACCCGGAAATCTTCAAACTCTTCAAGGGGAGGAACCCGTTCCGTGCGGTGATGCGGCAATAGTGAAGGCGCAGGTCATTTAACATCGGCAGCGACGCTAAAGTATCCCGAATCGGGGTGTCGAGGGTGAAGTGTTGGAGGGTGAGCGAAGATAGGTTCTTGTAGGCTCCAAGCGCGGTAGTGAAGGCCGTGAGGACCTTGTTGTGCATGGTGTCGACGAAGTGCTGATCTTGCCAATCAAGGCGGTCCGGGAGACAACGCATTCGCATTCGAGCGTACTTGTCGGCCGCGATGTCGGGTCCGACTGCGGCCTTCCAGGAGCGGACGAATGGTGCAAGTCGGCTTTCTATCAGTTTTTCCAAGCGGACTGCTGTTCGATGGAGGCGGGGAATACGATCCATCCAGTTAGTCCGACAGAGGCCTTCCATCAACATTGCTACGTCGAAGGTTTGTTCCTGCAGCAGAAGTGGAAGGCATAAGGATCGAAAGAGGTGGCACACCAATGAGAGTCGACGGAGCTGATGTCGAGAGCATAGTGTCCAGCATGCACGCCAGACCTCTACGGGTAGGAAGGCTAGGTAGGAGAATGGGGTCTCCACCGGCATGCTCGTCATGGAACAGAACTGAGTTGGCGTGGGATCTCCATGCGAAATCAGTCAGACTCAGAGCGTGCATGAACGAAGGTAGACGAATGAGGTCTCCGTGCTCGTCATGGCACAAAACTCCGTTGACATGTGATCTCCGCATCCATGCGAAGTTGTAGTCGGACTTAGAGCGGAAGTCTAGCTTCAAGCCTTTTATAAGTAGCGTGAGTGCGACGATTTGGACATTCTTCTGGCAGAGACGCGGGAGTTACTGAACGCCTGGTGACTGCCGACTTGCAGCAGTCGAACGTGCGACTCCGATCAAATTACATACGAACACACACAACGCGTCTATAGGAACAAACAACGCGTCAAAAGCAGCTACCGGGGATTCGAGCTCGTCCGGGCTTCAGCCGCTTCCGATAAGCATTCAGCGTTGAAAACAAAATATGGATAAAAATGGCAAAGCCCCAGGACCTAACACTTTTTTTTGGAAAAAAGATGCCTTCTCAATACCCAACCCCCGAGTCGAACGGGAGGGCCCATCATGACGGGAATTTGACATAAGGAGCAGGCGCACATCGTGTGCTACTGGTTGATGCAGCCTATGAACACGCCCGCACTTAGCGGAGAGGTGGAACAAGAAATGAACCTTGATCTGGTGCGGAGCGCGACGATGCACAGAACCCACAGTTTCAGCCCGACGAAAAGAGCGAATTTACATGTAAATGGACGTGCGGACATCTGTGAGCGGGGTAAAAAGAACACTATAACACGTCATCACCCGGCTCCGGATCGAACGGGGGCAACCTGTTCTCGCAAATATTGCATTGAGAGACTCGAGCATTCCCGAAAGTAAGGCACGCCTTGCGCTACAGGGTGTCTCTGCATCTATATTTTCATTCAATTTATCGGAGAAGCAGAAGCCTTTCCGGAAATATTCTTGGTCACATTTCAACTATGTTGAACCACGCGGCGCGGAGATTTGTTTACAGCAAATCTGGTTCCATCCTAGGAAAAATGATTGAATGGTGTATTTATCTACTGTGTGATTATTGATTTGGAGTCAAAAACACATATGAGGGTGGCCGATAACCCGGCCCCGAATCTATGGGCCATATAGTGTATAATAATTATGGACAAAACACGACGAAAAAATACACAACAGATCAAAATGGCTGAAAAAACAGCCATGGGTGAGACCCGTAAATTACAGGTCGCTTGCTCCATGCGGTCAAAATTCCACAGCCGGTGCAAAAATCAGAAAACAACACACCTTGTGTTCAGACTCCATAAAACACGCAGGTTGGACTCAGTCGTCCCTGAAGGTTAAGTAGCGGCGAGAGTCGGCAAACACATGGCACAGCACGTGTACATGCCTTGAATTGCCTTCCGGGATTAAAGCTGTTCCAGTATCCGGGATGTTTCTGGGAAGGACTCCGTGTTCTGATCTATTCTGTGTATCACCATGGCTTCTCTCCGCCAAAAAATCGATTCAGGAAAATTTAACCCTACACTACACTAAATCTATGGTATCTTATCCCATCTCCAGATCTTCCGTGCAGTCGACTGGCCAAGTCATCGCTCTGCGTCCGCAGCCCACCAAAGACCTGGATACTCACCAAAAACACCAGAGGCAGGGAAGCAGAAAACACCAGAGGTTATCCTGTTGACTCCAAGTTGACCTCCATGTTCGAAAAATGGGTTGGCCCTCGACTCCTCCTGGATTTTTTTTTTTGGCCGACAGGATGCAACATTCAACTTGTGATGTTCCACACCAAAATCGCAGTTGTGTGTTTCACAGCACACCACTGTTGGTGGTGTTTTGTTTTTTGACAACCACAGTTTTGACCTGTGCATTCTTCTTACACTCGACCAAAGTAGTGTCATTTTCAATGCTCTTTTTTCAGGTGCGCAGTTCCATAATTATTATACAGTATATGTGCCCATACGAATCGAACGGGGGGGGCCTCATAGACGGACATTACCGAAACTTTTACAGAAAGAAGGGCAGGTGCACTCCATGTGCTACCAGGTTTCCTCACTGTTAATATGTGTCGGTATTTATTCAAGAGAGGAATGAATATCTGGATACTGACTCGGAAGGAAAGTTGTGTTTCGTTCAACAGAGTTAACTAATTGAAAGGCAACATCATTCCTTTCTGCTACAATGCCCCAGCGTCTCCCATTCTCTCTCTTTCCTCTTCAGCGCACTGTCCGACGCTCTCAGAACCAGAGTCATTCAAGTTCTACTTCATTCAATGCAGGGATCTGCACCTACATACCGCCAACTTAAACCCGCCCACACCACCCTGATTTCTTGCTCAATTTCGTCTCCAACCTGTAAGCATCATGATATCAATATCCGGCTCCAGATATGAGAAGAGAACCCGGTGCCTCCTTAATCAATAAGTTAACCAGTTGTTTTCTGAGGAATCCCCCGGTCGATTCGGAGCTGGGTTATGTTCAAGTTAAGGTTGAACCCTTTTTTTTAGTGCCTCAGACTCGAGCCGCGATCCGTTGAATTTCCCCTCAAACCCGTGCAGTATCTCTGTTGAGCTGGAAGAGCATCATGATCAAATAGTGCTTGAGTTCAGTCTTCCATCACCGTTCAACCGCCCCCTCCTCTCTCTCAGGCTATCCACGGGCCCAATGGGTGCAGGGACGCCCAGTAGTGCATAATGCATGCTTACCGTCCAATGCATTGCTTTCGATGGCAGCATCTCAACAGCTACTGTACATGCCCCCTTAACGGGTCACGCCAAATCTTTCTTAGAATATCTTCTCAACTAGTCCCAAGGGGGTCCGAAGATAAGAGATTACCATATGGGGTAGGGGGGGAGGGTGTCTGGCCGACCGCCAAAAAAAAAAATTGTATGTAAAATTTTTTTCGGTCCAGATATCAACCCATGTAGGTCCCGGTCCTCTGGGACCCATCTGGAATACCTCTCAGGACATGCCAGAGCAATTGTTCAGCAAAATATGAGTGAACACTGCATAGGGTGTGTTCTGCCAGTCGCTGGCATCATTATTATGACATGTTAGTGATTGCCCCGCTCTGCCGATGGGATGCCGAAACGGCCCTTGAGCCTCTGCCGTGAAATTGCTGCCTCTGAAGAGTGCCGATCTGTGATTATCAATGATTCTAAAGTACCTCAAATGATTTTAATTTGCTTGCCGCTCTGTCAACTCATATCCTAAGACCATCCTTTGGAACATGCTGTTCCAATGTCCACATATTCAAACAGTTTTACTACTGTATGCATTTTCGGCCCACCCCTAATGAAACTTCCAACAGTATGTAAAGCTTGGTTGGATTGTTAGCTATGTATTAGTACTTACTACGGCAGACTTCAACTTATTCCAAGTCAAAAATGTTTGGAACATCATTCCTTCACATATAATATGATAGGCCAGCTGTTTATGAGACTCTGTAAATATTCTGGTGATTAACCACTCTGCCACTCTCTTGTAGCACCTCCCAGCGTGGAAATGTGCACCAATGCCGTCTCCCGAAAAGGGAATTTGATGGCATCAGGTGGCTGTGAGGGGGGAGGGTGTCGCCGACCCTCTCAAAAAACAAATTTGTAGGTGATATCAATTTTTCTTATCTTTGGACCCCCTTGACTAGTCCACTGTCAGACATTCTGTAAAGACAGACCTTTGAGTAAATGAGTTTCTAATGTTTTCATCTGCTCTCCCAATTTTTTCCGTTGCGGGTAGTGCCCTCGGCGAATCATTTGTGTCGAAATCGAGTAATTGATGGTTGACCTACAACCTGGTCACGGCTTCCGATTGGTCCATCAGACCCATCACGACGTGTCCTCCCTCTAGATTTCAGACATTGTAGAGTATCCTGCCCCATTCTGGCCCTGCTATTGCATTTAACTAGCATCTAGGCTGTTAACATTCAGTTTTGACATGATTCCGCATTGTTTTACGGCGCTTAATCGAACTTTGACTTAATTCTGTCTATTCACTTCCGGCTCGTCACTTTGACCCGAATATGGCCTGTGCAAGGCCGTATTTTTTCCCAAAGGAAGTTTATATGTATGAAATGAATTCCATAAAGTTTGGGATTCAGGACTATCGTGTAGGGAGGACAGATAAAGTATAAAAAGTGAGAGGCAGGGATGGCTCGATGGTGTGCATTCTTTGGTTGCAATATTATTGGGTTCTTTCTTCAGAGGACTCTTCAGAGATGTTACAAGGTCTGTACATAACTTCAGAGCTCTCAGTTTCCCTTGGGGGCAGATAGACACCAGAAGAGATTTAGAAAATGACCCAAAATGGCATTTGATCCAGGTTGCCGCGAAAACAACCTCTGTCCTCAGTGAGTTTTACCCCGAATGACTACTCCTCTTGGGATCATCATTGTTACATGTGAAGGTAGATATGCTACTAATCAGATTTGCCCTATATCATGCCCAATCCGAGATATTATCGGGATGACCCGGTTGTAGGGTTGACCCGATCGTGGGTCACGTACAGTAGTAGGTTTAAACTTTACACTGAAGCATGCCAAGACATGTTAAAGCACACCTAGAAATATATCTGAACAAACTCGAGCTGAACAAAGTTTGATCTGATCACGTGAGTGACCATCCTCTCGCAACCTTGAACCTACAGCGTGAAAACATCAACACTTAGAATTGGTCATGATCAAATGGTATGGATGATGGAAAGTCGAGATGGCAATACCTTTGTCACATAAACTCCCCAAAATATGACTTGATTTGTGTTTACATGTAAGTTCTGGGTGAAATCACCGCATTTTGGACTTGAGTTTCGGCGGATCTTAAGTAGTGATGTTCTGGCTTTGGCTTGGCCTGAAATCCATGGCTTTGGCCCGGCTTGGAGTGGCTTTGGCTCGCCGAAATTCCAGGCCATGCCAAAATAATTGGCCTTGGCTTGGCTTGGCCTGGCTTTGGCCTGAGCCATGGCTTTTCATCAAATTTATACCTGCACGAGAACAAATGTGTGGAGTGTTCGGATAAAATTCTTGAGGGCTAGAGAGGTTCCAACCTCATTATTATCTTATTAGGTACAACCACAACGGCTCAGAGACCTTCTAGAATGGATGTTGAAATTTTTGTTTCGTTGAATCTACACCCTCCGTGGACCATTTGAGTGCAAGTCTGTGATATGGCACCTCATTGCAGCTCTGAATGGTGGAACAACCGATGGAGTTACATCTATGGAGTCTCGGTGAGTGTTTTTGTCAACATTTTGTTGACCATATTACTGCACACAGAGGTGGTCCAGAAGCCTTGGCTTTTTGGCCTGGCTTTGGCCTAAGAGAGGGTCAGGCCAGGCCAAAAGCCCCATCAGGCCAAGATTTTGGCTTGGCTTTGGCCTTGGTACCAAAGCCATGGCTTTTTGGCCTGAGGCCAAAGCCAGAACATCACTAATCTTAAGTCATCTCTTTGTATTATATAGCACTATTAGCTGGGATAATCTTAAGCTCGAGGAGTACTTAAGCTCCTCGAGTACGACTAGGGAACCCACCTCTGCCCTGCAGGCTTCGCCCTCATCAGCGCCGAACTTGAGTTCCCACTGAACTTAAGTTCCGTTTCGGAACTTAAGATGGGCTAGTCCTATTTCATATGTCGGAATGTGGCATGTAAACGACATGTCTCTGATTTTGGGCTGCCACAGATGCTGGTCCGAATGAGGTGTCTGGGTAGTCCGGGATCTGCCATTCCGCCGGTTTCGCTGCTGTTTCAGTCATATTAGATCGCAGCGAACAAAGGGATTTCAAGCTACAGAATACAACCTACAAGAATAGTGTTTAAGGACATTCAGAGTTGTAAAAGGGTGTAAGGAAGGAAGTACCAGGCTGTAGAAAAGCTGTATGCCTGTAGAAAAGCTGTAAAAACTGTAAACGAGCTGTAATGAGAACTGTGAGTCTGTGATAACTAGCTGTACAAGAATCAGATTCAAAATGGTGCAGGACACGTCACGGGACATATTCCAACACAACATATAATGTTACCGGTATTGTATGTAACTACTAATATCAGACCTAACCAACTCCTTCAACGCCAACATACCAAACTGAGCAAACAACAGTCGCTGCAACCATAAAGCTCATATACGAATGCTGCAAATGAGGAAGCGGACTTGTTCTATCCAATGTCGAGACATGGACTGCACACACACTGACTAAAACTTCTACACACATTTTGAACCACCTGGGCAGCGAGACATAGGCATATGTCGTCGATGCACATGCGCTCAAGCCAGTGAGGACGATGCATACTGCAAACGATTTCCAGGGATACTTCCAGCCTCGAGTTTTCTCTGGGACTGAAGTGGGAGAAGGAGGTACAGGTTGCTGCTTCTTGCTATCTTGTACAGCAGTCTTTTTTCTAAGCTTCTTCTTCTTCTTCGGAAGATCTTTGAGCTGAATTTTTTTGGAAGGTGCAGTCTTGATAGAGACGAGATAATCGTCCTTATAGACATATGCCATGCATTTCTCAATGGCAAACTCTTCGACTTTGGTGGCAAATGATGGAGAACGGAGGAGACGGAGTGCAGAGAGCAAGGCAACTGTGTCACTGGATGCCCTTGACAGAATTTCGGATGCAAGACTGAGAATTGCGTATTTATCATTATTCATGTCAGCTACTGCAGGAATGTACAATGTACAATCTGTATGGAGGGAATGTTGACCAAAGGATGGCTGGCCAGGGACTTCGAAGATGCCTATAATCCGGGCTGTGACACGTTCCTTCAATCCAAACATTGCTCTGGCAGCTAGCATTATGCTCACACAGAATGCGAGCCATACCATGCCATGTCCGACAAGACCAGTTGGAGGAAACCGCTGGGCCTGAAGAGCACCATATACCCATCCACCTGCAATGACCGCAATCTCGAGTACATTGAGCAGCAACACAACAACCACCTCTCGAATCTTCATTGACCACAATAGAACATCTCCAGCAACTAAAAAATTGCCTTCCTCAGTCTCCATATTCAACTGAATGTCAGCAAAACCCAAAATGGTGAACAGGCCATCATCTCCTGCGAATGATGCACCACCAATCTGACTGATTACAACACGAGTAGAGAAGAGCCATACAGCTAATCCACGACCTGTTGCAGCTGCCATCAATCCGACAGCTACTGCAACAGCCAGATGTACTAGTGTGTACAGCAGAAAGGCACTGGTAACTTTGATTGTTCTGCTTGTCGCATAATACCCCGTATACTTGACGGGGCGGATGTATGGAGAGGAGGTATCTGGAAGCTGCCATCCTGTGACATATCGTGCAATCGTAGTTGTATTCTGCAATGCAGATGTTACTTCTGTGAGTAATGCAACACGGGTAGCTGGTGTGTGCAGATTTGCAAGTAGGTTCGCGACGGGATCAATACCGAAGGCTGGATGGTGGATAAGGGAAAATATATCCTCATCTTCGATGTGAGGCACAAGACCAGCTGAAAGTTTATGCCGCACTGTCGAGTATTCTGCCATGCGAGGGCACATTGTCCATATTGATGTCGATCGAGGGATCTCTTCGCCTTTGAGCTGTCTCCCAGCCACAACAATAGCCCAGTTTTGCCTTGCTACAGCCTCAGCAATCATGGCAATGCGCAGTGCTAGCCTTATCAAGTCGGGTTTGTTTTTCCAGCATATGACAACAATGTGCACTCTCACAGAACCTCCGCTGAGACCCTGTGAGAGGTAGACAAATCCACCGTGTTGTAATGTGGATGATATAGTCGATGCACGATTGAGAATTCTGAATAGACCAAAGAGAGCAGTGAAGGGATTTGAGACTTTTTGTGGGTTTGACAGTCTAGCACCAAGGCCTACAGCACCCCAGAATGCGATGATTTGCGATGACCAAGCTGCAGTGTTTGACACGACAGTGCTTTGAGCCAATGTAGAGTGGCATTGTGAAGCCAGTAAGAGAATGTGGCGAGGTAACCTGAAGCGCATGCTGTAGGTATGAGTAAGAATTGGTCAGAGCAAGGCAAGAATTAGGAGGCTTACAGGTCTGCAGGTAGTGATTAGTCAACAATTGCAAAGCAAATCCTTGATGGGGCACCCGTGATAAGCACTCGGGGATCCTAGTGCTGAAGAATGGTCTGTCAGGCTGTCGACCAAGTCAAAGCATGAAGGCAAGAGCTGAAAGTTCATGGGAGTGGTGAGGTCTGGAATGGACACCTAATAAAGCAAACTGTCAACCTTGAGGGAATTTTGCTACTAGTCCGGACATCAATCAAGGGCCAAAGATGCGAATAATTCATCATTCATGCCCCATGTCAATGCCCTGGCAATCATGCTCAACAGGTCTGCAAGGGTCTGCATCACACCTAATATGGCATACTGTCAACCTTGTTGAAAGGTTTGCGGAATAAGTTTGCTACTGGTCCGGCATTTTCAACAAGGTTGACAGTTTGCTTTATTAGGTGTGCAGACAGCACAAAGCCGTTGAACATGATGCCGGGCCATTTGGCATGGCATGAATGATGGATTACTCCCTTCTTTGGCCTCTGATGTCTGACATCTGTTCAGGCCAGGTGTCACCTTGAGCCACACTTCAGCCGAATGGCACCAACCTGGACTGATACATATCTGATAGTCATCTACACTGGATAAAGCAAACTATTGATCTAGGTCAATAGGTAAGCATGAAGTAAATAATTCAAGACAGAAATCAAAACTTGTAGAGAGTTGATGAATCGATTTGGCGCGAAACCACCACAGAAGTAAACACAATCAGGGTACCTAACTAGTAATGACAGAGTTGTTCTACCGAAAAGTAAGAATAAAACTAACTTTGAATGACTAGTCTATTATCAAAATCAGAATCATCTTTCTCAATATTTTCTGACAATAAAACCCTAACTCCCGCAGCACCCAGAGTGGCAAGTTGATGTCAAGTCCGGTGGGAACATCAAGAGTGGGTGAAAATCGAACTCAAGACAAGTCATTCACTGTAAGGGCAAAATCAATTAGCTGGTTGAAGTTAATTACAGCTCTTTACAGAACTTAGAGCGCAACCCTCTCTTTTTTCTGGTAGGTATTCATGAGAACAGTGATTGCAAGCTCAATTCTCAATGATTTTCTATTGGAATAGACTCATTGGATCCACATTGCAATTCCGCAGGGCTTGACATATTAGTATTTTTTCTGAGGACCTCAAAATGATTCACTGGTTCAATTTTCGATGTTTTTGACTATCTGAAAGCAGAACATGTTCTATACCCGTAGGTCAAGGGCACGATAAGTGTGAAGACACCCTGTGGCCCATGTATGATGTGCACATACATACTATCACTCAATCATTCACTGTGATCATATGGCAGTGTCTCAACGGCTAGTAGGTGCCACGTTCGATCCGCGGCTGGGTGATTGAGAAATGACCTTCATTTCTTGCAAGGGGAGTTTCACCTCAATCCAGATTCATTCAAGAAAAATCCGATAAGCCCGTTGACGCGCTTCGCGCCCCGCTGCTTCCTTATCTGCCCAGTCAATATATAGTACAGCCTTTTGCCTTAGACTTGGTATCATTCCATTTTAGCCCCTATTTTACTTACTATATATTCTGTATCCGAGTACTGCTCTCAGTACGATCCCCTTTTGCCACGGATCTTCCCTATGTTATCTTCACACCTGGCCTTCATCGTTGCCGTGGTCCCGTCTCGTTCTCGCTCGGCCCAAGACTCCGAGCTTTGATTTGAACCAACTCGCGTTTTCAGAATCCTTCCGACCTCCTTGCTGCTTGCCTGATTTCATTTTAGGTTCAGCTCATGCTTGGAACGTTGGCTGGTTTATCACTGTTATCTAGATTTAGGGGAATCCATTTTGAAAGTCGCAAACTTGTCCATGTAAAACAAATTAACCATGCCAGAATCAAACCCAAGGCACTGGCTGAACAGTGTGGCGTGACGTCTCCCGCTTGTGCCTGCACAGCATTCCAAGAGACCATGAATATTCGAATGAATGACGTTATATGACCCGGCCCCGAATCGAACGGGGACCTCCCGCTTGGTAATTCCCTGGAGACCCCTGCAATGCTGGCGGGTGCACACCATGAGCTTCCGGGTCTCATCCCTTGCCCGGTGTGTTCTTGATGTTACCTCGAGTTTGTGTGTGCGATCGAGACGACCAGGTTAATCCTGGGAAAGTTTCATGGTTCGATTCCGGCAATTCAAAAATTGCACAGCCGTAAAACCAGCATCGATGTCTCTTTCTTGCGCCTTAACGCGAGAGAGGTACCAGGGAGAGGACCAAATGCCAAAAATACAACAACCCGAAGTCATAACGACCTGGCCCCGGATCGAACGGGGTCCTCCTGCCAACACTTATTCAAAACATATCAATGGTGGCGAGTGCACGCCGTGTGCGACCGGGTCTCCTTCCTACCTTATACTTGACCAAGTTCATCCTGAATTCATTCGTGTGTAGATATAGGCGGAATTGCTATAGCCATTGAGATGACTAGGTTTATAACAGGGAAGTAAGCTAAGTGGTTCGATTTCGGTGATTTCGGGGGAATTCGGAATTCGGAAATTGGTGTTGGAAGTCGAAGTTAGAGTCGAGACTGAGTTAGTAATACCGGCCCGGATGTATCATGTGACAAATCATTATCTTGTCTTTGTACTCTTTGCGCACTTGCTGCTCGTCCCCTTGATCCAATCTCCAACAGGTTATGGGCCTATAGCTCCACTACTCATTGAAGACCACCATCCTCCCCTGTTAATTGCTCGCTGTCACGATCAGCACCCGGTTTTTCGCCACATTCTACATCCTCTTTGTCCTATTGCCACCCACATTTCGACTCTCGTTCACCATGGTTAAACCCTCGGATATCACGAAACTCGATGGTGCGGAGAACTACTGGACTTGGAAGCCTGATGCGGCATCCTTGTTGTTGGCCGACGGTCTTTGGAACGCCGTCGATCCATCGGTTCCGGTTCCTAACGGTGCGGTACAGATGCGTGCTTGGGCTACCGACAATTTGAAAGCTCATGGTATCTTATTCCTCACGCTGAGCCAAGCGGTGAAGGACAAGATTAACAACGCAGGCATTGGAATTAACGGTCGTTTGCTCTGGGCGACTCTTGAGTCATACTACACCACAGCTGACCCCGCTACTCGCTCAATCCTCATGTCCCAGTTCCACACTGTCTCCCACGACCTCTCCAAACCTGCGGATACCTTCCTTCAGGCTGTTGTCACGGCCGAGCGTCGTCTCACGGCCATAGCCGCTGCCCTCCCTGCGCACATGGTTCAGGACAAAATCCTGAGTGGTCTTTCATCTACCTATTCCCCTATCATCACCCTTCTTCAGGCCGAATCCCCTCAGCGCGATGTTCCATCCATGATCAATGCGATTAATGCATGGGAGCGAGCCGATCTTCAGCGTCCTGATTCCGTCATCAAGGCTGCACGAGCGGCCAAGGTCGTTGACGACGCGAATCAAGGGGGTGAATTTGCTGCAGCTCACCTCACTCATCGCTCTCGCCACTCGGACTCCTCACACTCGCACTCGCACTCGCGTCCCTCGGCTGGTAAAGAATTTGATTGGACTAATACCAAGAATCGCACGGACGTCTGCTACCGTTGTGGCCTCCCAGGTCATTTCGCGCAGTACTGCGTCTCTGTCATGCCCGATGACGTGCGCCGCCGCATCATTCGCGATCGCGAGCAGCGTGCCCACACAGCTGAAGCAGAGCGAGACTCGGAGAGTGCTGATGAACCACCCAATCATGTCATGTCCGCCGTCCTCGACCTTCCCACCGAACTGCACATCGATACTATGGACCCAGTTGTTCGTGATGCATGGCTTTCCACCCTCGGCAATACTGTCCGTCCCATCCCACAGCATTTTGCCCATGCTGCAGTTTTCCCCGACGTCGATCCAGGCCCTTCTCCTCCTTCCCCCACCCTCACCGCATCCAGCTTCTCCAGTACACCAACCAAGAAGAAGAACAAGAAAAAGAAGAAGAAGAAGACGAGCGCCACAGTGAACGACATTCAGTCGTCGTTCAAAGTTATGTCGCTGGAGGAGGCCGAGGAAGATGAGTACTCAATGTGATTCAGGGGGTGTCTCGACTCAGGGGGTGTGTTGGAAGTCGAAGTTAGAGTCGAGACTGAGTTAGTAATACCGGCCCGGATGTATCATGTGACAAATCATTATCTTGTCTTTGTACTCTTTGCGCACTTGCTGCTCGTCCCCTGGATCCAATCTCCAACAATTGGGGCTTGCAAATGAGAGAGGACCAGAAAAAGAAAAAAATTCGGATTTTCCGAGACGCATGAGCCGGCCCCGAATCGAACAGGGTCCTCCCGCCAACTTGAATATTCGTCGCGGAAGACGGACGGTGGGCGGGTGCACGTCAAGTGCTACCAGGTCTACTCCCTCACCCACCGTGTTCTTGATTTTCCTCCAGAGTTCTTGTATGTGCGAATATGGGCGGAACTGTTATAGCTATCGAGACGACTAGATTCACAACGGGGACGTTTAGCAAGTCGGTCGCAAAAAACGAGCAGCGTTAAGTAATCTTCCTATGGGCTCTTCAACATCAGGAAAAACCCCCTTTGCCATTTGGTAGAAAGTGCTGGAATATCTGAGCAATCCCTCGCATTTCCTTCAAAATGTTAAGAAATGGTAGATTGCGAGAAAATGGAAAAATTGACTGGTCCCAAAATATTCTCACCAATTTCTGAACAATTGTAGAAGAATTATGGCCAATAGGGACACATTTTAGTGATATGTGAGGTTTTTGAAAGATAATGGGGGGTGTAATCATTGTATTGCAGGCCAAAACCGACTACTATACATCGGAAATACATTTAACAAACGAAACTAAGGTGTATATATAACATCTCCACACGCCTCACCGACGCCGACAAGACCGGCACAGGTCGCGCTCACACCCGCCGTCACTGTGATGGTAAGCAGGTCCGGGTACCCGGAGCACTACGCGGTTCGCCCACCCTAAGCCCTGGACAGCATGTCCGAACGTTAACTTCGAGAACTTCTCAAACATCTACAGGAGGCGTAAAAATCCTCGAATGGCAAAGAAGGTATTTGGCTTACCCGCGCACCTGCCCAGCTTTCCAATTGATGATGTCGACAACCAAGACCCCGGTGCTGTCGTGCTCACAGCCGAAGCAAGCCTGCGCAACCATCGCACATCAGCCTTCGGATCTAAGTAAGCCAATCTAAAACACACAAGGAACTGACCTCGATAGTGTGTGTACCCTCTGCCGAGCCGAGTCGATGTCCGGGGGGTTCGAGAATTTCTTAAACATCTGTGGGAGGGATGAGATTGGTTGACGCTGAAGAAAATATTAGCTTACCCCAGTGCGTGAGTTTGTCCAGATATCGTATAGGATGACGAACATATAAACATTTCCACGGACCTGTCAAGTTAGGAACGCGCCGTTGCTGTGAAAGACGGAGTCTCCTGTGTGAATTGTGAGGAAAGCTAACATGAACGAGTTAGCGTACCTACTCGACCCCATAATTGAGACGGGGAACGCACGTAGAAAGAAGCAAACTCCACATGCAGCACAAAGCTTCCGTACGTACCCGAGGCAAAGATCCTGGTGCAGCACCGTCAGTCGGCATTGATAGACAGCATGGTGAGCGACATGCATGATGCAGAACGCCACGAAATATCCTTCACAACGATGCTGCATTACTCTGGAATGTAGTTATCGGCCAGGAAAGTCAGACGCGCACTATACACAATTACGACGGGCAAGACTGACAGGGTGGGAAGGTGCAGGCCAGGCAAAGAGCGACATCTGCCGCTGTGATGGGCGAGATGACTTGTAGAAGCAGTCCACCGGGGAGCGCAGGATATGCGGCACCAGAGAGGCCTAACAGGAAAGGTGAGTTCAAGACACTGGGCAAAGGAAGGCCTCACCGTGCTACTAGAGGAGCCGATGCACAGTGATGCAGCCCATCGGGAATGGCCGATGCACCCTTGAGACCTTGACGGAAGGTTCTGGGGACATTCAGTGGGGTGTTGGTTCAATGTGGAGGCCTTAGAACTACCTAGGTAAGTGGGAAGAGAAGGGTGAGCGGTGAAGATGGGGGGAAAGGAAGAAAGAATGTGACGTTGCTTGACGTGGCTCCATCAAAACGAACCATCTTTCGCGAACACGTGCACATTACGGCGGCGGACACGGGCTTGACACGGGCGGTGTTGATACGCGTCGGTTAGGACTTAGAAGGATTTCGTCGAAACCCAATGAAACCATTTGCTGGCAACGATAGAAGCTAGACTTTCCTGTGTTTATCTTGTTGTTTGAATGACTAAACCTTCATGAATGGTTAAAACATGCCGACATAATATTTTGGTGTCACCTTGGACCGAAAAAAAAAATGACCTCTCCTAATTCATGCAAGCCTTGAGCATTTCAGTACCTAAAATACAGTTATTTCATTATTTAAGACTTATTCTCAAGCTCTTTCAGAGGAATGGTCAAGTATGTCAAGAAATGTCAACATTTGGCTGGCATTTCTCAACAATTTGCACACTCCGAGATTGTCAGAAATTGGTGACAAAATTTGAACAATTGGCAAAGGGGGTTTTTCCTGATGAAGTACCGAGTGAAAAAGAGTGAGTGAACGAATCACGAACCGGCCCAAAATCGTGGGAAGTGAATTCTTAGTCCAACCTCGTATCGATTTCTTCCTTGCTCCACTTGAACTTTCTCCGTCTTGTAAGTATCAGGCTTCATATATGAGAATGGAACCCGGTAGCACATGGTGTGCCTCCCTCATCAGTGGAAGTTGATCAAAATTTCTCCGAGGAATTCCGCCTGTTCGATTCGAAGCTGGGTTATGTCGAGGTTGAACCCCCGTTTTTTGAGTGCCTCAGACTCGAGCCGCGATCCGTGGAATTTCCCCTCATAGCGTGCGGTATGTCTGTTGGGCCGGAAGTGCATCAACTCGGGCTTGAGTTCAGTTCTCCGACATCGTTCAAGGTTCAACCGTCCCTCCCCTCTCTTGCAATTACTGTAATTCAGGGGCATGATGGTTGTAAAGACACCCAGTAGCCCATGCATGATGCCTATCATCCACTCAGCCATCGGTTGTGATCATATGGCAGCGTCTCAACGGCTAGTAAGTACTGTACCCCTGTGTATGGGTGAAACGTAACGCGTAACGCAGCCCCCGTTTCGTTTCAAATGTAACGCATAACTATGGGACCGTTTCAATGAAAAGTGCGTGACAGTTAAGTAGAGGGCTCCGAAAAATCGAATTATTGTGAAAATTGCCTAAAATATGCACAATGTTATAGCTGTGGTTATCATCGGCTCAAAGTGTCTGTATATTGCGCAGGATATATATGCTCATGCCCAGGGCTCGTTTCAATCTTTTTGTCCTGTCACGCATAACGTTCCGGTCGTTTCTGGTTTCAGCGGTCGCGTTTCAGTCACGCTTGAAAATTGGTTTCACCCATACACAGGGGTACAGTAAGTGCCGCGTTCGAATCGCGATTGGGTGATGGGAATTGAACTAAGGTTTTTTTGAAGGGGATTTCGCCTCAGTCCTCAGCAAGATTTATTCCCAAGCCCATAAACGAGGTCCGGGAAATTTCATTTTGAATGCCCAGGGAACGGGGATATGGAAATACTAGCCCGTACATGTAAAATGAATTAGCCGTGCCGACGCAGTCATGCAGAATTCCACACGAACGTAATACGCGTCTATAGGAACAAATGACGCGCCAAAAGCGACTGCCGGGAATTCGAGCTTCAGCCTGCTTCCAATGAGAATGCAGTGTGGAAAACAAGATATGGAAAAACAAATGGTTTAACTTCCCGAGTCGAACGGGAGGGCCTCCTGCATGCATTTTCAACGGCGATTTGACCTAAGGGAGGCAGGTGCACACCGTGTGCTACAGGGTGATGGAGATGGAACCTATCAACACGCCTGCACCTCGAGAGGGAGATGAATCAAGTGTGGAAACTTATCGAAAACAGCGAAGGTTCATTGAGGAAACTGTACCAAGATAAAGAGGACAATTCATAAATCGGGCGCAGGAACCGGGGGATGACGCACATATCCGGAGGTCCGTAGAGCGGTCGGGCGATTTGAAAACCCAGGGTCCAGGGGCAGTGAGAGTCAAGTTCGAATAGTTGATTGAGTTCTCAGAGTGGAGGGGCCGTGGTGTTAATTGTGTCATGAGGAAACTGGGGGGGGGGTATATTATACTCGTGTGGTCCACAACCTGAACAACGAGTCTACTGAAGACAAACATGTGGGACTGGAGATTTTGACGCGATTGCCGCGCACTGGCGCGGTTTTGGCGCAGCAGTAACGCGGCAGTGACGCGGCGTGACGCGCGATTGACGCGGCACTGCCGCGCTGCGTGTAGGGCCTCCATTCCCCGTGCCTCAAAACCACTCCAGGCAAGGTTCAGTGACTGTAATACATCACTTAGAACCAAAATAGCAAACACTAAGCTGTTCTCACCAATTGTCTAAACCATGCTTAAGCCACGCTGGTAGTACACATTTTGACCAGATTTTGACTCGCCTCGCTGCCCGATGCAGCCGTTTTATGTTCCATTACCCTCAGAATCATTGGAGAAATACAGATTCTGAAGTACCTTCAATGAGTAATCAGAGTAGCTCTAGTTGAACTGTTCTGCCAAACTCTGTGTCGGGCCTCGGCCTCATAACTGTGCAAAGTCCCCCATTTCTCAAAACACTCATTTCAAGTTAAAGTATCAGCCACTTCTTAATCCCGTGGTGCATGCACAGTGAAGCTGCCGGAGTCTAAATGTGCTTCATATCTTGGTTCAAGTGTGCACCCTCAGTTGCGGGAGTCACAGTTTCGTGAACTGGGAATCTTGTTTGAAAATAGTTGACTTCATATGACCATGATTAGTTGAACATGAAGTTGAGCTGTAGTGCATATGAGTGAGGTACATAGGCTACAATGGCTGGCATGCAGCCTGGGTTGGCCAAAATCACTTGGTAGGTGCTGCCTCAACCTGTTCAACGAACGCTCTCCACCCCCAATTCAAGGACAAAGATCAATGACAGAAAAGCAGGACTCTAAATGTGGATTGTCAAGCCTACAGCATGCTGCACAAGCCATGTGGAATATTTGTTACCTCCGAACCAACGCATTATTGACTTCCTTGATGTTCCAACCACCATCGTGACGTCGGGCAGAATATTTATGAGGAAATCACCATGATGTATCCTCAAACGATCGCAGATACCACCACTTAAGCTGACCAAGCAGCTTGCGTTGGAGGGTAAATTGGCACTCACATTCTCCGGATTGGTCTTAAGACTCTGTGCATAAATCAAGCCACGCACTGATGTGCTGGTATGTAATATCAGATGTGATACAACTCCGGGTATAACTCCTTTCGCAACCACTTCCCAGCCAGAATTGAACCGTGGGGAGTGTCTACTGATTTTATGGATCCCCAGCATTACACAAAAGAACTATTGTTTTTTTTGTGTCATGGATGTGCCGTAGATATGAACCTATTACCGATGCTCAACTGTACTGAGTCATACTTAATTTTGTAGCGTCTCCTGAGGGGATGAGGGCCAGTTAAGAATGCCCAGCGAATCAATTTCGCGAGGAGATCAGATATAATGTATACTTCATACACTGATATCGGCAGATGTCTTCTGTTTTGCCACAATCCGCCATCCCAGTCGCGACTAGATGCGACGTCCATACTATCACAACTCCGACCATTCGCGAGGATTTCCGGGCTTGCCGGCATGATTGAAGGTGAAGTGCATGGTGCACCATTGTAATAAGCTGTGAGCTCCTGCTCGGAATTATGCTCCGAGTACTAGTAGTTTCAAGACCTGACATGAGGTGCAGGCACCAGTGAAGTGGGAAGGAACTGCATATATTTCAATAGGAGGGGTACTCGGACAGATTTCGTTGGAATGGTGTGAAAAGGAATCCAGATTCGAAAGTTACAAGCCACTTTAGGGAGTGTAACTATCGAATCGTCACCGATATTCTGAGGGACTTCTTAATCCCATGACCGCGGATTTTATGAGGCAGCGGAATAGGATACAGAGATGAGCCGGTCAATGGTGACTTGCAAGTCAATTGTGATGCTTGACTCAAAATATGTATTTTAAATGATCTATGGTACCATCAGGATGAAGTAACCTCGACTTACCACCTTTTGGGTGAGGGGGGAACAAAAGTTCAATTTGCGCGCGGCAAAATAAACTTGATCCGGCAAATGACCTGTTTACGGGGCAAGACTACCAAAAATTGGCAAGTTTGCGGGGCAGGGAATAAAAGTGCGTCTGGACCGCCATAGTTTTACCTGTTCCATTGCCTGAGATGCGTACTCAACTGCTCATTCTGTGGTTGTAAATACTGGATCCTAAGTGAGAAAGTTGGAGTTGCCGAGAAATGTTAATCTATGCCAATCTATGGAGGTTCACAATGGTTGATGTTAGCTATCCATCCAAGGACTGGCGCGCATTGGCGCGGGATTAACGCGCACTAACGCGCACTGACGCGGCATTGACGCGCACTGACGCGGCGTTGACGCGGCACTGACGCAGCAGTAACGCGCATTGCCGCGGCGTTGGCGCGGCATCTGCACGACGTCGAGGCGGCAGGGAGTAAATTAAGAGGATCTTCCAGACCTCCTAAGAAGTCATTCAACGTGTCTTTTCAAGTTTAGAATGGCTAGGGCACAATGTACCCCAGAATTGACAAAAACTAATGGGACTTCTCCTATGGAAAGAGTTTGTATTTGACCCAAACATTGTCAGATTCTCTCCCAGCTCTTATCTAACTGCTTATGAGTGTAGTTTGAGTGCATTTAAAGCCTATGGGGATTGCCAGTAAGTTCAACATTTGCCGCGTCAACGCCGCGGCAATGCGCGTTACTGCCGCGTCAGTGCCGTGCCGGTGCGCGTCAGTGCGCGCCTGCCGCGTCATTTTTACCAGACCCCAAACATGTAGGAACATACAGGTGGTTATCCATACGTAAACCTACAAGATGCCAACGGAGCACACACTCATTCCAGGGGGGCGATGATATAAGACACTGAGCAACTGTGGACTGGCCGGCCTAAATGGCTGGACCACCGATACAACCACGTGGGACCTGACCACCAGCGAACTTTGCTGGTGTGCCGGAAGGGTTCCCCCTTCCCAGGCATAACTCCCCGGTGTCCACCAGTACACAGGAACTTGTCGTAAGTCTTCCCTTTGCAGAGTGCATGCAGGAGCCAACAACCAAAAATATGGTGTGTTCAACTTCCGGGGAAGGTCCAAAGCCACCCAGGAAAGAACGAAGGATTGTAGCCGCATGAGCTGATTCTAGCCGGGGTGTATATGCACGGTCAAACCGGGTCAGCGTTGCGTGGATGATGTGGCTATGCTGAAGTCTTCCCACGGTTCACCTCTCGGTTTAATTTTAATTTACAGTAAGTGTTTAGACACGAGGAGAGGAAGAAAAATTACATGGAAGGACGAGATAATTTTGCTTGGATTCTGACCCAGGCAACTCTCCCCTTCTATGTCTACGATGCACAGACCAAGACATCAAAGATCTAAACCACCCGGCAAAGGCTGAGGTTACATAGGGCTGCGCGACGGTTCTGCGGGTGTGGTACAGCGGATATTTATCCCGTTCCGTCGGGGCCTGAGGAAATTTCTTGACGGTGACGGGACGGAAATGGGACTGTTCGATGACGGCCGGCGAAATGACGGGCACTAGTATACGGGTGTCTGTCGAAATGAACAGATCTCCTGTTGTTCAGCGTCTTGTTCCCCGCTGGCGCATTTCAGTACAATACGCGCTACATCGGCGAGCGCAACATCGCGCAGGCGCGCGCCGCACAGGTTGGCCGCAAGCCCCGCGGTATCATCCTCTCGTCGCCGCACGGCGCACGGCAGTGTTTTTCTTCTCTCCCCTCATCAAGGCGCCCAAAATGCCTCCCGCCCGTTTATTTCTGGCTCAGACTTTCAGAGGCATGCCTTACGCTCTCAAACCCGTCCCAAAATTCGGTCGCAAATGGACTTTTTGTGGACGCCGGTGTAAGCTTCGCCCAGAGAAAGCTGTGCTTGATGTAAGTACAACCTTGGGAATGTCGGATAGCGCTATGACGCACAAACTTAAACGACAACTCTCTGGTTCCAAGCTGATCCACATCGCAACCTCTCAGGCCGGCAACAAACCAGGCCGCGGACCGACTCTTCTTTATCAAATTACATAAACCTCATGCTCAGCTTCTTGCCATTGCTTCTTTGGACACGCAATGGTCCGCCCCCGACCACTCCTCGCACACGCGCACCCCGTGCCACACCACGCGCCTCAAACATCTCCTCCTCCCCGCCCTCCTTCTCGCCTTCCTAGCGCTCTCCGGCCTCCTCGCGCTCCTCGGCGACACCGACCCCGCGGAGCTCTTCAACGCTTTCCTGTATGCCAAGCGTGCGGTGACGGGCACTGGTTCTTTCCTCCTCTTTTTGATGTCGATTCTAGATAACGACAGTATACCTCATCGTCGTCTTTGTCGGCCTTCTCGTCATGCTCGTCCTCGCGGTGATGCTGAGCGTGTGGTACTGCAGGGGTACGTGCTCACATACATCCCTTCTTCCCTCATCCTTCCCTGTCCCACCCTTCCACCGACTCCCCCGCGAGTGCCCATTTATTTATTTATTCATGCATCCAGACCCCTTTGAGAACCCCCTCTGCTGTCCCTGCTATCTATGTACAGTCTGTGTAACGTGCGGCGGGCTAGGTACGCCTCCTACGCCTTCGTTCATGTGCTGACTCCCCCCTCCTTCCTCCTTCCCTTCCTTGCTTCGAATCCTTCCTCCGGTTCGACTCGCAATATCCGTCACCAGACTTGGACCCGGAAACCTTCCAAGAATGCATCGCCTGCGGACTGTGCGCCGAGGGCGTCGAGCAGGCGTAGCGTAGCTATCGACTTCACCAAACAACACCTTCTTCTCCCTTGTTGTTAATCTCTAATCTAGGGGGTGCCGCGGACTACCTAGCCAGTACCTAATGCTGAGACTTTGGATCCCGACTCCATCCATCTCCGGCCTCACTCACCCACCCACCGCGTCCCGTCTCCGCAACCGACATCTATTTCCTTTCATTCTTTACTATACGCCAATGTTCTGTTTTTCTAGGTTGAGAACAATCACGGTCACCCCCCGAGCCCCGAGTTGAGTTCGAATTCGTTCCGGATGCGGAGCGGAATCGATCGTGAAGTCGAGACATGTAAAGTACTTGTGTAAATTCAGAATCTCGAGTGATAACCGCCTACACCACGCGACCTACTTGTGTAAATTCGATTTTGCGAAATTGAGCAGGGACTTGCAAACGAGCGCGAGGCAACGGGGAGCGGTCCAAATGGTAAAAATAACAATGGCATTAACGCAGCAATCAATGACCCAGCCCCGGATCGAGCGGGGTCCTGCTTTAAGTTTATCTTATCAAACTGACTGCTGGCAGGCGCACACCATGTGCTGCCGGGTCTCCCTCGTACCTTGTACTTGACCAAGTCCATCCCGAGTTCCTGCGTGTGTAGATATAGGCGGAACTGCTAAAGCCATCGAGATGACTAGATTTGTAACAGGGAAGTAAATTGAGTGGTTCGATTTCGGGGGAATTCGGAATTCGGAAATTGGGCGAGCGGCAGGGCAACTTCGATGCTTTTTTTGCGGGCTTGCAAATGAGAGAGAGAGGACCAAAAAAAAATGATTGCCCGCGACGAATGAGCCGGCCCCGGATCGAACGGGGCCTCCTGCTTTAAGTCACCTAATGCTGGCAGGCGCACGCCATGTGCAACCGGATCTTACTTGACCTTCCTCCTGAGCTCCTCTGTGTGTGCGTGTAGACGCAACTGCGACCGAGATGACTGGGTTTATAACGGGGAAGTTTGGTGGTTCTATTTTGGCCAATTCGGAATTCAGAGATTCGGCGAGCGGTAGATCAAATCAGCATCGATATTTCACTCGAGAGAGCGTGAAAAAATGCATCCAAAATTTACAATGACCCGGCCCTGAATTGAACGGTGTCCTCCCGCCAACATTTTGTGCAGCGGCTTACGGTTGGCGGGCGCACACCATGTGCGACCGGGTCTACTCACTTATGCATAGCGTTGTTGATGTTCTTGCCGAGTTCGTGGTATGCATGTGGACGCGCCTACGTTCGAGACGACTAGGTCTATAAGCGGAATTGAAGGTCAGTGGTTCGATTTCTAGGAAGCCTCAAGTCGGTCAGGAATTGGGCAAAGGCGCTGTGGAGCACCAATATCTCTGGGAGACGTCACGCGAGAGAGGGACCAAAAAAGCATCTGCACGGAAACGGTGCAGCGTGTAGAAGATTTGCCGGCATTCAGTGAATATCGTCGATCGGATACGACACGGTAAAAAGCGGTAGCACATATGAAATGCCCCAGCTAGCATGTGTAAAGTGGGCGGCAAGTTGGAGAAGGTAAATTATAATTAGGCTGGGCGAGGTTTCGTCGTCGATCAAAGAAATAGCGAGCCAAATGCCGAATTTCATTCTGAATCTTGTCCAATTAAAATAGACTCCGGCCATCATTTGGGTTTCAAGCCAAATAAGTATTCTTCGAGCCAGAGACGGTCTCCTGAATTCAAGGATTAATCATGACTGATAAACAAGGGAAGCGAGGTGCGTACCGTCAATTTCTCCACGCCGCTTGCGGGCCACGAAAGTATCCGCCGCAGACCAAAAATTACCGCGGCCTCGTGCACCGTTCTCCCAATCTTCCCAATAATCGTTGTAGAGGGCGCCCACGAGGCGCACCTCGCGGAAGGGACATTTATCCATCCATTCGAACGCCTCAGAGAAAGATGTAATCGGCCAAAGGAAATATACGCTCCCTGTCTACGAAGACATCGAAAATATCGAGGTGAGTGACGAAGGTGAACAATTGGTGGTGCAGGTCAATGGACGGGACGTCGCCGAATAACTCTTCAAGACTCGCAGACAGCCGCTCAATGTGCATGTCTGCGAGGATCGGCAAGAGCGAAGGACGCATGAAGTAACTGTCGACGGCAAAATCTATGACTCCAGTGCAAAGCTTGAGAACGTCTCTCGCCTCTTCCTGCGACCACGGTTTGTCCGTATAGTCCAGCATCAGATGCCGAACGGTGTTGTGTAGGAAGGGGGCCGGTTTTGCTTTGATTGCAATCACGGAGTGGGTACTGGCACGGATAGTTTTGTATAGGAAGGGTTCGATCCTACTTGAAATTTAAAGAGCGTAAGTGCGCAGCGATGGGTGTCGTACCAGATAAGAACGCGGCGAGCAACCCGTAAGAGGGTGGGGATTTCACTCGGGTGCATTAGCGCTGCCGATTCGAAGATTTCGCGCTCCAGATCGACTGGGAAGGAAGGATCTCTCGCCGTCGATCCAGCAGACATGGGAGTCGACGGATGGGAGGGTTACGTCAGCCGAGCGCCGTGATAAGCGCCGCCCTTTGTCTACACTCGGTTTCGTCCTTTGCCTCCACTTAATTATAAGTATAACTGTTTTTCCTCCAAGAACGAATATGAGAGGAGGGAAATGTGCAGCCGCCTTGCAGCGATCTTGAGCCTTTGCCACCACATATTTTACAAGCCGCAGGCAGCTTCAAAGTTTCCGATCCTGTGTGTGTAATTGCCGTAGGCAGCTTCATTTAAACCTTTCAGGATTTGATTAATTCGACCGCCTTCACTGCGGTCAGGGCTTGACAGACGTCACGAGGCGGAGAGTATCGAAGGCGAACCACGACAGAACAATATTATATGGGGACGGGCACGGCCGTTGATCGATCCGGCAGTTTTGTAGTTGTTTGTTCTCAATTACAACTCAGCCATCGATGTTCCTCCATGTACTGGCTTCCCTGCGCAACCTACGGACTTGGTTCAAAGACTGAAAATGCTTGTTTTATGCTTCAATATAAGGTCACTCCAAAATCTTCCCTATTTCGCCGGAGGTTTGATGGCCAGCCGCCATTTTCCGCTCACCTTTATAACAGAAAGCTTGAAATTGGTTCAAATAATTCTACAACTCCCTCAGAGCATTAAACTGGTCATATCTGCTATTAAAAGTCACAAAAACAGGGCTTTTTCTGAAGGTTTGAGCTCCGATTGAAGACAGGACAGACTGTCCGAAGAAGGCACGTGACCAAATTCCTTGTCAGAAAAATGCCCATCGTTTGTTCAAATCTCAACATTTCTCGTAGGTTGGTTGGACAATGTCGTAAGGAAATAGCCTCACCACAAAGGTATTGTGCCAGATTCTTGAATTTGGCCGTATCTTTTGAGAACTTGTCTCATGTTACCTGAAATTTGGATCTGCCTTGCATTTTTGGAAGAAAATAAAAAATCCGGCACAGTACTTTTGTGGAGTGTATATTTCTTCACAAAATTCTCCGTGGAAATCAGTCGATTCATGGAGATTTGACAAAACGATGGGGGCTTTATGCTGATGCGAAATTGATCTCTCAATTACATTCCCTGGGATCAGTTCCAAGTACACAAGTGACTGCCAGATAACAGCAATAAGTGTTATGAGTCGTTCTGAACATATTTTGGACCGAACTTGCCTCTTTTCTCATCACTAACATCGGTTTTTCTTGATTTCGCAAAAATGCTGATAACTTTTCCGATTCTAGATGGATCCTCAACTTTTCGCTGTCAAAGTTGGCGGTAAAGAGTCTGTACACAATTCTATTGTTCCGGAATTCCGAGTTTGCGTTCAGTTGCTGAGAGGGTGCCAAGTGTTCGGCCAAAATCATTCATTTTTCGCGTAGATGAAGAAATTCAAAAATCAGCCACAGTACTTCTATTTTTATCCTTATTTCCTTCTCCCATTTTCTTTCGACCAAGGCGCCAAAATGCGTTGGTAGAAGGCTGATGCATTTGCGAAGTTGGAACCGAACTCTTCTATGAAGCAAACAACTACAAAGCTGCCGCTTTCCGATCGGCTGATGCCCGTCCCCACAATATATACTATGACCTAGCTACGATGATTCATAATTTTTGAGCCATTGGCAGCAGCACTGCCCGATTTATTCAGAAAGCCAGGTGATGAATTGGATCTACACCTCATCCATGAATGCATACACGTGTCGCATTTTACCAGCTGGCTGGACCGTCGAAAATTAGCATGAAAATACACGTGGTCATTTCATCGGATACACCCGTCACACATCAATAAGACTCGTTCGAATCCGAGTCCTCATCCAGAGAGGCAAGTTCTACTGAGACGGTTGCTTCGGGAAACGCGGCCGCATACCTCTCGGCGCCTGGGAAGGGATTCGCGCCGATAACCTCGATCCGCCGCGGATAGCCACTAGGGCGCAGGGCGGAGAGAACCGCGACAGAGTCTGCGCCAAGGAAGGGCTCAAAGACAGTGACACTCTCCAGCGCTGGAAGGTTCAACGCGGCGAGGAAGCGCCCTATGCTTACGGGGATTTCGTCGTCGTCCTTGGGTAACAGGAGACTGAGGGAGAGCAGCCAAACAAAGGGCGGGAGCGGAAGAATTGGTTCCGTGGACTGGGCCAAGCTATACATGGAGAAGCGACACTCTTCGAGGGCTGGGGTTTCGCGAAGAATAGCGACGGCTTCTTGTACAAGCAACGTTGCAGTGAGAGTGGTAATCTGGGACCAGGGAAGCGTGATGGAGAAGGGGTTGAATGTCAGGTGGAGTGCCACATCCTTGAGCTTTGGTGCCTGCGCGAATAGAACGACCGGTGCCGCACCGGGCTCAGGGAAGTGTGGGTATTCGGTGGGACCCACGAAGACGTTGCGGAGGAGTGGCATTGGACCAGCGATACGGTGGAACTCGTTCTGCGGAAGAATGAGATGGATCTCTTCCCAACGGCGGGCGTGGTGCACGATGGCTTGAACAAATGAGATGGTGAAATCATCAAGCATCCTGCAATCGCAAGAAAGTTCAATGGAAAGTGAGCATGCTCCGGAACGCTGAAGCCACAACTCCAACAGATGAAGGTGGTGCTCGTAAAGACAAGGGAGATTGAGATTTAGCCGGAAAGCTTTCCACAGAACAGGGGTGGACAGAGCGACATCGCGCCATTGGCGGCATATGCGACATAGAAAGGAGGGCGACAGCGATCCGAAAAGAAGCGAGCGTTCCGGATAAGAAGGAAGGAATTGAGTGAATATTTCGGATGTGATCTCGGCCGGCAAGCACAAGACAGGGTATTTGTAGGTGGCAAGCTCCCTGTGGCATTTATCGCGCTCGATAATCAGCGCATCGATCGAGCGCTGAAGAGAGTCGATTTCAGTGTCCAGTTTCGAAATCCGGGCACGAGTGGCGGCTCGCGCAGCTTTCGACTCTCCTGCATTCAAATCCCGAGCGACCATCTGAAGAACTCATGAATTTGAATGCTGTACACATCAAAATGCCACGTACATCCAGACTAACGTTCAGCGGAAGGTGAATAGAGAGGCCAGAAAGGATGATCCGATGGGGTAATGGGGACTGGCAATCACACCAACGAAAATGTCTGTTTGCACTTATTTATTCCATCGTCTGGGGTCGCTGCAGCCCTCCCCACTGATGCTATGATTTCAAATAAAAATTGAGGCGACATATGAGAGCCATGTCCATGTATTCTGCGAGACGGAATGTTTGAATTTTGCCCAGGAAGAATTTTATGAATTACCGGATTTGGGTGTGAAATTGATGTGAAACGGAGAAAAGAATTCACAACAGACTAACAAGGGATAAAATGAAAATTCTGTCTCGCAGAATACATGCGCAAGGTGAATGCAAACAACCTTCCCCCTCAAAGCTCATCCAAAATATTGATGACTGAGGCTGCACCGACGCTGCCTTGAGCAAGGCCATCAAAACCCTTTACGTTGCCAGTCCCCATGGGGTAGGGGAAAAACGACTTTGATCGTACACGTGCCATCTCTCACGATTGTTCCGGCATTCGGCATTCGGCGTCGCTCAGCAAGCCAGGGCAAGCCCCACAAAACTAGTTCCGATAATGGCAATTATCGCAGACTAAGAATGAAAAAAACCTGAGCATTCAAATACTGTAATATTCCCAGTGCAAAGTCCTTATGCTGGGTTCCCCCGAATCTGGGCAAATCTGCCTGACTTCGGCAAACATCTGCTTCTGTAAATCTGCCGGGATCTGTCAAGACATCCTCAAAGTCATGAGTTTTTTGTCAATTTACCCCGTACCCGACTCCGCTGAATAGCGCAGCTGAATTGGGAGAATTTTCGCAGTTGGAAACAAGTTGCGAATAAGGATGGACACGGGTAGTACACCCGCGGGTATGGTTGGGCTTACCCCGACCCGCGTACGGGTTGGGTCTCAAAACCGTACGGTTTACCCGCGAGTCCCCAAACCCGTCAAGTATACCCTCGGAATTTCCGGCATAAATACCATTTTTTTGTCTAGCACAGTGCAGTAAGACTTAGACTATTTAACAATGTAATTAAATTTGGATTTGCTCTCTGTTGTGTGTGCTCAATAGAAGTTGGACTGGGTGAAGCTGCTTTTCAAGAGTTGAAAATGATCATGCAAAAGCTGGGAGATGATTTTTAAAATTCCTGGATACGCGGTCAAATCGACTGCCTTACCTTCAACTGGTCGGGCCGAGTGTCTCAACATGCCAAAGTTGAATGTGCTGGGGCGTAGAATGTTCAATATTGGGAGAATATGGCGTAGAGAAGTTGCATATCAAAGTTTTAAGCCGCTCCGCTCAGGAGGCGAGTCTGTTCAACGTTCGGCTGTGGCAATGCTGGTGGTCGGCAACGTAAAGGTCCGACTCTGGTAAATGATCTGTGGCTTGTCTGTGGCCAAGAGTCGGGTAACCTCAGAGCCCGAGTGTACTTCACTCAGATACTCTCCTGGCTTAATGGCGCCAGCTTGAAATGAAAATTTGAGCCTGTTTGTAACTCTAAAACTTATCGTAGCCAGCCTCCCCGTCAGTCTACTGCCAGTGGTGGCGGAGAGAGCTGCTAGGGGCCGTTCTTACTACAACTAGTTTCCTTGTTTGCCTATATTGACCGGGCTCAAAGGTCCAGAAACATCAAGACGGGCTTTAATGCGCGAGTGGGAAAAAGGAAGCATCACCTGCCAGTTGGTCATGACCCGGCCCCGGATCGAACGAGGTCCTCCTGCTTTCGCCCACGTAATGCTGGCAGGCGCACGCCATGTGCTACCGAGTCTCCTTCTTTCCTTATACTTGACCAAGTTAACGCTAAGATATACATAGGTGGAACTGTGATCGAGACGACTGCGGCAAAGTACGGTGGTTCGATTTCGGGTAACTCGGGCGGAGATCTCGGCTAGCGGGAGTACAGTATCCATACTGTTGCAGGCTTTCAAGCAAGAGAGGGGGGGAAATGCCTTCCAAACTTTACATGGAATGACCCAGCCCCGGATCGAACGGGGTCCTCCCGCCAAGATGCACTTTGGCAGGTACTAACAGTGGGCGGGCACACACCATGTGCTGCTGGGTCTTATCCCTTACCCGATGTGTTCTTGATGTTCATCCCCAAGTTCCTGTGTGCATGTGGACAGGACTGCGATCGAGATGACTAGATTTATAATAGGGAAGCTTGGTGGTTCGATTCCGGTAATTCAACAATTGCGCAAGCCGTAAAGACAGCACCGGCTGTTTTCTTCCTGCGGGCTTTTACGCGGGAGAGGCACCAGGGCATGACGAGTGTTACCGGATCTACTTCCTTACCCACAGTATGCATTCTTGATGTTCATTCCGTGTTGAGTCGTGAGTGTGCATACATGTAGATCTAGACGCGACCGCGATCGAGACGAGACGAGATGTACCGAGAGCAACAGCACAGCAATACTGCGGTGGTTCGATTCGGGACGTCGGTCGGGAATTTGGCTAACGGTAGGTATTTTTTCTGGTTTGCCAAGGAGGGAAATTCGGAAAATGCTTTCAAAATTTTAACTCAAAGACCCAACGGTTCTCCTCAGGCTCACCCCGGGATGACTCAGACTGCGCACTACAATACTGAGAATCTGAGACAACTGGGTCTAGAAGGTATCGTGGTGGAAGAAGACTCGGGATACATGTAATTAGGTTCGGTGTTGCGATCTCTAGGAAGTCGGAAATATGAAACTCCCGCCACCACAAGGCTTTCTATAAGTAGAGAGCCTTAGTCTGCTTCTCTGATTTCGGCCGTGCAGTCAGCAGTTCTCGCGTATGTAAACGCCTGTTCTCCCCGCCCTGCCGTGCTGCGGACGATTCAATGCTGCGGACAGCTCGTAATGATCAATCCTGCTTGCGCAATCCGTTCTCTTCTCCATGGGCCTATTGGTTGTGAGTTATATATACAACGCATCTCGGCTACATAAATTGAGGTCCCGGATCGAACAGGGTCCTCCCCGCCAACATACCCAATGTATTCTCGATGTTCATCCTGAGTTCTGTGTGTGTGGATGGAGACGGCGATTTAGATGATTGAGCTGGAGATTATGTATGACAGGGAAGATTTTTTTACGGGGAATTCGGTCGAGAATTGGCAGGGCCTGCCAATGTTTCTACTGGCTTTCACGCGAGAGAGGGTAAAAATGTTTCCAAAACTTCCAATGACCCGACCCCGAACCGAACGGGGACCTCCCGCCAACATTTCTTCCTGCAGCGTATATTACACATGGTGGGCGGGTGCAAGCCGTGTACTACCGGGTTTACTCCCCTACCCAAAGGGTTCTTGAGGTTACTTCCATGTTCGTGTGTGTAGATATAGACGGACCTGCGATTGAGATGTTCAACACGGTCGCAGTACAATAAGTAAAGGGTTCGATATTTGATGTTCGGAAGATTGGGTAGAGCTCAGGGTGCGGACTGCGAGTTCCTAATCATTTTCATCCGACGGAGAGAGTTCCTAAAAAAAATGTTGTCATCCTCTGTCTATGACCCGGCCCCGGATCGAACGGGGTCCTCCCGCCAACAGCTATTTCTCACTTCTATACTACATGCACGGCGGGCGCACTACATGTGCTACCAGATCCACTTCCTTACCCACAGTATGGGTTCTTGATGTTCATTCTGTATTGAGTTGTGAGTGTGCATGTATGTAGATACAGACGCGACCGCGATCGAGACGAGATGCAACGAAAGCAATAGCACAGCAATACTGGGGTGGTTCGATTTCGGGGAATTCGGCTAACGGTAGGTATTTTTGCTGGCTTGCCAAGGAGGGAGCCTGAGATGGGGGGAAAAAATTACTTACTTAAAATGTTTCCAAGATTTTAAATCAAAGACTTGGCCCCAGATCGAATGGGGTCCGAGTCCCGCTTGGCATTGAACGCCTTCGAGTTCAAGTCAAATTGGAATTTCACTGGGCGGGTGCACACCGTATGCTGCCGAGTCTCGTTCCTCTGGTTCACCCCGGGATGACTGCGCACTAAAATACGGAGAATCTGAGATAAATGGGTCGAGAACTTAGGGATCATCGTAGAAGAAGTTAGGTTCGGTGGTTCGATACCTCCAGGACGTCGGAAGTTTGAAATTTGAAACTCCCGCTACCACAAGGCTTTCTATAAGTAGAGAGCCTGATTTTTAGTGCATCCCATTTTCGTCAGCAGTTCTCGCGTAAACGCCTGTTCCCCCCGCGAAATTGCGTCGGCCTGCCGTACCGTGCTGCGAATGATTCAATGCTGCGGACCGCTCGTAATGATCAATGATGCTTGCGTCCTCCGTTCTCTTCTCCACGGGCCTATTGGTTGTGAGCTATATATATGTTCAACGCACATCTCGGCTACAGAAATTGAGGTTCAATTGGCAGGGAAATCGGAAAAGCAAAGAAAAGAAGAGGGGCACGAGCCAAGGAGCAGAGTTGGAGATAGTTGGTGTGTAGGCCATTCGACGAGTCTCGGGGTAGAAATGTGGACTGTAGGGATGGCGTGTGGGACGCTTTAGGTATGTATATTCGAACGGAAGTTGATTGTACGAGACGGCGGCCGAGCTACGGAATAATCGTCGTATTATGGCGAGCCGTCTGTCGTAGAAAGCAAGAGTACGTGCTATGTCTGAGCTTCTCCGAGTCCACTTGGTGGCCCAAATGGATTTAAGTTAGATTATCCGATTGCTGCTGTTCTTCTGGGGGTCCTGCAGTTGGAAAAAAGGTGGCGAAATGGTCAGCACCCGAATCGTGAGGACTCGGATGTAGTCTAGTTATATTTATATTTACATATTTCGCAGAGAAAAGAAGAAACAGTTATCTTGCGGTGAGCCTCCGAGGCAGTCGGATCAGTTGCCGGAAACACGGATCAATTTCTTACTCCCTTGATCTGATTGCGAACTTTCTCACCCACAACGACACCTAAAGGTCGTCACTGGGCATACCCCACGTAGCCACTCCCTGTAGCGTGGTATACCCCAGGTCTACCCGGCTCTACCGAGCTCGAGCCACGAGCATCAAATCAAGATGTGTGGATGTCGTTCTCTGTACCTGAAACGAGATGGGACCCCTGTGCTTGCTATTCCGTTCCACATTGCACTGTCTCAGTCTGTCTGTCTGCGGTCCTGTTCATCAAATGTCAAGGTTTTTCGTTCCTGCCCACACCGCGACCACTCTCAAAACTGGTGTTGTGGGGTTTGCCGAGCGAATGCCGAATGCCGAAACCAGACAGCACGTGTGCGATCAAATTCGTTCTTCTCTTCCGAACCTCCATCCTGTTTCCTTTGCTTTTCGCTGGAAGGTAATATGGAGGTACGTGTCCTTTTGACATGCACAGTATCGAATCCACGAATTCTTCAGATGGTCGCTCGGGATTTGAATGCAGGAGAGTCGAAAGCTGCGCGAGCCGCCACTCGTGCCCGGATTTCGAAACTGGACCATGAAATCAGCTTCCTTCAGCGCTCGATCGATGCACTGCGTATAGAGCGCGATAAATGCCACGAGGAGCTTGCCGCCTTCAAATACCCTGTTTTGAGCTTGCCGAACGAGATCACATCCGAAATATTCACTCAATTCCTTCCTTCTTATCCGGAACGCTCCCTTCTTTTCGGCCCGCTGTCGCCCTCCTTTCTATGTCGCATATGCCGCCAATGGCGCGATGTCGCTCTGTCCACCCCTGTTCTGTGGAACGCTCTCCGGCTAGATCTCGTTTTCCCTCGTCTTTACGAGCAGCAACTTCATCTATTGGAGTTGTGGCTACAGCGTTCTGGAGGATGCCCACTTTCCCTCGAGCTTTCTTGCTATTGCGGGATTCCCGATGATTCATTTGTCAAAGCCATCGTGCACCACGCCCACCGCTGGGAAGACATCCATCTCATTCTTCCGCAGAACGAGTTCCACCATATCACAGGTCCCATGCCACTCCTCCGCAACGTGTTCGTAGGTCTCACCAACTACCGTGAACCTGAGCTCAGTGTGGCACCGGTAGCTTTATTTGCGCAGGCACCAAAGCTCAAGGATGTGACACTCCACTCGACATTCAACCCCTTCTCCATCACGCTTCCCTGGCCCCAGATTACCACTCTCACTGCGACGTTGACTGTACCAAAAGCTGTCGCTATTCTCCGCGAAACCGAAGCCATCGAAGAATGTCACTTCTCGTTGTATAACGGGTCCCAGTCCACGGAACCAATTCTTCCCCTCCCGCCCCTTGTTTGGCTGCGCTCCCTCAGTCTTCTGTCATCCAACGGCGCAGTGCCCCGAAGCATAGGACGATTCCTCTCTGCGTTGAACCTTCCAGCGCTGGAGAGTGTAACTGTCTTCGAGCCCTTCCTTGGGGCAGACCCCGTCGCGGCTCTCTCCGCACTGCGCCCCAACGGCTATCCGCGGCGGATCGGGATTCTAGCGAAAAATAGCTTCTCAGGCACCGAGATGTATGCTGCCGCGTTTCCCGAAGCCACCGTCTCAAGCAGCCGTCTCAGTGGAACTCGCCTCTCGGAATGAGGAATTGGATTCGAACGAGTCTTATTGATGTGCACATAGTGTCGATGATTTAACAACGCGCGTCTTCAGGCTGTTTGTCTATGGTCCAACCTCGTGTTAAGTTGAGTTGAATTGAATTTCAATCTAGTTGCTGTATGTGGCCGGGGAAGGCTATGGCAGCTGTACGCTAAATGGTAAGGAGGGTACAAGGAGAAGGCACCAGACGTTCTCAAGCTCTGCACCGGAGTCATAGATTTTGCCGTCGTCAGTTACTTCGCGGATCCTGCTCTCTTGCCGATCCTCGCAGACATGCACGTTGAGCGGCTGTCTGTTGGTCTTCAAGTTATTCGGTGGCGACCTGTATATTGACCTGCACCACCAATTGTTCGCTTTCGTCACTCACCTCGGTATTTTCGACATCTTCGGTGACAGGGAAGCTCATATATTTCCTCACCTCCCTGTGCTCCCCGCCTTGCCCCACCTGTGTCTGAACGAGGCGCCGTGGTCCGTCGTGGAGAAAATGCTGACGGACTGCGCAAAAATCGAGCTCCTTGTCCTTCTTTGGCCGTATAGATCTGCATCACAGGGCTTTGAGTGGATGGATAAATTCCCCTTCTGCGATGTGCGCCCCGTGGGTGCCCTCTACAACGATTATTGGGAAGATTGGGAGAATGGTGCACGAGGCCTCGGTAATTTTTGGTCTGCGGCGGACACTTTCGTGGCCCGCAAGCGGCTTGGAGGAATCGACGGTACGCGCCTCGCCTCACTTGTTCGTCAGTCGTGATTGGTACTTGAATTCAGGAGACCGTCTCTGGCTCGAAGAATACTTATTCGGCTTGAACCCAAACAATGACACGGAATCTGTTTTAATTGAGCAAGATTCTGGTTAAAATACGAAATCGAACCACCAAGCTTCAACGTACAAAACCCTCGTCTCGATCGCAGTCGCCTGTACATGCATACTGCGAACTCAGGATGGACCTCAAGAACGGCCTATGTATGGAAGTAAACCCGGTAGCACATGGCGTGCGCCCACCATCCGTATGTCGCATCAGACGAAGTTGGCGGGAGGCCCCTGTTCGATTCGGGGCCGGGTCGTTACGACTTCTTATCGTTGTATTTTTGCCATTTGATCCTCTCCCCGGTGCCTCTCTCTCGCCTGCTCAATTCCGCGCTAAAACCCAATTTACATCATGATAATCTCGACGTCGCGATCGTCTCCCCTCCGGAACGAATGCGAAGTCAAACTCGGGGTCACTGTGGGCGTTCTCAGCTTGATCTACAACAGAACAGCACGATCAAGGAAAGGAAATGGATTGTTTGCTCTTAGTATACGCCTTCTCGACGCCCTCCAGGCACCCCTTTTTTTGACGAGATTCGAAGTAAGGATTGAAGGACCCTGGACGATGCGAACGACGGGAAGACGGAGGATTCGCCGCAAGGAGGATTAATGAAACGGGGGGAGAGTCAGAATGGGATTCAGACAAACACGCGCACAACGACGACGACGACGAGGTATACTTACTGTCGTGCGTAACGATGACTGTCCATGGAACGAATTGAAGGAGCGAGGAAAAGGAAAAGGTAAGGTAAGAAAAGAAAAGGGAGGAAAGAAAGAAAGAAGGAATGGGCAACGCAACGTACGTTTCCGCCTGGGCGCGTAGGTGACATGCCGGGGCCCGGTGCTGTGCGCGGCGGCGGACCATTAATGTAATATACAACCCGTATCGTACCACGTTACACTATACCCAAAGATAAGTAAGTAAGAAAGCAGCTATGTATACTAGTACTAAATGAATGTCATTGAAGTGAGTGAGTGAGCGAGTGTGTAGATAAGTAGCCGCGAAGGCTACGTAAGTAAGTCCGAGTGAAGTCCGATTAAAACAGCCCGTCGTGTGTGTTTGGGTACCATACCATAGAAGCCCTAGTCTAAATGTCATTGAGTGAGTGAGCGAGTGAGTGTGTAGATCGCCGCCAAGTCCAAGTCCAAGTCCGCCGTCGTGTGTGTGTGGGTACCCTAGAATCAAAAAAAGCCCTCACCGCCTCACAAAAAGCAGCGGCACCACCTCCGGCGGCTGCAGCGTCACCGCGCCCGGCTTCCGCCCCGCAAGCACGCCCCGTACCCTCTCTTCGTCCCACCCTCTCCCTTTCCCTTGTCCTTCCCCTTCTCCGCCTCCGTCCTCGGCGTCCAGTGCTATTCGGTGGTACCGCAGCAGCGTGCACAACACCGCCGCAAACTCGACGCTCGCAAACTTGCGCCCGGAGCACGCGCGCGCGCCCTCGGAGAAGGGGAGGAAGGTGCCTTTGGGGGGTTTGAGCAGGCCTGGGGGGGGCGGCGGGGTTTTGTCCTCTCCCTCCCTATCTCCATCTTCTTCGCTGTCGTCCAAGGTGGGGGGTGTGGGCGCGGCATCAGGCCCGACGATCCACCTCTCAGGTCTCCACACCCCCGCCTCCGCCCCCCACACGCGCGGGTTCAGGTGCACCCCCGTGCCGTTCACCGACACGCGCGTCCCCGCGGGCACGACGTACGTCCGGCCCTTAAACGCAATCGGCGCGTCCGCCGCGGTCCACTTGTTCGTCATTCCTGTTGGGGGGTAGACGCGGAGGGTCTCGTTCTACCGCTCCCCGTTAGTTCTTTCTTCCACATGGCTGATAAAAAAGAAGAAGGAGGAGGGGAAGGGAAGGCGCACCATAACAGCAAAAATCCACCTCACCCCCGCAAAATCGCGCTCATACTCCAGCTCCCCGCGCCCCTCGGCGCCCGCGCGCGCGTGCAGCGCGTCGACCTCGGCGAGGACGCGCGCCTGCACAGGGGGGTGCAGCGCGAGGAGTATGAGGGCGTAGTGCAAAGTGTTCGCGGAGGTCTCGTGCCCCGCGAAGAGCATGATGAACGCGTTGCCGAGCACCTCCTCCGCGCGCATGCGCCGCCCTTGCCCCATCCCGCCCTTGTCCGCGTCATCCCCGCCCCCGCCCCCGCCATCGCGCTCCGCCGAAACGAGCACAGTGAGCAAATCGTCCTCCGGCGCCGCCTCGCCCTTGTCGAGGCGCACTTTTGTGCGCTCGAGCATGCCGCGCATGTACCCCCCGAACGCGGCGTACGCGGCCCACGCGTGCCCCCACGCCGTCCCCGCGGGCGCGGCGCGCAGGAGCCAGCGCGGCGTGAGGTAGATGGGCATGAGGTGCGCGGTGAGCTGCGCCATCGCCGCGCGGTACGAGAGGGGCGTTTGGACCGCGCAGGGGGGCGAGTCGGTCCACCCGAGGGGCGTGCCGTAGGCGGTGCCCGTGATGACGTGCAGGCCGAGGCGGAGCGTGTCTTCGCCGATGTTGGGGATGCGCAGCACGGGGGCGGGGGCTCCCCAGGAGGCGACCATGAGGCGGGTGAGGCGGACGGCCTCGAGCCAGACGGCGGCGTGGATGCGCTCGCTGAAGACGGGGCCGGTGACGCGGCGGTGGAGGCGCCAGACGTCGCCGTCGGCGTTGATGACGTTGCGGCCGTAGATGTTGATGATCGCGCCGGTGTTGGGCGGCTTGGGGAACTCTGCGCGCTTGGCGTTGACGTGCGCGGCGACGGCGGGGTCGGCGACGATGAGGGTGAGGCCCGCGGGGGACACGGTGACTAAGAGGTCGCCCATCTCGGCGTGCAGGGCGTAGCTGTCCGGGCGGCCCATGGTGAGGAGCTTGTGGAGGTTTGTGCCGGGGCGGAGGAGGCGGAGCTTGCGCAGGATTTGGAAGGCGAAGAAGGAGAAGAGGCCTGGGGGGAAGGGGATGAGCTTGATGGGGAGGCCGATTGCACGGGCACGGCGCAGGTGGCCGTAGAGGGCGACAAAGGGGCGGAGGAACTGGACCAGAGCGTACAGCGCGCAGACGAGGAGGAGGGCGTAGACGGCGAGGGTGGCCATGGGTCGGGCGCCGCTGGGGGCGGGATTGGAGGGGGACACCGGGGCATGGAGGGCGGCGAGCATGTCGTACGACTCGGAGGAGTAGAGGCGTCGAGTTCGGATTAAAAGAGGGGAATGGAGGGATCCATACGGAGGTCGACGGTGTTAAAACTTGAAGAGTCTGATTAACAGGCAGCCCGCAGACAGAGCAAGTACAGGGGTTCCATCTCGTTTCAGGAACATATTATAGAACGACTTCCACACATGTTGATGTGATGCTTGCGGCTCCAGCTCGATAGACAGCAGTGATACACGCTCCAGAGGAGTCCAGAGGCTGCAGGGAGTAGTGCTTCATAGTCTATTCACCGGGGACGGGCAAGGTTACTGGGGTTCGGCGGGGTATGCCCGTCGTGGAGTCTATGTTGTGGAGTGGGTATAGTTCGCAATCAGATCAAGGGTGTAAGCCATTGATCCGCGCTTTCGGCAATTGATCCGACTACCTCGGAGGTAGATAACTGCTTCTTTTCTCTCCGAAGTAAACTACATCCTTAAGCTTCAAGATTTGAGTGCCGACTATTCACCTTTTTTTCAGCTGCAGTACATACCCCCAGAAGGACAGCAGCGACGGACAATCTAGCCCAAATCCATTTGGGCCACCAAGTGGAGAAGCTCCAAGAGGCAATCATCCTTAAAATTTGCCACACAGGTAGTGCTGGCAAGGTTCGGTTCGGTTCAGGTTCGGGGTGCTTTTTCCCGAACGCTGAACCTGAACCTGCGTTCGGTTCACGTTCGGCGTTCGAACGCGTTCGAACCTTTTGAACCTCAGAGCATTTCCCACGCCCAAACTACCTCCGCGCAGTCCCCCCAGAAATTGGGAAGGGTATTTTACCGTCTAAACTTCACACCAAAGCATGCCAGGACATGTTGAAGCGCACCTAGAAATATATCTGAACAAACTCGAGCTGAACAAAGTTTGATCAGATCACGTGAGTGACCATCCTCTCGCAACCTACAGCGTGAAAACATCAAGAAACTCACTAAGAAATGGTCATGAGTGAATAGTATGGATAATGGACAGTCGAGATGGCAATACCTTTGTTAAATTTCCCAAAATATGACTCGATTGTGTTAAAATAGGCTATTTTTGGCAATTTGCGGTTCGGCGTTCGAACGCGTTCGGGAAAATTCTCTGGAGCCTGAACCTTGAACCTGAACCCACCGTTCGGTTCAGGTTCGGTTCAGGTTCGGACCGATTTCCGAACCGGACCCTGCCAGCACTACACACAGGGTCGGAAAAGTGCAATAAGACCTCCAGACCCATCCTACCCTATTAGCCGAGCACAGCCACACCCAAATCGGGTAATTTTCTCAGGAAAAGTGACCGAAAAGGGAATTTTCTGCTGAAATCTGGGGCCGTTCTGCACGAATCTACGGTGTTTTGAGTTGATTTCTGTTGTACGGAATGGACATTCTTCACCTTTCCACGCGGAAATGTACCCCTAAAAAACTCGATTTTTTTTTCGACCCTTCTAAATGTGTTTTCAGAGTTGTCCGAACAAATTCCAAAAAGTGAAATATGGGGTCCCGGACCCACCCTACCCTTTGAGGCTGTGTCTCGGCATCTTCCGGTGGCTGCCTCTTGAGAAGCTCAGACATAGCATGTAAGCACTCCGAGTCTTGCTTTCCGCTGCCAAACGGTTCGCCGTAATACGACGAGTATACGGAAGCTTCCGTAGTCTCGTACCATCAATTTCCGCTTGAATATATCACCTAAATTGTCCCACACGCCATCCCTACGGCCGAAATTTGTACCCCGAGACTCGTCGAACGGCCTACATACTAACTATTTCCAACTTTGCTCCTTGGCGCTTTTCTTTGCTGATTTCCTTGCGAATTTAGGGTATGCGTTGAACATATATATAACTCACAACCAATACGCCCGTGGAGAAGAGGATTCCGGATTCCGCAAGCAGGATTGATCATTACGAGCCTTGTCCGCGGCCGCGGCATTAAATCATCCGCAGCGCGGCAATTTCGCGGGGAGAACAGGCGTTTACGCGAGAACTGCTGACTGCACGGCCAAAATCTGAACTTAATCAGGCTCTCCTTATAGAAAGCCCGGGAGTTTCTTCCGATTTCATATTTCCGAGATGTTCGATCCGGGGCCGGGGCGCAAATTTTGGATGCATTTTTTCCGCTCCGAGTCTCTCGAGTGAAACCCATAACACTATCATAATGGATGCTGCACTCCCGCTGGCCGACGAAGTTCCCCGAAATCGAATTACTCTTGAACTTACTCAGCTTTAACCTTCATCGTGATCTCAATCCCAAAACCCGCCGTGCCGGGCCCCTACATGCACAACATGAACACGGAAGGAACCTCAAGAGCACTGTGTGCAGTAGGTATTACTAGACCCGGTACAGTAGCACTCGGCGTGCACCCGCCCACCATCGTAGTATAGCTTGCAGGAAGAAATGTTGGCGGGAGGCCCCCGTTTGATCCGGGGCCGGGTCATACTTCGGCAAATCGATTTTTTTTTGTCCTCTCTCTGTCGGATGAGAATTATTAGGAGCTTGAAGTCCGCACCCCTGCGGCTCTGCCCAGTTCTCTGAACGTCAAACATCGAACCTTGTGCTTATTGTACTGCGACCATGAACATTCAATCACAGGTCCGTCTATATCATCTACACACACGAGCATGGAAGTAACCTCAAGAACCCTTTGGGTAAGGGAGTAAACCCAGTAGTACACGACTTGCACACGCCCACCATGTGTGATATACGCTGCAGGAAGAAATGTTAGCGGGAGGTCCCCGTTCGATTCGGCGCCGGGTCATTGGGAGGTTTTGGAACATTTTTACCCTTCCTCGCGTGAAAGCCTGTAGAAATATTGGCAGGCCCTGCCAATTCTCGACCGAATTCCCCAAAAAAATTTTCCCTGTTATACATAATCTCCAGCTCAATCATCTAAATCGCCGTCTCCATCCACACACACAGAACTCAGGATGAACATCAAGAACACATTGGGTATGTTGGCGGGGGAGGACCCTGTTCGATCCGGGACCTCAATTTATGTAGCCGAGATGCGTTGAACACATATATATATATGACGTGGGATTGGGCCTCTTCGAGGCGGGAGCTTATGCTGTTCATTTTGTAAAAAAAATCAAATCATATATATGTGTAACCTACCCAACATGAGGTCTCTCAAAGATGTGGCACCACAATATGTGACTCCAACCCAACATATTTGAACTACAGCAGATATTTGAGTGGACCATATCATATGTGATGTGAACCACAATATGTATATGTGAGACGAGGCACCATATATGTGAGATGAGGCACCATATTTGTGAGAGAGGGCCCCATATATGTGATCTCGGGTGGTCTCCGCTGTTGTCTCCGGTGCTCGGGCATGCGCGCCCATCGTCCGAGACCGGGTTCGGGGGACTCCGCCCCCCGGCGGCGTCGTGTCAGTCGTCGATCAAAGAGTTCGGGCAGTTCCGGGTCCGGACCGCAATACCCGGCTTATCTTATCTTGTCAGATCAGATCCATCAACGCATTTGCTTTCCTTCAACAGTCACTGCGTTCCGGGCCTTCCTAAACTCAGCCTGAGTCTAGGTCTCCTAGCAATAGATACACAGAGGACTATGGCTAGGCAACTAAACACAGTCTTTTTTGGCTCTGTTTGGCTCTGTATAGGTGTGATTCAATCAGTGCGTAGATCAGTGTGGGTCAGCGTAGCCCTTCCTAGTCACCTACAAAGAGCTAAACATATATCAGTTGGCTTGAATGAAATATTATTTGTGGATTTACAGAGAAGGTCGGTGGAGGTCAGTGGGGGTCCATGTAGGTCTGGCTAGAGGTTCACAAACAGAATAGTTCACAAACAGAATAGTTTGTGCTATGGGGACCGAGAATGTCCGCAAAGAGCTTATGTAATCTGCTCAATAGTCTCGTATGGTAGACTTTTGGTACTAAACGCATATCCGATTAGGCCCCATCGGGGCATGTTATCAATCTTCAGGATTGAAGGCCGACGGCATCATTGAGAATGGTTATATGTACTTTCCTTTGCCCGGGTCTTTGCATGGAACCTCATGCACAGGACTTGAGAGTTGCTTCCAGTCGTCGTTCAATTTCAATTTCAACTCATTCATGAGGCCTGAGGCCTGATAGGATCCGGGTGTGTTAAATTCTATGAAAATGATTTCCGCGGGGGTGCCATTCAGATCCCCGAGTCCCACCAGAAGTTTGTTCCCTGCCGCTCGCCGGCTGGCTACTATGCCGCCGTTTCCAACGGAGCTGCCGCTCAAGCCGAGTCTCATCAACGAATTATCCGCCATAAAAATCTGATTGCCGTCGGCAAAGGGTGATCTGTTTCTTGAGGAGGCATAAATTAAGGTCGCACACTGTTGAGGATCCATGGCTCGCCACATGGGCATGAATATTTCTTCAACCTTAGAAATCAAGATGATCCTGAAAGGATGAGAACCCGCTTAGAACTGGAAATCTAAATGGATTTGGATCTGGCATCTAAAGTTCAAACTGGCTCTTAGCACTTAGGATTGGACTTTCCGAGTCTGATAATTAATTTAAAGGATCTGCTCCCGATAAAATATCAAGAGCCCTTAGAGATAATTCTGTTTGTGACCCGCCGCTCGCCGGCCTACTACCTTCATTTGTGCTATGGAGTCCGAGAATGTCCGCAAAGAGCTTATGTAATCTGCTCAATAGTCTCGTATGGTAGACTTTTGGTACTACTAAACGCACATCCGATTAGGCCCCATCGGGGCATGTTATCAATCTTCGGAGATTGAAGGCCGACGGCATCATTGAGAATGGTTATATGTACTTTCCTTTGCCCGGGTCTTTGCATGGAACCTCATGCACAGGACTTGAGAGTTGCTTCCAGTCGTCGTTCAATTTCAATTTCAGCTCATTCATGAGGCCTGGTAGGATCCGAATGTGTTAAATTCTATGAAAATGATTTCCGCGGGGGTGCCATTCAGATCCCCGAGTCCCATCAGAAGTTTGTTCCCTGCCGCTTGCCGGCAGGCTATGCCGTTTTCAACGGAGCTGCCGCTCAGGCCGAGTCTCATCAAAATATCCGCCATAAAAATCTGATTGCCGTCGGCAAAGGGCATAAATCAAGGTCGCGCACCGTTGAGGATCCATGGCTTGTCACATGGGCACGAATATTTCTTCAACCTTAGAAATCAAGATGATCCTAAAAGGATGAGAACCCGCTGAGAACTGGAAATCTAAATGGATTTGGATCTGGCATCTAAAGTTCAAACTGGCTCTTACAGTAGCACTTAGGATTGGACTTGCCGAGTTTGACAATTAATTTGAAGGATCTTCTCGTGATAAAATATCAAGAGCCTTTAGAGATAATTCTGTTTGTGACCCGCCGCTCGCCGGCCTACTACCTTCATCGTAATCGGCTAAACTGACCTAAGCTGATCTCTGTTTAGCCGGACTGATAGCGGCTAGACATGAGGCGCACTCAGCTCGCCATAAGATCCGTTTAGTCGCCCAGACAGGGTCTGTCTGGAGACTTAACACACCTAAACAGAGGCGCAATCAGCTAGACTGATCTGAGTCTAGGGGTCCCCGGAACGCAGTGAGTCCTTCAACCTTAGGCTGGAATCTTCATGGGCCGCAAGCTTACCCCCTTACTCTTTTTTCACTTCCCTATGCTGTTCGTTTTGTAAAAAAAATCAACCGCGTATATGAGATACACGCACCTCATATGAGACATCTCCGGAGGTCGTACCATATATATGTAAACATACCTCACCATATTTCAATCACTGCCTGCATAATTCAAGAGTTGTAGACCATATATATGACAGACATGAGAAGCCACAAATGTGTAAAGATGGGTGGTAGCAAATATATTGTTGAGGCTTCCGGGTCGCAAATATGAGTCGGAGACCATTATATTTCAAAGGGCTCGCACCATATTTATGGGTCACAACATAATATATATTACTTACCTTCTCAATGCCGCTGCTGGCAATGAGCGCACACGCCAGGTCGTTTCTCAGCCTAGGGAGCGGGCTGCGCCGCCCCACGGCGGTGTCGCGTCTGTCGTCAATCAAGGTTCGGATCATCGCACCGGTGTTTGGTTCTGTTTGTCTCGAACCTCCGCTCGGAGTCCCGTCCACGATGCACTTCCCCGTCAACAACACGGAGAATTGGACTCTCTGCTGCCACAGTGCGTCATCCTAGTACAGATTTCTCACAGGCTCCGAGGCTCAGTACTTCCTTGTCAGGCCACAGGACTCGAGATTCTTAAAAACTGTTCTTCAAGCATGGGCATGCGCTAGCCGCACATGCTGCTCTGGGTACGCGACTTCGCGGCCGTGGAAAATGTGCGGCTGGCTGGCTGAATCCACCACTGTGTGCTATGTCAGGAGTCTGCAGGACCGGTACAACAGCTTGCACTCTGGACGAGGTTCAAAGGTCATTGTACTGTGAAATCCAATGTTTGTGCTCACCTGGGTTTCTCAAGCTTTTTTGATAATTTGGCTTCATAGAACGTCTTAGAATAACCATAGATTGTTGGTGTACACATTGTTTTGGCACGAGAGGTGGTGGGAGCCTCTATAAAAATCGACGGTGTCTGCTCTACAAGTGGCTGTGCCTGGTAGAGCAGACACCGTCGATTTATGGGTGGCTGTGCAAACCCTAACCTGGCTTCAAGCTCACATTGCCTTGCAATTGTAGCGTACGGCAAAGGATCTATGTTGCGGTACTTGGTTTCACTGTTTTTCCCTTCTGTGCAGGGAGTATTCTGTGCGTCAACTCTGTGCTCTGTATTGTAATCTGAAAATCTGTTGTCAGTATTGTCAGTATGCCCCGGGCGTGTTATCTGAGATAGATGAGTTCATGTCCATGCAACTCATTTCCTAGTCATAATCAAGGTTCGCTAGCACAGAATGATCAAGATATCAGATTTAATTCAATGTGGACATTTCTCTATGTAACAAGACAGTCTACAAACTTTCGTGGTATTTAACGATGGCCGCAGCGCAAGCAGGGATGATCTGCTGGTCAGCGAATACAATGACGGTGACAATTTGCCAGACCATATCAGCTTGACAGGCATCCGCCAACCCGGGGTGCCGCAATGTGTCTTCCTTTCCCACTTCCGCCCTAATCTCACTCAACTTCAACGGTGTGATTGTGTGCAGCAATTTCTTGCCAATCCTCTCGAACCAGACCTTCGGCCAGACGGACAGACAAGAGGAGTGGTTCTTACACTCCCAGGACGGATCCTTTTCCATCAAAGGCGCGACCAGAGCCGTACGGCGAGTCTCCGTCTCCAACATTTCCTTCGCGTTAACCAGCATCGAATATACTTTCCACCCCATTGCGCAGATATCGGTGTCAGTGAGATTGGTGAGTTTCTGGTTGAGAATGTCCCGGACTGCTGGTTCTACCCAGCTAGGGATCGCAAACTTGCCAGCCAGCTCAAGACGACGTGAAGGGGGGAGAACCAATGTCTCGAGGTTCTCAATTGCGTGAGCTTTCCCCGCTTTAATCTCCCACAGATCCGAAAGCTTGAGCAAATGTGTGAAGATGCGCTCTCGCTCCTCGGGATCTGCCATGGGTTCCCACCCGCTGTGTAAACTCAGTGTCGGCTTCAAGTGTTCGAGAGATTCACTCACATGCGATACAACCAGAGTAAAAAATCATTGAATTCGAGACCTGTGATGCCCGGCAAGAGAAGAGGATACTTCTCTGTTCCTTCGCGAGTTGGATCATCAGCAGGCTTTCCATCCGGGATCGACAAGATGGACTGCATCATGCCCGACAACTGCTCGAACATACTTGCGTGAACCTTATACAAGACATTGTCCACCTAAAACCATTAGTCGTACAAGACACTTTGCACTAAAACTCAACATTTACACGGAAAACCATAGACCCGTCCTTGTACCAGTACTTGGGGTGCTTCTCGAACTGGCCTGTATTTTCTACAACTTGGTAGCTCTGGTCGATGGTGCTAGTTTCAATGCTCATGGTGGTTAGGTGTTGAGTGAAAATTGCACTGCTCCCGAAACAAAGCCTGGTTACGGGGTCGATCTAATTTGGGACTTGTTACCAACCACCATGTCGCGCACTCTGCCTCCACTTCCCCAGCGCCCAAACAATCTTCCTTGGTCTCCAAATGTCTACGACGCGTACCAAGCAATGTCTGACATCTTCTACCACACGTCAAATGTCCTTCTCCAGGATGCGGACGCCAAACGGCTCCAATTTCACACCGAAAATGCGACCCAAGAACTCTTCTCAATACTCACGGCTTTTGAAAATCATGCAGAAGAGGAAGATGTTCCACTTGACTGGATTTACGCGTGCACCGAAGTTGTGGGTGAATTAATTGTTGACTTGTGTCAGGCGCAAGAGACTGCGGCAGCACAGTATGACATTGCTTCGCTTTTTGAGGCAAAGAGTACCTGATCTGATTTATTTTTCGTTCTAGAGAGGATACCAATGTTGGTTATCCGGAGCCAGTAACAGTGATCAGAACAGGAAAACGAGGTCGCCCCCGAAAACAACTCAATGCAGAGTTAGTCGAGGAAGCAATGGATGGCCACCGGAGCATTTCGATTACAAAACTTGCCAAAATATTAGGTGTCAGTCGTCCCACCCTGATAAACCACTTGAAGGAGCACGGCGTCTATTCCAAATTCACAGCACTATCGAAGGCCGACCTTGATGCCCTTGTCCGATCGTATCGCCATGCAAAACCAGATTCTGGTATCCGTTATCTGATTGGCTTTCTGCGGAAACATGGCCTGCGTGTTCAGAAGCGCCGTGTACATTCCGCTGTCCATCGTACAGATGGCTTGGGCCGGATTCTTCGCCGGCGCACAGTAATCAAACGCCGAACATATGAAGTTTTGCGGCCCCATGCACTGTGGCATATTGATGGTCATCATAAACTTATTCTCTGGGGTATTGTGATACACGGTATTGTTGATGGCTACTCTCGAACAGTGAGCCTTTCTTTGTGACCAAATCTTATCTGGGCTGACACATTCTCGTCAAGATAACTGGATTACGAGCTAGTACGAACAACAAAGCTTCCACGGTACTTGAAGTTTTTCTCAAGGCCGTCGGGGACTATGGGTTACCGTCTCGCGTTCGAGGCGACCGCGGGGCTGAGAACAAAAAAGTTTCAGTTTACATGATCATTCGCCGGGGCCTAGGTCGTGGGTCGTTCATATGGGGCTCGTCCGTTGAATTATCCTGTTCTTTTAACACTTGACTAACACATACCAGGTCTACGAGAAATACGCGGATAGAAAGACTCTGGGTTGAGGTTGGATCACAATTTGCCCGACGGTGGAGGGCCTTCTTTTATCGACTCGAGGCTCTCCACGGGCTCGATCGAAGCAACCCCCACCATCTCTGGCTCCTGCATCTACTCTTCCTTGATCTTATCAATGAGGACTGCGAAGATTTCCGCACCGAATGGAACTGTCACCCGATATCCGGGGAAGGCCATGACCAGAGTCCCGACGTGTGTATATCTGCCAATTCGCTTGAATTTGTGCTAATGCGTGTACAGGACATGTGTTTAATTGGAAAAATGCAAGAGGGAGTGTATCTAGATGATTGCGAGGGCGTCCACCCCAACGTGATCGAGCGGTACTATGGCACGCACGGACCAGAAATTCATCGGGAGGCTGGTCAGACCGGTGCGGGTCAGCTTGACGATGAGGAGATATCTCCTCTGCCTAGCGACTCTGGTGACATCCCCGATGAAGAGACTGACTCGGATCCAGATCTAGAGGAACAAATGGACTCGGAGGACGGTGCTTCATCGAGCAGTACTGGTGACAATTCGGGGGAACAAAGCGAGGAAGAGCCTGAGTGTAGGGGCCATATAGCATATTTTTCCCTTTTCTGAATACTCTTCAACTAACTCCTATTTACTTGTATTTTTCCATTTCTCTCGACGCGTAGGATCACATGCTCCATTATGTAATCATGTAGATATGACTTTGTACGTCGAGATCAATATCATCATCCTCCATACATTAACCATCCAACGACCTAATGTTCATTGTCCTGCCCTCTTAACGGCAGCGGTGCACTGGGCCTGCGGGTGTTCTTAAGTGTATCGGTTCTCAGTCTTCACAAGTGTATTTCAGCCAGCGAGAGTCTCAAGCATCTGCCAGCAGTAATTATCTTATCTGCTGCCATCCGCTATACATCTGCACTTGATCCGTTTCGTAGAGCTTTAGAGCTCTATCTAGCATTCTCCTAGCCTCTGAGCTAGTCGTGGATCGAAGCCATAGTAGATAATCTCATTGGCTTGCTGCGAGACTAGATCAGCACTTGGACACAGATTTCTGGTCCAAGGAGTCTCCAGCTTTATCGATATCGACTCTCTCGGGGACTTGGAGGCTTATCCAAGTCCCCACAACACCATTATAACTCCCAAGTACTCGCCAGGGTCGTACGACGTGCATCCCACAATAAATATTTGTAACCTGCACTCGAGGGTCGTTACAAAGGTGGACACATTGGGAACCGTCGTTCCCTCCTGGCCGGTCACTCCTCATTCCTCATTTACCATGTCGGATTCACTAATGGATTCAATATGGTCGAAATACACAATCTCGCCCGAATTGGGCATGTCTACGCTACGCGATACATGTGTAGCGCTACTAAATCATCCCCTCTCCTCCTCCGACCTCGTCCCTGCTCTTGCTGGAGTTGCATTCCACCCGCGGCTAGCCGAACCTCTGCGGGAAGTCATCCCCGCTCTCAAATACCTCCTCTACGCCGCCGCTCAGCAAGAAGCGGCTACGCAACCCTTATTCGACCGTGACCACACGGACTTCCGCCTGACTACCATCCTCGGAGTTCCACGAGATCAGGTCGAGGGAGCTTGGGGCCGGCTGAGGCAGAAAGTGGCTGGAGCGATGAGAGGCATCGAAGTTAACTATATGTTGAAGAGGGCATCAGTCGCAGGAACGGACGGAGTAGGAATCACGGGTACGCATTCCTTATCCACGCCTTCGTCTCTTCCACCGCATCCTTCTCGCCACACTTCACCCCAGTCGGTTGCACCGCATGCGCGTGCGCGTACTCTTTCGGCAAATGGTTCGCTGGCTTCAGCTTCTTCGTCACACCAAACACTCGCTCCTCAGTCCCCTATGCACTCCATATTATTCTCCTCGTCATCGCGCTGCCCGCCAACTCACAGCGTGCATCCCGCGGAGAAGCACGCATCTCGAAGGGAATTCCCTTTGAGACAGGCTAGTTGTGCCGTCGAGGAATTCCTTGACAGTGGCACAACCGGCCGTGCGGAAACCTCCGCGCCGCTTGAGGCTAGGCGCCAGGGCAGATTGGGCTCACGCACGCTGTACACATCGCGATTGGATGGATTGGGCTCGGAACTCGCTGGAGCGCGCGACGATGGGGCCGTGACGTTGGAACTGAATGCAAATACCGGTACTGGGCACATCGACAAGGTAGTTAGTGAGATAAGGAAACCATCTGCGGAGAGACTTACGGAAGTATCGATTCGGCGTCCGGTATTTTGCAAGAGGTCACATGCGATGGCGGAGCTTTACCACCCCGACATCGATGTGTGTGTCGCATGCGCGCCGGTGGCCTTGAAACTGGCTACCCTACCACGACCCACGGTCATTGAGGTGGAGGTCATAGATATACGAGATAACGCCCCTGCCGACTCCCCGACATGTGAAAAGTCGGAATCCTCTCTCCCTCCAATTATCAGTCCGAGAGCCAGGCCGCGCTTGCCACCGGGTCTTTCAACGATCGACGCCAGCGTATCTGTCGCGGACTCCAAGTCTCCGACAATGGAGGTTGACAGGGCTTCGAGCATCCGCATATCAACCGTGAGGAACGGGGGTCTGGACGCCGAAGACTCGGAAGACGTGTGTTTCGAGAAAATCCTTGTCCCTCCATCTCAGCTGCTGGACGGAGCACGCGGACAGAATCCCGTCACCAGCACGCCCTTTGAAATCGACACTACACCTCTATTCGACGTTTCCATAGCCGAAGTTCTCAATCGGGCGTACTCACAGCCGCCCTTGTCGAGTGTGGGCACCGCGCCTTCGGTGGCAGTGATAATCGAGCCTGAGGGGCTAGAGAAAGACGGAGTGAAGTCAGCTTCGAGGCCCGAGGACGTGCGCACGAAAGGCGGGCGCACCTTTGGGAAGTTCACGGGCGTCGGCGAGCATTCCGGTGTCACGAATCGAGGCACAGGCGACGCATGTGCCGCGGTCGACCTCTCCGCGGAGGGGTCCGATCGATCGGACCGCGACGTCTACACCTCCGACGGCGTGGACGATCCGAGAGTCGGGTCCGAAGGTGTCGCAAACGAGGCGATGGCTACCGTGGCATTGGTCAGCAAGAAGGAGCAGTATCTACAAGACGGATACGCACACACCTCGGAGGAATGCGTTGACGCACGGACTCACAGTATCCCCGCGACGGGGGCGGAGTCACTCGCGACGAATGACGCGTGCCCAAGGTCGTCGGCGCCAGGGCTCACGGGAGCTGCGAAAGAACAAGTCGTAAGCAGGAACGGCACCGAGTTAGAAGCGGCACGCACAGAACTCCGCAGCGCCGCGTGCCCGCTCGTCGGCGTTGAAGACGTCAAATATGGGGAGCTGAAGAGAAAAAGCTTTCCTCAGTTCTTGGATGCGTTGTACGCCGGCCCGCTATCGAAAACGGCGTCCACAAGCGGATGCCCTCGCGATACTCTCTCCTCGGCTCCCAAATCGCTCGTGTGCGACGCCAAAGTCGTCACCACACCTTCCGTGCCGACGGCGGATACTCCTACTCGTGGCTACACTAACTCTGAGGACAAGCGGCAGGAGGATGTGCACACGGAATCACTCACCGACGACCCAATTTCCGCGAGTGCAGACGCCGGAGAAGTTCTGTTGTCCGCGCTTGAGGCAGTCGCGTGCGTGGCGTTGGTGCCGCACTGCTCGCCGGAAGTCAAAGACGCGCAAATCGCGCGTCGCAATTCGTCTGCGATGGGGTCCGAAGATCCTCACAACGTCAACGTCTTCGTGGGCGAGGCCGATTCGAGAGTAGGGTCCGAAGGCGTCGCAAAAGAGGTGGTGGCTAGAATGGAGTCGGTCAGTGAGAAAGGACAGGATCCACAAGATGAATATGTACCCATCTCGGAGGAATCCTTAAACACACCAAGGCTCGCTATTCCTGCGACCAAGAAGGCGAGCGACTCGAGGCTCTTCCAGCCGCGTGGCTCCACGAATATCGACGTCGCGTCGGCTGTGCATGGCGAGTCGTCGGCGGTCGAAGGTGTAGCATGCGCGCCGCGCAATCTTGATCTTGCTGCTATCGCGCGTCCTCCAAGGCCTGCGGCAGAAGTGCCTCTGCGAGAAACGATGAAAAAAACTCTCCTAAGGTCTGCTCAAAGGCTGGAAGATACGCGCATGCGAAATTCACTCACCTCGGAGGAACACCTGTATACGCCGAATCTCGCCATTCGCGCTCGCTCTCTCGCTCACGCGAAGACGACTGTTGAGGCTGCACGCGATCCTCACTCGAACTCGTTGACGGCCGAACTTGAGGGGCTGAAAGAAAGTTTGAATCAGTTCTCGAAAGGTTCGCGCGAAAACAACGCACCTCGAACTTCGTCGTGCCTCGCTCGAGAGCTCGGTTCAATACGTTCGAAAACTTGCGCGCTTGAGATTGGATGGCTGAAAGAAACCTTGGATCAGTTCTCGACGGGTTCGCGCGGATACGATGCGCTAACCTTCATGATGACAGCAAACGCGGCCAGCGCAATCCCTCGTTCTATTCTCAAATCCGTTGCGCACGCGCGGGCGTCAGCCGCGCAATTTTCAGTCTTCCCGGCCGCATTTGCATCTAGGATTTTCGCGCTCGTCAGCGCGATCATAAGGACACCCTCGGTTACGTACCACGGAGCACAATCCCTGGTCGGCGAGAGCACGCCGCACCGGGAATGGGAACGTGAAGGCATAGGAACCGGGCTTTCGAATTTTGAAGTAGCAGGCGCGGGCGCGCGAGAACGCATCTGAAAATTCAGAAATAAAGCTTTCGTGAAGTTTGAGATTGGAAATCTTTGACTCACCTGGTCAAAAAACACTCTACGGCAACTCGAGCCCGACGGCGACTCGAATCAGGGCGCCTCGGGACATCCGAATGGATGATATCCGTCAAGGAATTTTCCTATACGACAATTATGCCAGCTTTTTTAAGCTTTCTCTTCAAGTTTCGTTCTGATATTGCGTACCTATGACCCACATTCGTTAAGAAGGACGCCACAAATCTGGTTCAGGCAAATAGATTCTCGGGGGCCGATATTCGAGACTTTCGGGATTGCATGAAGAAAAGACGCGCGTCGGAAGCGCTCCGTCGGGACCTGGTGGTGAAAGGGGTGTTGAGGAGACAGAGAGTACGCATTCAGATCGCCATTTGAATGTGACCGGTGGTGTGCAAGCGCGAGATCAGACGTAGGCAACTAACGGGAAGAGCCAGGGAGAGTTGTTTGGTCCTAAAGCCGATATCCCATGGAACCAAACAACTGCTCCCTTCCACTTCTAACGACTACTCGTTCCTTCGTTCTCGTGCCGGTCATATCAATATTCGCACCCGTTTCCCGTGTTCTTCTTCTCTACACTCACTACTAAGTCCTCCAGCTCAAGCCTTGGACAACAAGACTTCATTCTGTGGAACGAACCGTTCTTTCCTCATCCTCTCTTCGAATTTTTGTTTCTCTTCTCTCTCCTGGCTCTCTCGAAGATATCCGCCTACATTACGTCCTGCTAGACCACTTCATTTTCGGGCGAACCCTGGTGGAAGGATACGGCAGGACTTCGAATTCGGGGCACCGTATGTCGTTGCTTACCACTCACCCATACAATGATCATCTCGTTTCGACGCCGGTAATTCTTCCGTGTGTTACGTCGCTGCTACGTACGGTTTTGGCGGAGCTTCAGCCCTCGATGCACGAGTATTCGGATCGGTGGCCTCCCAAATTTTGCGTAATTGGGCCGTCGAAGATATCTTCAGCAGCAGCCATATCATTTATGGCGAAACATATCTGGCAGGGAGGGGATTGTTAAAATCCAAGAGGTCTCCACGGGGGCTGTTTCATCGTCTGGGCATTTTCTCTCTCTTCCATCCATTTCCATTCGCATCCTCCAATTTAATTCGGATGCCGCGCCATTTGTCTTTGCAGCCTGCTGGAAGCAAAGTCTGACCAAGAGAGTCCGGACGTAATCCTTGCTTCGCGCCCGACAGTCCTTGCATGTAATCTTGGCTCCAAAGGTCGTGCTGCCCTGCCGCGTGTTCACACTGCTTGGTAGAGTCCCGTGTACTTGCGTCCAACTGCGCTCGCCCTTTTCTCGCATGTCTGCCATCCCACACTGCACGCGGGCCATCTCTCTTCTGGGTGCATACATCCAAGCTGAGAAGGCATACCAGCATTGACCCCATTGCCTTCCTGTTCCGCTCGGAAAATTCAATCAATTTTTTTTGAGATTGTCGAGCGTGGGGGGCTGATACTGGGCCTCAACTTCACCGAAAATCTCGGAAATATGGTTGAAAATAGCGGATTTTTTTTGCTGGGGGGCTACGGGAGTATAGGGACCAAGTGACAAGAATAGTAATGCCTTCCAAAGCCGGAGGCGGCGGAGTATTGCCTTGGAGCACCTGTGCATGGAGCAAAGTGAGAGCAGGTATTGGGCCACAAGCAGGATACGGGATTCAGGAGTACATATAACACAGTGCAGAGCGATCTCGAATACATGCTGGAACACAGGAACACGGAACGGGGAACAAGTCTGATGGACAGGATGGACATCCTATGGACTCGGAGAGGGAATTCTTTTTTTTTCCAGAGTTGATCTTCAACTGGTCTGAACTATAGCCCTTAGCTGAAGAGTGGGGGGCTTTGTAGGGGCCATATAGCATATTTTTCCCTTTTCTGAATACTCTTCAACTAACTCCTATTTACTTGTATTTTTCCATTTCTCTCGACGCGTAGGATCACATGCTCCATTATGTAATCATGTAGATATGACTTTGTACGTCGAGATCAATATCATCATCCTCCATACATTAACCATCCAACGACCTAATGTTCATTGTCCTGCCCTCTTAACGGCAGCGGTGCACTGGGCCTGCGGGTGTTCTTAAGTGTATCGGTTCTCAGTCTTCACAAGTGTATTTCAGCCAGCGAGAGTCTCAAGCATCTGCCAGCAGTAATTATCTTATCTGCTGCCATCCGCTATACATCTGCACTTGATCCGTTTCGTAGAGCTTTAGAGCTCTATCTAGCATTCTCCTAGCCTCTGAGCTAGTCGTGGATCGAAGCCATAGTAGATAATCTCATTGGCTTGCTGCGAGACTAGATCAGCACTTGGACACAGATTTCTGGTCCAAGGAGTCTCCAGCTTTATCGATATCGACTCTCTCGGGGACTTGGAGGCTTATCCAAGTCCCCACAACACCATTATAACTCCCAAGTACTCGCCAGGGTCGTACGACGTGCATCCCACAATAAATATTTGTAACCTGCACTCGAGGGTCGTTACACTGAGGAGGATATTGACAGCGAGGATTCAGAAGAAGAAAACAATCTTGCGGAACAGATTGAAGAGGCACACGCTGAGAACTTTCACCACGAGGCCGCGCCCGTTCCAAAACACGCAAATCCTTTTGACGATGAAGAATCAATGCAGCTATTCTATGATTCACTCGAGGCTGCTATTCGGGATGAACTTGTTCCATCTGGATATGGATTGCTTCCGGAAGAGTGGGGCAACGAGGGGTATCCAACTTTCGAAATTTTGAAGTCGGGTCGCCGGGGTGGGAGGCAGCTTCGAATTGCGCTTTCGGATTCAATCTGGCAACCGCGGGCGGAGATGTGGGGACGGGCTTTAGCCATATTAGAGCGGATTACCTATGCCAATGAAACCTGAATCACGAATAAAGTTTTGGGGACCTAGCAACGACATGAAACTCACTGACAGGTTGACAACCATTGTACGTGTTACTCAAACCAGTGCAAGAAAAAAAAAAACTCTGCCTCCTACCCTTCCATCCTCTCTATGGCTTCGTCTTCATCCTCCTCGTCAGCCTTCCCGTCAGAGAAGAGCGAGTGCCGAGCAAACGACACCGATACCAATGAAGAGTGTGATTGTACCGATTTTAGAGAACTGAAAAAGACTGGTCTTTGCGCTGAGTGTTTGCATTCCCGAGCGAGCCATCACAAACCATCAGCGTCGAACGCAAAAAGGGTCCAGGGCATTCTTACGGGGATGCTCAAAAACCCTAGCACGTCAGGATCAACAACACTCAGCAAGATTGCTCAGAGCCGTGCTTTGAGCTCCGGTAGTTCTCGCACCAGAGCAGCCAATGCGGAATCCAATAGAGGGATGCGACCAATGGGCAAAGGGAAAGGAAAGGTGGGTGTCAAGTAGTCGTTGCAAGGGCACTCAGAGAATAACCGATCCTTTCCAGGAGAAATCGACAAGTAATCCAAACCTTTTCAAGGTCGTGTCTGTTGTTGTCATAGCGTGCGGCACGCAATTCATCGTATGTTGTGGTCTTGTCTTCTTGCTCACGACTTGAGTATTATGCAGGATGGCATCCTCCAGGTCCCGCCAGAGTTCCAGCAAGTCCCAGACAAGGTCAAAATCCAAACGCTCGTGTTGAATGGGCTTGCAGTGCTTCGTGACGAGAAAGGCATTGAGTTTGATCGCACGAGTGATCACGTTGATTTTACCAATGCGCTCCGCGAGGCACTCCCTCTTCCATTTGGTCACTTCGACCAGATTCAACAAGAATCCGGTGAAGATGAAGATGCACCACCGCCCTGGCACCTTGCAGCTGCGGTTAAACGGCGACTCCAAATTGTTCCTGTAACTTTCCCAGCTGGCTCTGATGCGGACTACAACAAGGGCGCAAACACAACGGGATTTCGAAACAATCGGATCTGGATAGGTATGTTTTTATGTGACAGTGGTTTTGCTGCACCGAACCTAACTTCCTTGAATGTCCAGTTTCACGTCAGCCAATCCCTGATGAGATTCACGAGAGCTGGGTGGCTCCAGAAGGGCTGGCATTTAGGAATTCTGCTGGTTCGTACATTTTCTCTCAAGTTGAAGCATGACAAGCTCACCTTTATGGATACTAGGGACTCGCAGCCACGATGATGTCTCCGACTCCGAAGTCGCAAGCCCCAGCCCTGAACCTGCTCGTCGTCGATCCAAACGATCTGCTGTTGCCTCTCACGACGAGGAGCCAGCGAAGAAGAAACGCAAAAAATGTATGTTGATTGATTGTGGGATACTCCGAGTCTCTATTCACTCATCTGCACTGGAAAGCATCATCCGGCAGCAAAGATCTTGAGTTCAAGTTGTCTGACACGGATAACGTTTCCGGGGACATCCTAGGTGGGTATTTGTGTTGCATACTGAGACCACCGTGTCTAAAATGTTGCTCAAAGGTGGCGACTCTGGCTACATTGATTTGACAGCAGATGACCTGCCGTCATGGAGCAGGAGCCGTAGCTCGACCCCCGCCTTTCTTCGTGCACTGACGCCTCCTCCCAAACCGAACACAATTGACCCCGCCTTCTCCGATGGGTACAAAGTTGATCCAACAATGGGAGACCCATACGCACCCGGGAAGACCTATACTTTCTAGGTCCTACTTCTCCTTTTCCTAACTCGACGTCCATGTGTCTTTTGGCATCACTTTCTTGGCTTCTTGGACCCACTGCGTACAGTACTATATCTCGCTATCTTGGTCTTGTTTCTTGGACTATCTATGTGCACACACTGTTCTTGACTTCTTGGAATTCTACTGACCATACACTACTTCTTGCTTCCCTGCAAACTGCATGATACCTCGCTCATACGCTATCTTGACTGGACTTCAAACTGGTTACTTTGCTACCTTTTTGCACCCCATCTTGATCATATACCATTTACTGCAAATAAAATTCTTCTTCGTGTAAATGTTCAGTGTGATGTCGCACAATCTATCAACCAATGTAAATCCTCAACAGAACACCAATTCTGCGACTGCGCCAAGACCATGCCTGTCAGCGATGAGGACATCCAGTGTTGGGAGCTTCAGGCACGGCATGGGCATAAAAAGTAAGGACATCAGGAAAAAATGTTTTCCTACGTTGCCACCAGCCAGTGTCTCAAGCATTGGTAGGCCCGGTAGCTTCTGCAACTAATCAGTAGCCCTTGGTAGCCTTCGTAGCCCTGGAGTCAGGATCAGTAGCGCGTGATAGCCGGCACCCAACGGATCAGTAGTACCGGGAGTGGAGGCCGAAATGGAAACAGTATTTCGGTGATTCAGTCATGCCAAACATGCGGAATCAATGCTATAAGTGAGCCTGCGACTGACCTAGGAGAAAAGGATCCAAAGGCACAAGCAGAACCTTATCCGCGTATCCGCTCATTGAAACGCCAAGTCTTTCAAAGTCCGACGCACGTGCGCGATTGCGTGATTGTTTCGACGCCAAACAAGCGTTGGTTGATCCATCTTCTCTCTTTCCCCCCATCTCCACGTCCTTTCCCCTCCGCGTTTCCATCGTCTCACGTCCCATATCGGCCCTTCAAGTCCTCTAGTACCCCACCTCTCGTACCTGGAGCCTGTCCTGATTCAATTCCGGTGCCAAGCTGCCGCTCAAAGCTCGTCAAGCCTCGTCAAAGATAATCGCTCCTCAAGGATGTCTTTCGTCTCAATGCCTGTTGCTGGGGATATCAAGAGGGGATTTACTATGCAAGCACTTCCGGGCTCCCTTTGATATCTCTCCAAGCTCTTGGAGGATCGCCTTGGACTGCACGCACATCAAGCCCTTGCACGTGGGACGCTGCTGCTTCTGGGCATACATCTTGAACATAGTCGTGCCAATGGTCCCCCCAGGTGAGTTATTGAGCATTTCCCGTTGCATTTCTTTCTCCTTTTCCGTAGTTCCCGCCCGATTGGCACGCCCGCTGCACTGGAACGACGCCGCATCCTTCCTTCTTGGCAACGGCCATCGCCGGTCACATACAAGTGAGTTGTCCATCGCGCGGCGTCGTCTTCTTTCTCACTGACCAGTTTTATGCTACACATAGGCAGTTCTGACCCTTGCCCTCGCCGGCATTTTTCCTCTTCAGCTTCTCATGCTCCGCGCACATATATGACTCCTTGTCGTGTGCGTATGATTCTGAGATGGGAGCATGAGGACGATGCTTGACTAGAGTCGCCATCTATATCTCCTCTTCCTCCAATGTAGACACATTCATGTTGTCGTTAGATTTGAATTCATCTGTTTTTTATGGTATCCGTATGTGTGTTTTGAGTGCAAACTATCTGAGTTATTAGTGTATATCATGCTCTACTAACTACTACTGAGGCTAACAGTCAGTGCTACGAGTAGCTACGGTAGCGCTACGGTAGCCGTACGCCGGAGCTACCAGCGGCTATCAGTCTTTGGCGGAGAGCTACACGGTGCCAAATAAGGGGGACTAGACTACGCAGCAACCACGGTTACGCAGACTATTAGACGCTACGTATCCAAGTCATTTTTTCCTGATGGAGCTCTTTGCCGGAGTCATCGCAACTTGAAGGAGGTAAGAGAAAGAACAGTTTTTAAGAATCTTGAGTCCTGTGGCCTGACAAGGAAGTACCGAGCCTTGGAGCCTGTAAGAAATCTGTACCAGGATGACGCACTGTGGCAGCAGAGAGTCCAATTCTCCGTGTTGTTGACGGGGAAGTGCATCGTGGACGGGACTCCGAGCGGAGGTTCGAGACAAACAGAACCAAACACCGGTGCGATGATCCGAACCTTGATTGACGACAGACGCGACACCGCCGTGGGGCGGCGCAGCCCGCTCCCTAGGCCGAGCAACGACCTGGCGTGTGCGCTCATTGCCAGCAGCGGCATTGAGAAGGTAAGTAATATATATTATGTTGTGACCCATAAATATGGTGCGAGCCCTTTGAAATATAATGGCCTCCGACTCATATTTGCGACCCGGAAGCCTCAACAATATATTTGCTACCACCCATCTTTACACATTTGTGGCTTCTCATGTCTGTCATATATATGGTCTACAACTCTTGAATTATGCAGGCAGTGATTGAAATATGGTGAGGTATGTTTACATATATATGGTACGACCTCCGGGGATGTCTCATATGAGGTGCGTGTATCTCATATACGCGGTTGATTTTTTTTACAAAACGAACAGCATACTTCCCAGCTCCGCAGAAACTGATGTTGCAGTTGGACTGAGGCTTTATGGACAAACTAGCTGCAACCCGTGCTACGCACGGTTATCTGCATCCGGAAGTCTATACAGTCAGATGAAATCAGATTCCATACCATAAGAAATCTGAGGTCTTGGAACTGTGACCGGGACACTCGTCACCAACCTATGGTTGGTTCCTCGTGTCCCGATAGACCTTGATATACAGGCAAGCCTGAATATTCCAAGCTCTCGGCCCTTGTAATCGTGTCAGCCGTCCTGAATTATTTACACCCACTTAAGACGGTGCCCTCGTAATACCAGCCCTTGTGTTACATATTATCTGCCCTCATACACTGACCGGGAGTCAGCCCATCCCTGAGGTCTACAATGGCAAATTAAAATTACAGTATGTCTTCCTTCACTGAACTACGCTTAAGCTTGTACTGTTAATATTGTCCTCTCTAGCAATAAATTTAACTACCTGTTCGGTCTTCTAAATTTCTTTGATGTAGTCACTTCTGCCCTCGTACATAAATTGACCCACTATACTGGTGCCTTGGCTAGTCTCTACATACTTGAAAGCCCCAGTTTGAACACAAAAAACTGCGAGAGCTTTTCAGCTTGTTCCCTTTCAATTTTGAATTTGTTCAGTCTGCCATGCAGTGTCGTCATATCTTCAAGCATGCCAGCCCTCGTGAAAATTTGGTCTGCCCAGGAACTCACTCCAGGAATCATTAACCTAAAGAATGAAGCTTAAGAAGCAGAGAGCGAACGCTATATGACCGAAAACCTTGTAAGTTGAAAGCCGGCCGGAAGAAGCCGTTGTTTGTCCGCGCGTGCCCAAAGCCTACGGATAACCTGATTGGCCAGTAGACCTTTCACGTGACCCTTGTCTTTTGTATAATAAGATGACCTCAGTCAAAGCATGGCCCTCAAACCACTGCTGTATGCATCAAGCTGCTGCTCAAACCTGAGTAGTTCAGTGGTTAGTGATTAGATATGTTAGACCTCTGGTCTGCAAAAAAAAGCAATTTGCATATACGTCTGGGCATTGAACCAGTCTACGGGTATATGAATTACACCTTATGCCAGGCCAAACCCTTCCACATTGAGTGTTGAACCAGAGACGTCAGCCCGTGAGTTGCCAGGTTTGATCCGCGAGTGCAGTATGATACCCATGATGCCGGCCACATGCCGTAGTATGCCACGGAGGTTCGGGAATGTTCAGCAACACATGCCGAACATCGCCGGGCAATTAGCAGGGTCTTGTATGCTGTTCATTTTGTAAAAAAAATCAAATCATATATATGTGTAACCTACCCAACATGAGGTCTCTCAAAGATGTGGCACCACAATATGTGACTCCAACCCAACATATTTGAACTACAGCAGATATTTGAGTGGACCATATCATATGTGATGTGAACCACAATATATGTGAGACGAGGCACCATATATGTGAGATGAGGCACCATATTTGTGAGAGAGGGCCCCATATATGTGATCTCGGGTGGTCTCCGCTGTTGTCTCCGGTGCTCGGGCATGCGCGCCCATCGTCCGAGACCGGGTTCGAGGGACTCCGTCCCCCGGCGGCGTCGTGTCAGTCATCGATCAAAGAGTTCGGGCAGTTCCGGGTCCGGACCGCAATACCCGGCTTATCTTATCTTGTCAGATCAGATCCATCAACGCATCTGCTTTCCTTCAACAGTCCTTCAACCTCTCGGCTACGGTTTTCCTGATGCCAAAGGCACTGGTTGCGAGCACCAGAAACGGAGGACCATTGTGGAGGGCCCTGAGTCACTGGAGCTACTGTACAAGAGCACGGAGCAGAGAGCTGACATGGGTGCAGAAGAAAACAAGCTTCAATGGGGGAAGTTACAGATTCACCTTACTCCAGTGTGCGGGTATATGAATTACACCTTATGCCGGGCCAAACCCTTCCGCATTGAGTGTTGAACCAGAGACGTCGGCCCGTGAGTTGCCAGGTTTGATCCGCGAGTGCAGTATGATACCCGTGATGCCGTGACATGCCGTAGTATGCCACAGAGGTTCGGGAATGTTCAGCAACACATGGGCCGAACATCACCAGGCAATTGGCAAGGTCTTGGGGTTGCAAACTCATGTTCATTTTTGAGACCTGTACTCTAGGCATAAACAGACAGCCACGTGTACCGCTGAAACGGTGCAGTGGCGTGCAGCCGTGAAATCTAATACCAAACTGAGTGAAACGAAGTCCCACTAAACCTAATACCAAAATCCAACAACTAACAACTCCAATACAAACGTGTGTGTGTTCGGGGATATAGGTCAGGCGTATCGACCTTCAATCTCAAACTGGCGCCAACTCGATACTTCTTAACTTGAATAGTCAAAACAGGGTCTATTAAGCACCTCAATTAGATTACTCTCGTTTTCTAAACAATGTGTAGGACTGGTTTAAGGTCACAGAGTGTATATAGAGTCAACCCCAAGTTGATTAGTTTTTAACGGCTGGTTGGGTTGAAGACAACTAAGACTCTAATACAAGAGCTTATTGAATTCTCAATGGGTGTAAGTACAAGTTGTAAGAGCGGCTAATTAGGCACGGTCTTAACAAAATGAAACTTAGAGCTACTAAGAGCTGGGTGCCAACAACTGGGGGAGTATTTCACTGTCTAATTATTACTTTACATGTTGCTTTTATAGTATTTACTACGTATTAATCTAACCACCGAGGTGAATAACTTCGGATAGCTATCCGGATACCTTTGATCTCCTGGCCGTTCTATTGGCTAACAGTCTCTTGCTGACTGAAGGACTTGAGCTCATTTATATTGAACCAAGCCCTTTGGGATTTACTTGGCTCCTAGCCTTGTTGAAGGCCTGAGAGAACTCCCGGAAGGCTTTCCGTGCCTAGTCCCTATGCCTATAGGTCTGTCTAGACCATTGAAGCGTCATCTGTCTGTTGTAGTTAACCTCCTTGAAGCCAACTCGCCTCTCTCTTTAGAACGTGATCAAATGCGATCACATGATACTTCAGGGCCAGGTTTTGCTCAAGTCTTGCCTGGGCAACACATTTAATAAAAACCCTCATATCCGGCACACTGTGGATATAGTGGTTTTAAGCCTTTTTGAGTTAGATATTACTGATGATTAAGTAAGCTATGAATCGACGATTGATAGCTTACTTAATCATTGGAACTCGACTTTCTTGCATGCCATAATCGCGCTCCCAGTTAAATGCCCTTCTAGTAGCCTGGTCTAGTTTATTTCCTTACTTCTGTAGTGCACATTTTAATAGTCTTATGCTGTTTGAATCCTTCCAAAGTCCCTTAGTCGCCTGACGTCCATATTGAATCCGAGCTTGTTACATCTTTGACATATAACTTGCCAGGATATTCCTATAGCTAGCTGGGTTTTACTCAGTCACTATTGCAGGCCCCATTTGTGAAGGTACCGTTAATACTGTCTGAGTCTTTGATAGTTATGCTAGTTTGCAACGCTTCAAAGGCTTAATGCTCAGTTCCGGGATTAAACTAGCATCCTCTAGTCTTACTTCTTGTATACAGCTATCCGCGTGTACTAGTGTAAAATCGATGAATTCAGGTGTGTAATGATACACGCCTTATCATCTCCCCCCAACTTAAGATCTTAACCGTCCGCGGTTAATGGTTTCTCAAATTGTGGTTTTGAACACATCTCTCTCCCTTCTGGCGCCACTGCAGTAAGACACCTAACAGTGACACGCCAATATTCTTTTGCTATTTGTGTGACCAATTATTTTATTATTTCTGCAACGTCGTCTCGGACGTTCTCGGGACCATCTTGGCCAACCAGGTTGGTGCCAATTCGTTATGAATTGGTTCAAACTTCAGTTACGAGTTGTACTCCTTCACCTGTCGCAAGACCCTCAACCAGACCGGTCTTGACCTCAAATGGGTCTCATCTTATGGTAATTTCTTTTCTTGCTTCTGGGATTTAAGGTTCCTAAGCACCCTTCAGAATTTTCTTACATCTACTGTACGCACGTACTCTGCCTTTTTCTTGAGACTTTACACAGTCAATACATTTGTAGTTTAGTTCCACACTAGCTACCCTCTGTATTATATATATCACAAACTCGGGACTCAGAGTCCTCAAAATTGTTTATATAAAGCTGTTGTCGTTCCTTGTCTTTATTCCAGTGTGACTTGTAAGAAAAAAGGTCCTTCAAAGCCAGAGTTTTAGGGCCCTTGTTAAAATGGCTTTCAAAACCGACATGCACTGTCTAATTGGTTTCATTCGAATCGGCGCCAACTCAATGCTGCACCAATTCTACTGTCTTTCCTAGGTGGTCCCAAGTATGTACTTTAGGGCCGGCGCTACTTATGAGGAAAATACCTCGTAGACTTAGCGCCACTTCATTTTGTTATTAAGTCATAACTGACTTTTAGGGCCGGTGCCAACTCATTTGGTGCTAACTCTCAAGTCATAGTGTATTGACTCAATGTTCAATCGGCGCCACTTCATTTCTAATGAGGTATAGATTGAGAGGGCATTGGCTTTTGGTGCCAATCTGTTCACCCCTTCAAGTACATTTCATTTTGTTTTTGCGCCATGTGATCCTCTTTAAGCTGAGATGTGACCTGTACAAGGCTAGCTTGTGCCATGCTACTCTGTTTTGTACATCTTCTCTGTGTATGAACCCTTCTTTAATCTCTAAGATAGTGCCTTGTACTACGTTTATCAGTTGCCGGCGCCACTTCAGTAAATGACTGATTGGTAATCCATCAATCAACAATTGTTCGCTTATTAATCCTCTATAGCAGTCATATTTCTTTACTCCCTCCCCCCAACTTTAAGATCTCAACCATCCTCGGTTATCATCTTTAATATCTAGCTTCAGGGAGGTTGTATCACCAGTATGGTTGCGAGGGCACATCAATTCTATTGTTGCTACTCGGTCGCGCCACTTGGTTCCTTTCTCCTATCTTCCCGATTTCTCATTTTCATATAGCCTAGAAGCTGCTTTTATTATATTGAACCAGTGCTTCAAGTTGGCGCCATCTCGTTTTGAGACACCAAAATGTATGGACTTTAGGGCCGGCTTAAAACACTTGCAGAACAACTTGGCGCCATCTCGTTTTCTGTGAGTCACAGCTGACTTTAGGGCCGGTGCCAACTGACTTGGCGCTAACTCTAAGGTTTCGTTGTTCACCTTTCTTATTCAATTGGTGCGCGGAGTCATACTGATTCTAGCGCCATCTCCTTTGTCCTGGGTCCTAAAATTGTCCTTTAGAAGCTACTAACACATTCACTTGGCGCCAACCGATTTCTAAGGCTTTTTACTATTTTCACTTCCAGCCTTTTAACTGGTTCACACCAACTGATGTGTTTCTTTGAACTCGAAGTATCACATTCCTTGGCGCCACTTCGTGTTTGTAGTCGTGAAGGGCTTCACAATACAATTGCCTATTGGCGCCATTTCATTTTTCTTTTCATACGATTGCCAGGAGGCTTATATCTTCTAACTAGTCTTACTTCTTAGTTCATCTTTCATCGTTAGTAGCTTTTTGACCTTCTACTGTTCGTTGTAGACTGCATTTTTGCTTTGAATACGATAATGTCTGATATTTCTTATGAAATCCATAATTTGAAAAAGTGTTTTCTCTTCAAATGGACTATCATTTCTGCTATCCGAGTGACAAGTACTGGCGCTAAGTTGAGCGCTTTTTACACTGTTGTCACTCTCGTCTTTAAGTTTCAATAGTTGGTACTATTAGGACATTCCTCCCCCCAACTTAAAGATCTCAACCGTCCTCGGTTGTTATCCAGTTGTGGTTTGGTGGCGCCATTCCCTTGTGACTTTCATTCCACTCTTTGGTTAGCTTTCTTCAGTTAGGCTAATCCAATTGGCGCTAAACAATGCATCCGATTGTTTTCTTTCTTGCCAACTGTCCCAAGCCTTATCGAGTTGTTCAACTCGTTCTCTATCTAAAGCTTTTCCAATTTTCTTTCTCATTCTAGTTTGGTGAACTTTCGGTGCGTCAGAATCCTCAGATTCTGGTTCAATCTCTTCATCACTCTCATCTTCGGGTCTAGCTTCAACGTAGTCGTCATCATTAGCGCCAAGTCGAATTTTATCGAATTGAAAGTCTTTTCCTTTATACTTCTTTAATTCACCGTCATCTACTAGTTCAGCCAAAGTTTCCTTAGACAAGTCAATTAGGTCGTGAATGTTAGCTGGTAGTTCAATACTCTTTCGCGCCAAATAGGGTACTACCCTAAATTGTGCAATCTTTGATTGAAACACCGAACCGTCCATTTCTGCTACGACATAACTTCCACCTAAGGTCCTTCTGATTATAATCATAGGTCCCAGGTACCTTGTCGCCATCTTAGTATTCAATGACTTTTCAACTACAGTGTTCCGTATAAGCACTAGATCTCCTGGTTTGAAATCGTAGTCCACAATAGTATTTTTGTTAACTATTTCATAGCGACGTACTGCAGCTTTCTTTTCTTCATTCACTCTCGCTCTCATTGCTTCAACATGAGTATGATGCTTTGCCAGGGCTTGCGCTCTGTAGCCTATCAGTTCGTCAGTTGAAAGGACCCTTCCGGGTAATTCAACTAACCAGGTAGCTTCCTCAATATCTAACGGTAGAATCGGATGGGCGCCAGTTGCAATGAAGTACGGTGAACACCCTAATCCTCTTCTAATTGTTACGCGGTCAGACCATAACATTTGGGGGAAGAACCAATACCATTTGGATGGATTGCCGCCAGTCGCTTTGAATAGCGCCTGCCGTATATCCCAATGGCCCGTTTCGATTGGTCCATTGCCTTGCGAGTTGTAAGGTGAAACCCTTATGCCTCGTATCCCATACTTTGATTCTAACCAGGCAACTGCCGCTAAGAACTGAGGTGCATTATCTGTAACCAATTCTTCAGGGCAACCCCATCTACAAATTATCTCCTCTAGAATGAACAAGGCTAGCGTCCTTGCATTTTCATTCTTAATGGCGCGAGCTTCTAGCCAACGGCTTAGAGCATCTCTCGCGTCAACTATCTTGTTGAAACCGTTCGAAGGAGTTCCAACTACCATTACATCTATGTGTACTTTCTGGAATAAGGACGGAGTGTGTGTTACTACTGGTGGTATATGCAACAAAGTCTTCTGACGTAGTTGGCAAAGTGTACAGGTTCGAACGTAGTGACTAACGTCCCGTTCAAACTCAGGCCACCAAAACCTCAATTCTATCAGTGCCTTTGTAGCAAAGAAACCACGATGTCCTAGACTATCGTGCGCCGATTGAATCATGTACATCCTGTGTTCCTTACTCACAACTAATTTATGAGTAGACCCCACGCCTTTCTTATATACACGGTTAGTTTTCCTATCAAGGAAGAACATCCGCGCCCATCTCATAAATTTCCTATAGTCAGGATCTGAGAGTCCTTCCGGCCGTACCATAGTATCTTGCAACCATAGTTTCAATAGATCTAGCCGTTTGTCCCCGTTCATTCCTGCTTGTGACCTATGCTTTTCATCATAAGGTTCTCTTTTCTCAGGATCGAACTTCAGTTCAGAAGGAGGGAGCATTGGTTCACCGTCCTTCTTAACTGACCTGTTTTTACCTTTCTTTAACGCTTGCGCCAACTGAACAATTGGCGCCATTATTTCGGCATCTCGCGGACATCTGCTAACTTCGGCTTGCGCCAACTCAGTTTTGAAGTCCGCGATTGTCTCGGCTTCATCTCCCTCAAGTACTTGAATCATATATCCGCCTCTGGTATCAATTTCATGCTTGAAGTCCTCCAAATCAAGTGGCGCTGGTAACAAATCACTTCCTTCGAGATGTAAAGGAGGCGGGTTATTATCAAAACCGTCCTCTTTGTTAGGAAAGTCTTCATCGCCAGGTTGTTTTAATCTCCTAGACAAGCCATCTGGTCCAAAGGTTTTTCCAGCTACGTGCTTCAAAGTAAAATGAAACATCAGAATGTCTTCTATCCAACGGTTTATAGTAGCATTAGGCCCCATTCCCGGGTTATCTAGCATTCCTTTCAGATACTTGGCGTCCGTTTCTACTATTAGTTTGCGGCAACCAATTAACCAGTAATGCATATTTTCTAATGCCCTCTTTAACCCGTATAGTTCCCTCTTAGGTTGAGAGTACCGCGCCTCTCTTTCATTCAAGGGAATGGACTGGAACCGAGCGAAGTACTTCTTCAAAGGATTATCTGGGTGTAGTTGGTATAGGTAAAATCCTACTGCCATCCAAGATGTATCAACTGCTAGGACTACTGATGAAAGCCAATTATAATTAATAGGCTTCAAACATTCGCAGTGCTGTAGTGCATCCTTAAGTGCTTGTTGCGAGGCTTTCTCCAAATCCCCCCATTCAAATATAATTCCCGCTCTAGTGAGCCGATTGAGTGGCGCCGCTAGTAGCGTGAAGTCCTTTATGAATATCCTCATTACTCCTACAGTACCAAGGAAGGATTTAACGTCGGTGTAAGTGTGTAGATCGCCCCAACGAGTGATTACTCCAATTCTATCAGTCGAAGGCTTTAACCCTTCAAATGAACAGATATGGCCAACTACTGTTGTATCGCTCCTACATAAGACAGCTTTCTTTCCAGAAAATGTCCCACCGGCGTATCCCATTCTTGTTACAACTCTATTCAAATTCTGGAAGTGTTCCCAGACAAATCTTCTTATTCCATTGTTATCCGGGATCATTTCATACGTTCCATCTGGTAGTTCATACCTAGTGTCCGGACCTCTAATTGGTACATCATCAATGTATGGCCTAGTAACATGCGGGATTTCATCTCGCAATATATAAGTAACATCATCGTGAAATATCGGCACTGAGTTAGTCCATCCTTGCGGCAATCTAACCAGTCTAAGGGCGCCAAATGGCGTCTGAAAGGTAGTATAATCTCTGGAGTCCTTATGGATTTTTCTGTGGTTGTATCCAGAATACAAATCTAAGCATCCTCCACATGCCCTTCCGGCAAAGTGGCCAGCTAGCTCTTCGGCGCCAGGTGGTACACCTGAGTGTGCTACTGTGGCTGCGTTCAAAGGTTCAAGGGAGTGTACTAATCTAATGGATTTCCCGTCACTCTTCAGTACACTAAAGTACTTAGTGCGATATGAACCATTTGACGGTTCATAGACATTAGCCTCTATGCTAGACCGTAGTACCCTACAAACTTCTTCTAATTGACCGGGCGGTATAGGAATATTCCTTTCAACCCATACTTTATGGTCCTTCATTACTGGGAAACGTACTGGAGGAAAGAACTCTTCTTTGAACGTCCCTCGTTCAGAGTCTTCCCAAGCAAAGTTCTGTTCGTGTAGCATCATGAAATGGTGCATCAGTTTCTTTTCTTGGGGTAGTAAGAAGTTTTCTTCATGTAACTTGTCTACGATATCCCTCCTTTCAGCAGTGTATCTACCTGTAGGTTTGAACTCTGGTGGATTGGGATTCAACGAAGGCAAGTCCTTCAGTGGGTCCCCAGTGATGTTCCTTTCAATTCTAAATTCATCAGGCAACTCTTGCAAGAGTGGTCTAACTTTTAGCGCCACTGGTTTATATTTCTTTTTACCAACGAACACTTCAAGCATTGGACCCTCTTTTACTTGAGTTGGCGCCTGATTTTCTCTGGTGTCTTCTGTTGGGAATACCCAATCAGCGTAGTCACAACATCCACAGCGGCCAGAATGCGTATGGCGCCGGGATTTCTTCTGACACTTTGGTTTAGGTGCCTTCGGTTTCGGCTCATACATACCAGGTATTTCAAAGTCTGGCGCCGTTTCGATTGTATAGACCCCATTCACATCCTTTCTAGGATCAGTTAGATTCATGAACTCTTGAAAGAGTGCCACTGCTGGATCATCTTCAAGGTATGGCAAGGCTTGTTCAGTAAACAAGTTAGTTAACTGTTCCTTTGAAAATGAACCATCGGCGCCAACTGAATGTTGAGTACTTTTAATCCAGCCTTGACCGTCCTTATCTATTTCGACTATTGCTGCAAACTCTCGTTGATCGTCTATCAATTCCTTGAGTTGTTCTGAAAACTTGACTGTTCAGTTGGCGCCACTTTCTCCTCAGGGATTTCTGTAGAAGTGTCCCTGGATCGCTTGAGAATCGACTTCTGCGCGCCCCTAGCAAATGTAGGGAATGCAACCCTCAACTTAGAGCTTGGGTCAGTCAGAGTAATGGTTTGATTTCCATTAGTTTCATTCTGAACCATGCTCGCGGTCAATATTTCAAATGGTCGACCAAGAAGAACCTTATAAGCTGGTGCCCTAATAATGTGCACCTGCAGGTAGATTGTAAGCTCCCCAAACCTGAAGGGTACATTTCTAGCTAGTCCTACCGTCCTTTCTACTTGAGCGTTCGCGCTCTGCATAAAAATGGTTACATCTGGGTTCCATGCTAGACCCAATTGTACCGCCGTTTCTAATGCCATGGACACAATTTGTGATCCTCCATCTAAAATGGATTCTTCTTCAGCTCTCCCGTGAATTAGGGGATAGACTACTCGTAGCGCCGCCGAGGTCTGACCAGTTACTTGATCCTCCAAAGCTACGAATATTTGCTTTGGCGGCCGTCCTTCCGGTACAGTCTTTAAATACTCTAAGACTGGATCGTTAGCAACTAATGCCCCCTTTGGTACGAGACCATCAGTACAAGGCGCAATATAAAATTGCTCTACAAAAGGTAGTTCCCTTGTACTAATAGCGTTCCCCTGTATATATTGCTCAGAAAAGGGATCACTAAAGCTAGGCTTTACTCTCTCGTCCAAGACCCGTTCTAATGAACTATCTTGATCTTGGTCCAGAAAGTGTACTTGTCCTGCTGACCCCGCAGGTACCCGTTTCTTTGTGACTAACCCTTTCGTCTCCTGTTGAACTTTGGGCGCTATGGCTATAAGGTCTTCAAGGGAGATAGGAATATTGGTTTTCCGCAGGGCTTCCATTACAGCTTTTAAGGCCGTTTCCGTCAAGGAATCAATTGGCGCCTTTAATTTGTAGGCTACTTCTTCAGCAATTTTATCCAAATACTCAGGTCCATCGACTGGCGCCTTTTCTTTTGATACGAATTTTACTGGTGGTACATTTTTGAAGGGTAGTTCTGCCTTTTTAATGGGCGCCACTTCCTCTCCTTCATCATCTGAACCCTCAATGACTTCTACGATCCTTGCGCGCCTAGACTCTTTCTCCATGTTTTGAGGTGGAGTGGCGCGAGCCTTTTCGTTCTTTCTCCAGTTAGGTTTTTCAGCAGTCTCCCGTACATTTTTATTCAGGTCCTCCAGGGGCTTCACGGGTGGTTTCTTTACATTAAACCGTTCCCCTCTCCTCGGACCTACTGGAAACCCTCCTGGTTCTGAGAAGACTTATTAGGATTCGCTCTAGTATTGACCACATATTGTTGCAACTGATTCATTTGCTGTTGCAATTGGCCCGTAATACCAGTTAAAAGCGTTACCGCTTCCGCCATCTGGTTATCCTCTGGTTTAGCAATTTTAGGGGCCGGTTGAACGACCCTTTGAGGCTGCTGATGTTGGGTTAGTTGAGTAACCTTGTCCTCTTGGACATTTTGCGCCAATTGCCTTCTAAGGTTCATCTCACTGACTCTCATGGTTAAGAGTTCATCATTGCGAGAATCATATTCGGCGCCATCGTCCTCACTATCAGTCATCATGGAGTAAACTCCAGAAATGCCACCCTGATAATGTTGGGCTGCCTTTCCTCTATAGTATTCGTCAATGATTGTTGCCCTGGACTTAGGACCTAGTCTGGGGGCATACATGGTAGTACCATCCCCAAAGAAGTCCTTTCCGTCAATCACTTTCAACTTACCTTCTTCAATGCTCTTGCGCCTATGCTCACATTTATCCATAAAGTGACCAGCAAAGCGGCAATGATGACAATCCATGTTAGGGAGCGCCCTATTATAGTTTGGCATCCGACTAGGAGAATCAAATGTAGTAGTTTTAGACTCGCGCTCAACCACAGATCCATGTGGCGCCGAAGTCTTAAGATACTGTTCGACCCTTTCCCATCGAGCATCATTAGCTTTCTGCAGTTTCTGATTAGCTAGATTACTCTTATCTAGTTCTTGAACCGTCCACTGTTTCAATTCATCAATGCTTTCTCTTTGTTGCTTTCCCAACTCGAGTTTTACACCGACAATTTCCGTCTTAATCCTCTTTCCAGAGGATGTTTGTAGAGTGGCGCCAGTATCATACTCACCACGGTCCGCACTTGTTGTAGCTAACGTTCGCGCCACTCGAAGAATATCACTGAACATGTACCTTTCGGTTTCTCTATCAGTTTGTCTCTTGAGTTTGGCCGCAACGGCCGCCACATCAGTCGGGTCAACAGGCAATGCATCTAGCGCCACCTCATCCATGTCTAGTCTAGACCATATCCTACTAGCAAACTCGGGCGTTAGTTTCTCCATGAAACGTGCAACCGCAATTTTGTTAGTCAACTTTGTAGGAATGAGCCGTTTGACTTCAACTTGCATTGGCCTTATGAGGTCCATTAACTCGTCTTGATCATTGATAGATATACCATGCGTATCAAATTTATTCAAGAGTTTGTTCAATGTTACAATAGAACCCTTTTCTTGGTCTCTAATTGAAGGGTAATGATTTACTACCTCTTTCAGAAACTCAGTATGGGTTCCATTCTCAAAGGATGGTAGGCCCTTCCACTCCTTCCTGGCGCTCATCTTCACGTAGCTCACAATTTTCTTATTGCGATCTGCCGCTGGAATCTTGCCTTTCTCCATTATAGTTCCCATATGTTCAAGAAACTCCATTAGTTCTTCCGGACTATCCGGGTCGAACTTGGGTGCATTCCTGTCATAGGGCTCTGGTATTTTAGTGTCGGTTGACATGATAACAGGGGGGGTCTGGTTCTGGGAGAGTGGGTTCTGGTTCAAAGGATCTGCAGTGTTCGGGGTAACAGGGGAATTTGTAGTAGTTTGTGTTCGAAGTGTATTCGAACTGGCGCCAATGGACGTATTAGATCCAGAAGCGTGAATCGAACTGGCGCCCGAAGGTGCTGATTTTCTTTGTTGGTCGAGGCTAGCCTCAACACGGTCTCTAGTGGATTCTGCTGCTGTTTCTCTAGCACGGGCAGCGATTCCCTGCGGCGCCGAGTTGTTTGTTACAACTGAAGCAGATCTTCCTCGAGAGTTGCTAGTAGGTCGGGATGCCCTCCTAGTCCAGTAATTGCCTGCGTTTGAAAGCGGAGGTGGATATGTGGATTCAGTTGGGCTTCTTCTATTACTAGATGAACTGGAGCTGGACCTTGAATGGTCACGGCTCGACAGATTGTATTGTTTTAATCCGGATTCAATAGAACCTCGGACTGGTTTTCAGTGTTCTGTGATTGTTCTTTTCAACAGTATCCTTGTGAAGGAAGCTGCCCTTGATTCAGGTTTTCAAGTGTGTACAAATTGCGACTTTTTAAGACTGTTACCCCTCGCGGTGGGCTCCAGATGAAACGGTGCAGTGGCGTGCAGCCGTGAAATCTAATACCAAACTGAGTGAAACGAAGTCCCACTAAATCTAATACCAAAATCCAACAACTAACAACTCCAATACAAACGTGTGTGTGTTCGGGGATATAGGTCAGGCGTATCGACCTTCAATCTCAAACTGGCGCCAACTCGATACTTCTTAACTTGAATAGTCAAAACAGGGTCTATTAAGCACCTCAATTAGATTACTCTCGTTTTCTAAACAATGTGTAGGACTGGTTTAAGGTCACAGAGTGTATATAGAGTCAACCCCAAGTTGATTAGTTTTTAACGGCTGGTTGGGTTGAAGACAACTAAGACTCTAATACAAGAGCTTATTGAATTCTCAATGGGTGTAAGTACAAGTTGTAAGAGCGGCTAATTAGGCACGGTCTTAACAAAATGAAACTTAGAGCTACTAAGAGCTGGGTGCCAACAACTGGGGGAGTATTTCACTGTCTAATTATTACTTTACATGTTGCTTTTATAGTATTTACTACGTATTAATCTAACCACCGAGGTGAATAACTTCGGATAGCTATCCGGATACCTTTGATCTCCTGGCCGTTCTATTGGCTAACAGTCTCTTGCTGACTGAAGGACTTGAGCTCATTTATATTGAACCAAGCCCTTTGGGATTTACTTGGCTCCTAGCCTTGTTGAAGGCCTGAGAGAACTCCCGGAAGGCTTTCCGTGCCTAGTCCCTATGCCTATAGGTCTGTCTAGACCATTGAAGCGTCATCTGTCTGTTGTAGTTAACCTCCTTGAAGCCAACTCGCCTCTCTCTTTAGAACGTGATCAAATGCGATCACATGATACTTCAGGGCCAGGTTTTGCTCAAGTCTTGCCTGGGCAACACATTTAATAAAAACCCTCATATCCGGCACACTGTGGATATAGTGGTTTTAAGCCTTTTTGAGTTAGATATTACTGATGATTAAGTAAGCTATGAATCGACGATTGATAGCTTACTTAATCATTGGAACTCGACTTTCTTGCATGCCATAATCGCGCTCCCAGTTAAATGCCCTTCTAGTAGCCTGGTCTAGTTTATTTCCTTACTTCTGTAGTGCACATTTTAATAGTCTTATGCTGTTTGAATCCTTCCAAAGTCCCTTAGTCGCCTGACGTCCATATTGAATCCGAGCTTGTTACATCTTTGACATATAACTTGCCAGGATATTCCTATAGCTAGCTGGGTTTTACTCAGTCACTATTGCAGGCCCCATTTGTGAAGGTACCGTTAATACTGTCTGAGTCTTTGATAGTTATGCTAGTTTGCAACGCTTCAAAGGCTTAATGCTCAGTTCCGGGATTAAACTAGCATCCTCTAGTCTTACTTCTTGTATACAGCTATCCGCGTGTACTAGTGTAAAATCGATGAATTCAGGTGTGTAATGATACACGCCTTATCACCGCAACAGGCAACACTGTACCCTGCGAAATTGCCCCAACCCGTTGACGGTACAAACCTGTAGCTGTTTTTACGAAAGGTCATTCAAAAATACAAGACAGTTCACTGAGCAGATGATCATTAGATCTGGCAGAGGCTCATCTTTTCAATGTGCAGGGAGAACATGAACACACATTCACAATGGAGAGTAGCTAGGTTTGACACGGAGTTGAACTGTATCTGTGGTTGGGGCAGGAACCAGAAGCGAAATTTTTATAAGTCACAATTGATCTCGGCAACTTGCGACGGTACTAGCCCACTTCAGGCCACCTATATGACCTACCCCTAGGGATAGATTATTTGGTTTGAAAGACTATCCCTAGGGGTATCCGATTTAGTAGGGAGCCCCAGTTGGGATGGGACGTCCCAGGTATCCTGGGGGATGTAGGGTGGGATGTCCCAGAGGTTCTTCTGGATGTACCTGGGACATCCCGCCCGCCGCAGGCAGGACCAAAAATTTGCCTGGGGCTTCCCTAGCTCCCAGGTGGACCCCTGGCACCGCTCCCCTAAAAAGCGGCTTTTGGGGCAGTACGGGCTGCACGCAGGGTTGCTGTTGGGCATACATCTAGCCTCAGCTCAGGCGTTCTTGTGTAGGTATGCTGCCACACATAGCGTGGCCCAAAAAAAAAAATCATATTTGGCCCCCCAGAAAAGCACCATTTGGCAGCCTTTGGGGCCATATGGCTAGCATGCAGGTTTGCTGTATGGCGTAAATGTAGCCCAAGCGTAGGCCTACCTGTGTACCCATAGCGCATTGCATCAGCAAAAAAGCGCATATTTTGCATTAGACAAGAAAAGTCAATTTCAGCAGCTTTTGGGGCATCACACTTGCCTGTCAGGTGTGCATGTAGCCCAAGCCTGGGCTTAAGTTTTCTCTTTACATGGCTATAGTGCAGTGGCAAAAAAAAGTATTCATATTTTAGCTCCCACCCAAAAAAAAAGTGCTTACCTGCAGCAAGAGGCTACATCTGCCACTGCACAGCTGCTTAGACACATACTTTTCTCTCTTCAATTTACTGACTATATTTTATTTTGACCCATCCACTTTCTTTGGGTTATGTGGGTACTGTTAAGAAGACAGTAATAATATACTAAAATGAATATAAACAAGAATTTACCTTTATATGGGAGATCCCAGCTTATTCTGGGAACTCCCATCTTCACCAGGGATGTCCCAGGCCTTCCCGATGCGACCTGGGACATACCATCCTACTCCGGGACGTCCCATCTGGATATGGGACCTACCACATGTGGATGGGACATCCCAGGCAAATTATCTATCAGATGGGACATCCCTTCAACTGAAGGGATGTCCCTGCACCCCGAGACACTAGCCTTGGAAATCCCAGCTTGTAAGACTCCGAACTGGGGAGATCCCAGCCTGGGACGTCCCAGGCAATGTATTAACCAAAAGGGACATCCTATTGCTTTATTGAGCATCAGGGACAGCCCAGGTTGTATGCCTTCCCTCAGGGAGTTCCCATACCCTGCTGATACTTCTGGGACATCCCAACATCTATACTCCAGCCCCAGGGACCTCCCAGGCTTTATTGTTGGTAAACACATGATTACATTTGTTTATTTCCTCTAAGTAATTTCAACTACTGTAAACTCCCAATTATACTGCACAAACATCCCATATTCTAACCACTCTACAACTACAGCCGACCATTCATTATTTGTACAATATACCAAGGAACTGCCTATTTGGGATGATATTGGTTGTTTGCACATGTGTAGTTGATCCAGTCAATCTCGAAACTTCTAAGTCAAAACAGTCAAAACACATTAACTCAGCCAGCAAAAGATTTCTTAAGTAACACATCAACACAAGCAATGAAGTTAGAAACCAACCTGGGAAAGATACCACAGGCTCAATGTGTTTTACCTGGGGTAGCCATTTCGGCCATTTCCTGGTATTCCTCAGGCTCCTCGGCATCATGTCAAAGGCTTTGGCATCAAGGGATGGATACCTGCCAGGGAGTCTCTGGGCATCTCGGGGAAGGCTTATGTGGATAAATACCCTTTAATTACTACTTAATACCACAAAATAATATGAGGAGTTCCCGGGCACCCTGCCACTTCACGTGACTCACTCAAAACAGGTCCGAAAAAGACGGGCCTTCTTGGCACTGCGCGCCTGTCGGCGGGGGCAGCGCGCCACCTCCCAAAAAAGAAATACACCATAAAATACAGCTAAAATACAGAAAAAAAAGCGGAAAAAATGTGCTGTGGTCCGTAACCACGGTGTTCTCAATGATGGGGTCCCAGGACATTTCTGATGTGGCTGAACCCAAAGTTGTAGAGCGGAAAGAGGGCTACATGGTTGTCTAATACCAATTTGGCTGTAACCCACCCATTAGCCCGAAAAACACAAAATACTTTCTGTAACACAGCACTTTTTTGCTGAAAATGCAGCCAGGAAATTCAGTAAACAGGTTACTTGTCGAGTAACATCCATAACCTTATACATATCATCATTGTGCCACCCAAACATTCTGTTCTGGGGCTACCATTCAGTACTTTCCCAATTAGGCCCACTACGCCTAGCATCCCAAAAAGGAAATAATTGCTGTTTCACCGGTATCTAGCCAGATATGGGCAGGCTGATTTTTAGTATATGTCAATTGTACATTGAAATGCATTTATGAACTATTACACTACTGCTGTACTGTTGCTACATCATGCTAACTCAATATTTTGATTGTTTAAAATTGCTGGTGCCCCCAGATGCACCCAGCCTCTGTGAAGCCAACTCAACATTTCCATTTACTTCTTATATCATCATTGAACATATCCTAGGCCTGTACCATACATATATTCTTTGGTAGGACCTTCCAAAGTGAAGGTTGATGGGGGATCAAAATACAGCCAGCACTGTATTGCTAGGGGTAAGATGGTCTAGTAATGGAGTATAAAATTTTATTTGCATGCTGAAAACTCGAAATGGGTGAAATTACAAGTTTATCTACTGCTCAAACAATCAAGCAGATCAGTTTTACCTCTGAACCATTATACCTTCAAACATGGTCCCATCTGTGATAAATGTGTGCATATACATCACAAATGCATAAGGTATGCTCTAAGAAAATTTTGGACACTTGAAATCATCTTGATACTGACTCAACATGGTATAAGGTGAGAAACCACTTTTCGACTATTTTCCATATTGTGGCTCAGGAAATCCTCTAAGAGCTCCCAAATGCACATTAATGGAATCTGGTAGCTCAGAGGATTCCAAAAATATATAGGTTTGCATGATTTGGTCAAGTGGTTGCTGAGTTCTGAAAACCCAGAACTGGATGCAATGGTATAAATGTTACACTTCAACCTACATCCTCGGAAACACCATTCAGCCAAATCTCCACCAAAACACTTCAAATAAAATTCAATCAGGGGTATTTACACTGTCTGATTTCATTTCTGATGTTTATTTTGAGATATCTGGTCTCCTTGGTGCCCTATCAGTGAAATAAGCCAAAGGTGACATTTGACAGTTTGGAGATTTATCATAGTATATTGGCCAATATTTTGAATCAGGAATGTACAGATAGCTTATTAGAGAGATGTGGGGCCTTTAGAACACTATATATGACCCTGTGGCATGCTGAATAGGGTGAACAGGAATGTTAAACAAGATCACTTCAAATCATGAGGTATGGGCTACCATAGGTGGAAATTGTCTACTTTCCTTATATAAAAGGCAGATCCAATTCCAACAGTTGTGTTTTGCGATTTATTGCATCATGGGGGGTGCTTTATAAGGCAAAAATGCGATTTCCCTAAATGTCCAATTTGTGATGTTCTTCATGGCCAGATGATGATATGTCCCATGGAGGGTGTCTGGGTAGCAGGATAGAACATTTCAATGTATTCCCCAGTCATTTCCATTGGTATATACCGCAGATAATAAGGCCAGGACCTAATTTCTCAATTTTTGCTATTTCTACCCATTTATTGCCCTGTAATAGGCTCTCTGCATCCCAGATGACCTTAAAGAACCTAAAAAAACAGCCCTATGTGGTTAGATCATCGAAAACGGTTGAATCTGCGCCAGGGAAGGCCTGAGGGTGAAAATTTCCCTTTTGGGCAGAAAGCGTTAGTGTCCCAAAAGGGAAAACATCGCCCAAACCATTGATCACTATATTCAAATTGTAGAGCTCATCAAGGGCTACAAGAGTCATCTGTACCATTTTTCAATTGGTGGCCCCATGGGCCCGCAAAATACAAAATACTTTCCGAGAGCTGACACTTTTTGACCAAATAGGGGCTTTTAAAGCAACCAATGCATCCCAATACAGGCAGCCATCAATTTTAAGGCAATGGCCAGTGCCATCAAATTCACAGGAATGGCCAGGCTCATCAATTTGTACCCCAATACAGCCAGCCATTAATTTTAAGGCAATGGCCAGAATGCCATCAATTCTCAGCTTTTGTGCAAAAAGCAGCAGCCCATAATGCCCTAATATTGGGTGTAAAATATGATTCCCATGTTTCCCAATCAACACGTTTTATGTTTAGGTGTACAGACTTGAGATCTCACCAAAAAACCCCCAAGCAGATCCAAAACAAACAAGAGACAACAACTGCTACGGCCCGGATATGGCAATTTTCATTGGAAAACAGAAGTCAAGGGCAGGTATCAAAGGAAGAAGAAGATAATATATTATGGTAATCACCAGTGTTATTCCAACTACAAGGAGTATGCTCAGTAATAGTAATGGTAAAGTGATAGAGAAGAACAAACACGAAACAACAACCGCTATGGTCCGAATATGGTAATTTTCATTTGAAGCTGTGAATGAAGGTCAGTATGAAAGGAAAAATAAAATAAATAGGATGGTAAGTCCTTCTGTTTTACCAACTACAATGTGATGAATATGTCAAGTAAATTTGAAGCAGGAGTAATGCATTGGGACATTTCTGGTGATTATGAGGTAGAATGGGACATCCCTAGTAAGTATGAGGTAGGATGGGACATCCCAAGCATTGTAAAGGGCTTATGGGACATCCCAGGGAGGGATTTGATGCTACTGGGATGTCCCAGGTCAGAAAACCAGTTGAGCGGGATGTCCCATGCAAAATACGGTTTTTCTGGGAGGTCCCAGGTGAGATAGGGATGTCCCAGGTTGTCTATGTGTTGAAGTGGGATGTCCCAGGCAGGCTTTCTGGAGTTCTCGGACATCCCAAGGAATATATTGTAAGAGTGGGATGTCCCAGCATCTATCAAATTTTAAATAGTTAAGTTAGAATGCAATGTGTTCACCTTTGGTAAATCAAAAATTGCATTTCAGTTTCTCTTCTTTGTGTTCTGCAGTGGGTAAGTTCAGTAAAGACCGATTGGTTTTTGGTCATGCTATCATGTCCAGAATTACAGGCAGCCCACATGATGAGCACTCAGCACCTGCTTTGAGTTTGAGGCTGAGTTTTGTCTGATCTGACATGGTTTTTAGCACTAAAAATGCCTTTTTTAAACTGGTCATGCTATGTACGGTGCATACAAGTGCATAGCTCCCCCTATGAGTACTGCTTATATAAAGGTATAGGCTGCAAAAGCTGATGAATTACACTTTTCTAACACAAAATATGCATTTTTGTTCAGCCATGCTGCGTGCAGTAGCATCGCTATACAGGTGGGCCCATTTCTGGGTGACACACACACACACATACCTAACAGCAAACCTGTGTCCCATATGGCCTCAAAAGCAGCTTTTCTTGTTTCCAAATATTATTATTTTTTCTGGCCGTGCTACACAGGGCAGCATACCCACACAAGAAGGCCTGAGCTGAGGCTAGATGTATGCCCAGCAGCAACCCCATGTGCTGGCCGTATGGCCCCAAAAGCAGCCAAATGGAGCTTTTCTGGGGGGCCAAATATGATTTTTTTCCGGCCGCGCTATGCGTGCCAGCATACCTACACAAGAAGGCCTGAGCTGGGGTTATATGTATGCCCAGCAGCAACCCCACGTGCAACCCGTACCACCCCAAAAGCCGCTTTTTTAGGGGAGCGGTGCCAGGGGTCCACCCGGGAGCTAGGGAAGCCCCAGGTAAATTTTTGGTCCCGCCTGCGGCGGGCGGGATGTCCCAGGTACATCCAGAAGAACCTCTGGGACATCCCACCCTACATCCCCCAGGATACCTGGGACGTCCCATCCCAACTGGGGCTCCCTACTAAATCGGATACCCCTAGGGATAGTCTTTCAAACCAAATAATCTATCCCTAGGGGTAGGTCATATAGGTGGCCTGAAGTGACTAGCCACCGGTTATTATGCCCCAGTCTCTTTTTCGCCCGCGAATTGATTGACTGTCGTCAATTTTGTTCTGGCGAAAAACGTGACTGGTTTCGAGTCCAATCTGACATCGGTTCAAGCTCTAACATTCCACATAATAAGTTCTGAGCAGCTGCCGTCAGGGGCAACCAAAGGTCGATGATGAGCAGCAGCTTGATGCATACAGCAGTGGTTTGAGGGCCATGCTTTGACTGAGGTCATCTTATTATACAAAAGACAAGGGTCACGTGAAAGGTCTACTGGCCAATCAGGTTATCCGTAGGCTTTGGGCACGCGCGGACAAACAACGGCTTCTTCCGGCCGGCTTTCAACTTACAAGGTTTTCGGTCATATAGCGTTCGCTCTCTGCTTCTTAAGCTTCATTCTTTAGGTTAATGATTCCTGGAGTGAGTTCCTGGGCAGACCAAATTTTCACGAGGGCTGGCATGCTTGAAGATATGACGACACTGCATGGCAGACTGAACAAATTCAAAATTGAAAGGGAACAAGCTGAAAAGCTCTCGCAGTTTTTTGTGTTCAAACTGGGGCTTTCAAGTATGTAGAGACTAGCCAAGGCACCAGTATAGTGGGTCAATTTATGTACGAGGGCAGAAGTGACTACATCAAAGAAATTTAGAAGACCGAACAGGTAGTTAAATTTATTGCTAGAGAGGACAATATTAACAGTACAAGCTTAAGCGTAGTTCAGTGAAGGAAGACATACTGTAATTTTAATTTGCCATTGTAGACCTCAGGGATGGGCTGACTCCCGGTCAGTGTATGAGGGCAGATAATATGTAACACAAGGGCTGGTATTACGAGGGCACCGTCTTAAGTGGGTGTAAATAATTCAGGACGGCTGACACGATTACAAGGGCCGAGAGCTTGGAATATTCAGGCTTGCCTGTATATCAAGGTCTATCGGGACACGAGGAACCAACCATAGGTTGGTGACGAGTGTCCCGGTCACAGTTCCAAGACCTCAGATTTCTTATGGTATGGAATCTGATTTCATCTGACTGTATAGACTTCCGGATGCAGATAACCGTGCGTAGCACGGGTTGCAGCTAGTTTGTCCATAAAGCCTCAGTCCAACTGCAACATCAGTTTCTGCGGAGCTGGGAAGTATGCTGTTCGTTTTGTAAAAAAAATCAACCGCGTATATGAGATACACGCACCTCATATGAGACATCCCCGGAGGTCGTACCATATATATGTAAACATACCTCACCATATTTCAATCACTGCCTGCATAATTCAAGAGTTGTAGACCATATATATGACAGACATGAGAAGCCACAAATGTGTAAAGATGGGTGGTAGCAAATATATTGTTGAGGCTTCCGGGTCGCAAATATGAGTCGGAGGCCATTATATTTCAAAGGGCTCGCACCATATTTATGGGTCACAACATAATATATATTACTTACCTTCTCAATGCCGCTGCTGGCAATGAGCGCACACGCCAGGTCGTTGCTCGGCCTAGGGAGCGGGCTGCGCCGCCCCACGGCGGTGTCGCGTCTGTCGTCAATCAAGGTTCGGATCATCGCACCGGTGTTTGGTTCTGTTTGTCTCGAACCTCCGCTCGGAGTCCCGTCCACGATGCACTTCCCCGTCAACAACACGGAGAATTGGACTCTCTGCTGCCACAGTGCGTCATCCTGGTACAGATTTCTTACAGGCTCCAAGGCTCGGTACTTCCTTGTCAGGCCACAGGACTCAAGATTCTTAAAAACTGTTCTTTCTCTTACCTCCTTCAAGTTGCGATGACTCCGGCAAAGAGCTCCATCAGGAAAAAATGACTTGGATACGTAGCGTCTAATAGTCTGCGTAACCGTGGTTGCTGCGTAGTCTAGTCCCCCTTATTTGGCACCGTGTAGCTCTCCGCCAAAGACTGATAGCCGCTGGTAGCTCCGGCGTACGGCTACCGTAGCGCTACCGTAGCTACTCGTAGCACTGACTGTTAGCCTCAGTAGTAGTTAGTAGAGCATGATATACACTAATAACTCAGATAGTTTGCACTCAAAACACACATACGGATACCATAAAAAACAGATGAATTCAAATCTAACGACAACATGAATGTGTCTACATTGGAGGAAGAGGAGATATAGATGGCGACTCTAGTCAAGCATCGTCCTCATGCTCCCATCTCAGAATCATACGCACACGACAAGGAGTCATATATGTGCGCGGAGCATGAGAAGCTGAAGAGGAAAAATGCCGGCGAGGGCAAGGGTCAGAACTGCCTATGTGTAGCATAAAACTGGTCAGTGAGAAAGAAGACGACGCCGCGCGATGGACAACTCACTTGTATGTGACCGGCGATGGCCGTTGCCAAGAAGGAAGGATGCGGCGTCGTTCCAGTGCAGCGGGCGTGCCAATCGGGCGGGAACTACGGAAAAGGAGAAAGAAATGCAACGGGAAATGCTCAATAACTCACCTGGGGGGACCATTGGCACGACTATGTTCAAGATGTATGCCCAGAAGCAGCAGCGTCCCACGTGCAAGGGCTTGATGTGCGTGCAGTCCAAGGCGATCCTCCAAGAGCTTGGAGAGATATCAAAGGGAGCCCGGAAGTGCTTGCATAGTAAATCCCCTCTTGATATCCCCAGCAACAGGCATTGAGACGAAAGACATCCTTGAGGAGCGATTATCTTTGACGAGGCTTGACGAGCTTTGAGCGGCAGCTTGGCACCGGAATTGAATCAGGACAGGCTCCAGGTACGAGAGGTGGGGTACTAGAGGACTTGAAGGGCCGATATGGGACGTGAGACGATGGAAACGCGGAGGGGAAAGGACGTGGAGATGGGGGGAAAGAGAGAAGATGGATCAACCAACGCTTGTTTGGCGTCGAAACAATCACGCAATCGCGCACGTGCGTCGGACTTTGAAAGACTTGGCGTTTCAATGAGCGGATACGCGGATAAGGTTCTGCTTGTGCCTTTGGATCCTTTTCTCCTAGGTCAGTCGCAGGCTCACTTATAGCATTGATTCCGCATGTTTGGCATGACTGAATCACCGAAATACTGTTTCCATTTCGGCCTCCACTCCCGGTACTACTGATCCGTTGGGTGCCGGCTATCACGCGCTACTGATCCTGACTCCAGGGCTACGAAGGCTACCAAGGGCTACTGATTAGTTGCAGAAGCTACCGGGCCTACCAATGCTTGAGACACTGGCTGGTGGCAACGTAGGAAAACATTTTTTCCTGATGTCCTTACTTTTTATGCCCATGCCGTGCCTGAAGCTCCCAACACTGGATGTCCTCATCGCTGACAGGCATGGTCTTGGCGCAGTCGCAGAATTGGTGTTCTGTTGAGGATTTACATTGGTTGATAGATTGTGCGACATCACACTGAACATTTACACGAAGAAGAATTTTATTTGCAGTAAATGGTATATGATCAAGATGGGGTGCAAAAAGGTAGCAAAGTAACCAGTTTGAAGTCCAGTCAAGATAGCGTATGAGCGAGGTATCATGCAGTTTGCAGGGAAGCAAGAAGTAGTGTATGGTCAGTAGAATTCCAAGAAGTCAAGAACAGTGTGTGCACATAGATAGTCCAAGAAACAAGACCAAGATAGCGAGATATAGTACTGTACGCAGTGGGTCCAAGAAGCCAAGAAAGTGATGCCAAAAGACACATGGACGTCGAGTTAGGAAAAGGAGAAGTAGGACCTAGAAAGTATAGGTCTTCCCGGGTGCGTATGGGTCTCCCATTGTTGGATCAACTTTGTACCCATCGGAGAAGGCGGGGTCAATTGTGTTCGGTTTGGGAGGAGGCGTCAGTGCACGAAGAAAGGCGGGGGTCGAGCTACGGCTCCTGCTCCATGACGGCAGGTCATCTGCTGTCAAATCAATGTAGCCAGAGTCGCCACCTTTGAGCAACATTTTAGACACGGTGGTCTCAGTATGCAACACAAATACCCACCTAGGATGTCCCCGGAAACGTTATCCGTGTCAGACAACTTGAACTCAAGATCTTTGCTGCCGGATGATGCTTTCCAGTGCAGATGAGTGAATAGAGACTCGGAGTATCCCACAATCAATCAACATACATTTTTTGCGTTTCTTCTTCGCTGGCTCCTCGTCGTGAGAGGCAACAGCAGATCGTTTGGATCGACGACGAGCAGGTTCAGGGCTGGGGCTTGCGACTTCGGAGTCGGAGACATCATCGTGGCTGCGAGTCCCTAGTATCCATAAAGGTGAGCTTGTCATGCTTCAACTTGAGAGAAAATGTACGAACCAGCAGAATTCCTAAATGCCAGCCCTTCTGGAGCCACCCAGCTCTCGTGAATCTCATCAGGGATTGGCTGACGTGAAACTGGACATTCAAGGAAGTTAGGTTCGGTGCAGCAAAACCACTGTCACATAAAAACATACCTATCCAGATCCGATTGTTTCGAAATCCCGTTGTGTTTGCGCCCTTGTTGTAGTCCGCATCAGAGCCAGCTGGGAAAGTTACAGGAACAATTTGGAGTCGCCGTTTAACCGCAGCTGCAAGGTGCCAGGGCGGTGGTGCATCTTCATCTTCACCGGATTCTTGTTGAATCTGGTCGAAGTGACCAAATGGAAGAGGGAGTGCCTCGCGGAGCGCATTGGTAAAATCAACGTGATCACTCGTGCGATCAAACTCAATGCCTTTCTCGTCACGAAGCACTGCAAGCCCATTCAACACGAGCGTTTGGATTTTGACCTTGTCTGGGACTTGCTGGAACTCTGGCGGGACCTGGAGGATGCCATCCTGCATAATACTCAAGTCGTGAGCAAGAAGACAAGACCACAACATACGATGAATTGCGTGCCGCACGCTATGACAACAACAGACACGACCTTGAAAAGGTTTGGATTACTTGTCGATTTCTCCTGGAAAGGATCGGTTATTCTCTGAGTGCCCTTGCAACGACTACTTGACACCCACCTTTCCTTTCCCTTTGCCCATTGGTCGCATCCCTCTATTGGATTCCGCATTGGCTGCTCTGGTGCGAGAACTACCGGAGCTCAAAGCACGGCTCTGAGCAATCTTGCTGAGTGTTGTTGATCCTGACGTGCTAGGGTTTTTGAGCATCCCCGTAAGAATGCCCTGGACCCTTTTTGCGTTCGACGCTGATGGTTTGTGATGGCTCGCTCGGGAATGCAAACACTCAGCGCAAAGACCAGTCTTTTTCAGTTCTCTAAAATCGGTACAATCACACTCTTCATTGGTATCGGTGTCGTTTGCTCGGCACTCGCTCTTCTCTGACGGGAAGGCTGACGAGGAGGATGAAGACGAAGCCATAGAGAGGATGGAAGGGTAGGAGGCAGAGTTTTTTTTTTTCTTGCACTGGTTTGAGTAACACGTACAATGGTTGTCAACCTGTCAGTGAGTTTCATGTCGTTGCTAGGTCCCCAAAACTTTATTCGTGATTCAGGTTTCATTGGCATAGGTAATCCGCTCTAATATGGCTAAAGCCCGTCCCCACATCTCCGCCCGCGGTCGCCAGATTGAATCCGAAAGCGCAATTCGAAGCTGCCTCCCACCCCGGCGACCCGACTTCAAAATTTCGAAAGTTGGATACCCCTCGTTGCCCCACTCTTCCGGAAGCAATCCATATCCAGATGGAACAAGTTCATCCCGAATAGCAGCCTCGAGTGAATCATAGAATAGCTGCATTGATTCTTCATCGTCAAAAGGATTTGCGTGTTTTGGAACGGGCGCGGCCTCGTGGTGAAAGTTCTCAGCGTGTGCCTCTTCAATCTGTTCCGCAAGATTGTTTTCTTCTTCTGAATCCTCGCTGTCAATATCCTCCTCAGGCTCTTCCTCGCTTTGTTCCCCCGAATTGTCACCAGTACTGCTCGATGAAGCACCGTCCTCCGAGTCCATTTGTTCCTCTAGATCTGGATCCGAGTCAGTCTCTTCATCGGGGATGTCACCAGAGTCGCTAGGCAGAGGAGATATCTCCTCATCGTCAAGCTGACCCGCACCGGTCTGACCAGCCTCCCGATGAATTTCTGGTCCGTGCGTGCCATAGTACCGCTCGATCACGTTGGGGTGGACGCCCTCGCAATCATCTAGATACACTCCCTCTTGCATTTTTCCAATTAAACACATGTCCTGTACACGCATTAGCACAAATTCAAGCGAATTGGCAGATATACACACGTCGGGACTCTGGTCATGGCCTTCCCCGGATATCGGGTGACAGTTCCATTCGGTGCGGAAATCTTCGCAGTCCTCATTGATAAGATCAAGGAAGAGTAGATGCAGGAGCCAGAGATGGTGGGGGTTGCTTCGATCGAGCCCGTGGAGAGCCTCGAGTCGATAAAAGAAGGCCCTCCACCGTCGGGCAAATTGTGATCCAACCTCAACCCAGAGTCTTTCTATCCGCGTATTTCTCGTAGACCTGGTATGTGTTAGTCAAGTGTTAAAAGAACAGGATAATTCAACGGACGAGCCCCATATGAACGACCCACGACCTAGGCCCCGGCGAATGATCATGTAAACTGAAACTTTTTTGTTCTCAGCCCCGCGGTCGCCTCGAACGCGAGACGGTAACCCATAGTCCCCGACGGCCTTGAGAAAAACTTCAAGTACCGTGGAAGCTTTGTTGTTCGTACTAGCTCGTAATCCAGTTATCTTGACGAGAATGTGTCAGCCCAGATAAGATTTGGTCACAAAGAAAGGCTCACTGTTCGAGAGTAGCCATCAACAATACCGTGTATCACAATACCCCAGAGAATAAGTTTATGATGACCATCAATATGCCACAGTGCATGGGGCCGCAAAACTTCATATGTTCGGCGTTTGATTACTGTGCGCCGGCGAAGAATCCGGCCCAAGCCATCTGTACGATGGACAGCGGAATGTACACGGCGCTTCTGAACACGCAGGCCATGTTTCCGCAGAAAGCCAATCAGATAACGGATACCAGAATCTGGTTTTGCATGGCGATACGATCGGACAAGGGCATCAAGGTCGGCCTTCGATAGTGCTGTGAATTTGGAATAGACGCCGTGCTCCTTCAAGTGGTTTATCAGGGTGGGACGACTGACACCTAATATTTTGGCAAGTTTTGTAATCGAAATGCTCCGGTGGCCATCCATTGCTTCCTCGACTAACTCTGCATTGAGTTGTTTTCGGGGGCGACCTCGTTTTCCTGTTCTGATCACTGTTACTGGCTCCGGATAACCAACATTGGTATCCTCTCTAGAACGAAAAATAAATCAGATCAGGTACTCTTTGCCTCAAAAAGCGAAGCAATGTCATACTGTGCTGCCGCAGTCTCTTGCGCCTGACACAAGTCAACAATTAATTCACCCACAACTTCGGTGCACGCGTAAATCCAGTCAAGTGGAACATCTTCCTCTTCTGCATGATTTTCAAAAGCCGTGAGTATTGAGAAGAGTTCTTGGGTCGCATTTTCGGTGTGAAATTGGAGCCGTTTGGCGTCCGCATCCTGGAGAAGGACATTTGACGTGTGGTAGAAGATGTCAGACATTGCTTGGTACGCGTCGTAGACATTTGGAGACCAAGGAAGATTGTTTGGGCGCTGGGGAAGTGGAGGCAGAGTGCGCGACATGGTGGTTGGTAACAAGTCCCAAATTAGATCGACCCCGTAACCAGGCTTTGTTTCGGGAGCAGTGCAATTTTCACTCAACACCTAACCACCATGAGCATTGAAACTAGCACCATCGACCAGAGCTACCAAGTTGTAGAAAATACAGGCCAGTTCGAGAAGCACCCCAAGTACTGGTACAAGGACGGGTCTATGGTTTTCCGTGTAAATGTTGAGTTTTAGTGCAAAGTGTCTTGTACGACTAATGGTTTTAGGTGGACAATGTCTTGTATAAGGTTCACGCAAGTATGTTCGAGCAGTTGTCGGGCATGATGCAGTCCATCTTGTCGATCCCGGATGGAAAGCCTGCTGATGATCCAACTCGCGAAGGAACAGAGAAGTATCCTCTTCTCTTGCCGGGCATCACAGGTCTCGAATTCAATGATTTTTTACTCTGGTTGTATCGCATGTGAGTGAATCTCTCGAACACTTGAAGCCGACACTGAGTTTACACAGCGGGTGGGAACCCATGGCAGATCCCGAGGAGCGAGAGCGCATCTTCACACATTTGCTCAAGCTTTCGGATCTGTGGGAGATTAAAGCGGGGAAAGCTCACGCAATTGAGAACCTCGAGACATTGGTTCTCCCCCCTTCACGTCGTCTTGAGCTGGCTGGCAAGTTTGCGATCCCTAGCTGGGTAGAACCAGCAGTCCGGGACATTCTCAACCAGAAACTCACCAATCTCACTGACACCGATATCTGCGCAATGGGGTGGAAAGTATATTCGATGCTGGTTAACGCGAAGGAAATGTTGGAGACGGAGACTCGCCGTACGGCTCTGGTCGCGCCTTTGATGGAAAAGGATCCGTCCTGGGAGTGTAAGAACCACTCCTCTTGTCTGTCCGTCTGGCCGAAGGTCTGGTTCGAGAGGATTGGCAAGAAATTGCTGCACACAATCACACCGTTGAAGTTGAGTGAGATTAGGGCGGAAGTGGGAAAGGAAGACACATTGCGGCACCCCGGGTTGGCGGATGCCTGTCAAGCTGATATGGTCTGGCAAATTGTCACCGTCATTGTATTCGCTGACCAGCAGATCATCCCTGCTTGCGCTGCGGCCATCGTTAAATACCACGAAAGTTTGTAGACTGTCTTGTTACATAGAGAAATGTCCACATTGAATTAAATCTGATATCTTGATCATTCTGTGCTAGCGAACCTTGATTATGACTAGGAAATGAGTTGCATGGACATGAACTCATCTATCTCAGATAACACGCCCGGGGCATACTGACAATACTGACAACAGATTTTCAGATTACAATACAGAGCACAGAGTTGACGCACAGAATACTCCCTGCACAGAAGGGAAAAACAGTGAAACCAAGTACCGCAACATAGATCCTTTGCCGTACGCTACAATTGCAAGGCAATGTGAGCTTGAAGCCAGGTTAGGGTTTGCACAGCCACCCATAAATCGACGGTGTCTGCTCTACCAGGCACAGCCACTTGTAGAGCAGACACCGTCGATTTTTATAGAGGCTCCCACCACCTCTCGTGCCAAAACAATGTGTACACCAACAATCTATGGTTATTCTAAGACGTTCTATGAAGCCAAATTATCAAAAAAGCTTGAGAAACCCAGGTGAGCACAAACATTGGATTTCACAGTACAATGACCTTTGAACCTCGTCCAGAGTGCAAGCTGTTGTACCGGTCCTGCAGACTCCTGACATAGCACACAGTGGTGGATTCAGCCAGCCAGCCGCACATTTTCCACGGCCGCGAAGTCGCGTACCCAGAGCAGCATGTGCGGCTAGCGCATGCCCATGCTTGAAGAACAGTTTTTAAGAATCTCGAGTCCTGTGGCCTGACAAGGAAGTACTGAGCCTCGGAGCCTGTGAGAAATCTGTACTAGGATGACGCACTGTGGCAGCAGAGAGTCCAATTCTCCGTGTTGTTGACGGGGAAGTGCATCGTGGACGGGACTCCGAGCGGAGGTTCGAGACAAACAGAACCAAACACCGGTGCGATGATCCGAACCTTGATTGACGACAGACGCGACACCGCCGTGGGGCGGCGCAGCCCGCTCCCTAGGCTGAGAAACGACCTGGCGTGTGCGCTCATTGCCAGCAGCGGCATTGAGAAGGTAAGTAATATATATTATGTTGTGACCCATAAATATGGTGCGAGCCCTTTGAAATATAATGGTCTCCGACTCATATTTGCGACCCGGAAGCCTCAACAATATATTTGCTACCACCCATCTTTACACATTTGTGGCTTCTCATGTCTGTCATATATATGGTCTACAACTCTTGAATTATGCAGGCAGTGATTGAAATATGGTGAGGTATGTTTACATATATATGGTACGACCTCCGGAGATGTCTCATATGAGGTGCGTGTATCTCATATACGCGGTTGACTTTTTTTACAAAACGAACAGCATATGAGGCCCTATGCAGCACTGCATAGTCTTGCATAGTGCCTCATAGCTACATCACAGCCACAGGTTGCTACATAGTACTGCATAGTACTGCACTGCACATGCATTTGGTTTTCCTGATGGGCCAAGAGAGAACCTGGGAGTTAACGGTTAACGGAAGCTGAAGCAACACTTAAAAAGTTTTTTTTTCTGCATCAGAAGCCATTTCATTTTAACAGTTCCACTCTACTTGCTCTTTCCTTCCAGGTTCCGTTCGGCACTTTCTTCTTCCTGTTTTTCTTCATTACCTGTGGAAACAAAAATACACCCAGTTCACTGACACGCGCAAATCATAGTGTTCGAGTACATGACCTAAACCGTCGCATCCATAGGATGCATGGGTCTCAGAATCGTTTGTGCCGTACGCTAGATCAGCGTATAGCTCGCAGGAAAGATGCGTTGATGGAACTGATCTGACAAGATAAGATAAGTCGGGTATTGCGGTCCGGACCCGGAACTGCCCGAACTCTTTGATCGACGACTGACACGACGCCGGTGGGCGGAGTCCCCCGAACCCGGTCTCGGACGATGGGCGCGCATGCCCGAGCACCGGAGACAACAGCGGAGACCACCCGAGATCATATATATGGTGCCCTCTCTCACAAATATGGTGCCTCATCTCACATATATGGTGCCTCGTCTCACATATATTGTGGTTCACATCACATATGATATGGTCCACTCAAATATCTGCTGTAGTTCAAATATGTTGGGTTGGAGTCACATATTGTGGTGCCACATCTTTGAGAGACCTCATGTTGGGTAGGTTACACATATATATGATTTGATTTTTTTTACAAAATGAACAGCATACTCTGCAGACACAATGTATCCCACAAAAGCATGTCTGATGGTCACTACTATTTTAGTACGCCAGTGATCACGATTCACAGGCAACTTTATATAGCCTTGGCCTTTTCCTCGGCAGCGGAACCTGAGCACGCTGAGGTCTGTTATATAGACTCAAATATACATATATATATATATATATTTGGACATGAAACGGGGGAGATATGAACGTCCCGAAAGTGGAAGCACAAGTGGAATCCGTTTTGGCGGGCAGTTTGGCTGCTGGCAGTGTCACAAAATGTCACAAAACTCTCTTTTCATTTCTTTCGTGCGTTATCCAACTTCTGTTGAGCCCATATTTTGCCAGTCAATAGATGTTGTCTATATAGATGTCTCAGATTTTTACTAGAGCAAGAGAGCTTCAATTGCACTTGAGATCAACAAAAATTCCACATGCGGGTCCGTGGACACATCAGGGGCTAAATAGTAAGCGTTGTTCGGGGATCGTCAATGACCAACATTGCCGTGCTTAATTAAAAACTGAGCAGTGAATTCTTCAGAGCCAGAGGCTGACACTTTTTTTTCAACTCTCTATACAATCCCTAACCCCGAAGCACAACACAACATCGAAGAGAAACGGTACATTTGTTGACGGTTTGAGGTCACTCTCAGGTCCAAAACTTCGTAGGTACATCAATGAACATTGTGTCTACCTACCCCCAGAAGAATTTGTGTAAACCAAGTCTATGTATGGGCTCAGAGAAAATTCTCAGCCGAAAATTCGGCTGAGATCAACAGTTTTGATGCGCACCGTGAAGATAATTACTCTACTCAGGTTTATTGTCGACGGCAACACTCGATGGGCTTCGTAGGAAAGGGTTTTCAGTGTCTCTCATTCCTCCTATGTGCTTCCCGGAGCCAAAATACCCCATTAACATACTGTTTTCGTGGGGACACACCATTCTGTTTCGATTCTGCCGAGGTCGATTCTTGATCGAAACACCACTCAGAATCGGATCAGAATCGGACACAGAATCGAAGCAGAATCGACCGTGTTTCGTCCACTCTGACTTCCCCTATTGCGCTTCCACGTTGAAAGACATATTTTGACTGCCGGAAATGGTTCCGCCCATTCTTGACAACCACTTCTCCGATGGCTAAAAGGTGAATTCAGGAATGCATTTCAGACCAAGGGCCCTCAGTAGGCAACTCAGACCGAAATTTGACTTACATATGGCAGAGATATTTGCCGTCAACCTGAGCATTGCTCTTTTGGGTAAGGGACTGTACCCCAAAATATATTTTTTGCAGAGGGTACCTATCCCTGGAAGTACCCAAAACGACCCGGGTTCAAGCTTGGGTCGTGGGTGGCCCTCAAGTCAATCCTGAACAGTACATAGTCAAATCCAAGTATTATTATACACAAAAGTTGCGGTTGTGGCTGAATGCAGGCAAGGCCAGTTGGCCACGTTAGAAAGGCACAGTGGTAGCTGTATGCTTCGCTCCAACTTCAAAACCGTGTATGTGAGTTGATTGCTATCGAACACATCGAGTTGGCCAGGTATATATTCTAAAAGGCTCATCCCTCGAGATATTCCTGCAGTGAAAAGTAGCGGCACAGTGCCCGGGAGAAGCTTATATGTGTGGAGCATCCCATCACGACCGGACAGATTAAAGTGTAGAAGCTGCTAGAACATCAAACAATGAGGGAACAGAAAAGGGGGGGTCAAATATTCAAATGCCGGTGCCAAGAAATTCTGGACAGATGAGCCAATACACTTGAAATCCGAGACATGGTGTGGGCGCGACGGTCACGTGATCGCGCTTGCTGGCTATCACGGCCAAGAGTAAGAAAGGACACGTAACGATTGATCATAGCCGCATACATGCCCGAACACAAAGCAGAAATGACCAACCACCAAAATTGAAGTTGAAGTGTTTTCTTTGGTTCCAGACCATAATCTGGGTTGAACATGAACCTTTAGGATGGGATAGACAAGTTGCAGCCCCCAATTCAGGTTTCCTCTGGATCCTCCTATATTCTTATTCATTGTAGGACAATATTTGAGCAAGAGCTTTTTATGTACAAGATTTTGAAAAATCCTGGTTCCTTTCAGGGATTTCCAGGGGCCTTCAGTGACTTTTGGTGTAATCAGCCCCCACTTACTACTAGGTGTTTAACAAGCATGATTTGGTTGACTGTTGGTATGTTCCAATGAGTGGCTATGTCAGCCAATGGCCTGCCAATCTTTCATCTCAAGGCAGCTCTGGAAACAAATATTCCCAGGAGTATCCTGATCATAACCTTCAGAGTTTAGGCTGTGGCACAGGAACATATGCTTGGGCAGTGGTAACTTATTTCGCCTCGATGGCCATCAATCTGAAGTTTGCGGTTCTCAACCAAATGATACTCAGAAACCGCCGCAATGACAGACAATATAGCATAAAGAGACCTTTTGAAAGCCTTGAAAATTAATCAGAGGAAAATCTTCTATCTTGTGTGTGAACGAAAACCTTCAAAACTATGTGCGAAAAAATCTAGAGTTGTCCGTGAACTTGGCATGTTGTGTGTGAAATCTCAAAGCAACATTCTGACCACCCTATGTACTTCCTATTCCAACCCCTTCAATGGTAACCATGGTGAGTCCACAACTTATGCTACCCCCATGAAGAGTGCTGGGGTTCAAGATGCCATAACATTAATAGCAAGGGGAGCCGAAGCCTGGTCAGGCCCTCCGTGAGTCTATTGTCATTGAGGGGGTTTCTGAGTTTACTCACATTCACTAGTCTATATACCATGAGCAGTAAGAAGAGAACAGGAAGGAACAACATGGATAGGCAAGAATCAAGGGAGATTGCCCCCAAGGTCCCACGTGACCACCCTCGTCCGAAATAAGCTTTTTGAGACCAGGAACGGTCCAAATCATAAGCTTTTTTAGGCCAGATTTCAGCTTTTTTCCGGACGACCCTTTGCAGGAGCTTCACGGGGCCTCACACCAACAACCCGTGTGTCGCCTTGGTTCCTCTTCGCCCTGGACAATGCGATCTAGGCGACCCTGCTAAACGTTACACGGCTTTTGCGCTGCTCGTCCTCTATAGGAACATCACTGACTTCCTATTGTCGACGCGCTCACGAACATCTCGAAAAGGGAGCCGAGAAGCTCCCTTAATACTTCATGCACGATGGCGCTTGTTTCGGAGGCAATACTTCGATGTGCACAATCCGGGACCTCGTCAAGCATGCCAATAGCAGGCCCACCGTCCGATTCAGTCGCCCCGTTAAGCTCGTGAGCACGGGCTGGCAAGGCGCCGGTGAGACAGAGGAGCGAATTCACCACAGCCGACAAAACGTCATATTCTCAGTCGCTTATATAAGCCAACTCAATGATGGGCGGAATATCTATGGACCGAGCGAGGCTGTGCATCAAATTGCCTTATATGTCAAATCTCAGTGACAACAAGACCTGGAACACTAAAGTGTCCAGGCACTGTTATTAGCTGTAAATGCAGAGACACACGAGGCCGACCTGACCACAGTTTATTGAAATAAGCCTCGAGGGAACGTCACAAACGAGCCGAGTGAGGAATCTCGTTGTAATCCAGTAGGGTACATGGCAATGAGTACACTACTTTTATACTACTTGTGAGTGCTGCTATGAGTAATATTTATCACTTCCATCTGACTTGCATTTGTCTAATGCGCCCGACTCCTACTGACTGTAGGTGATCACGGCAGGCAGTGCCGGCGCTGTTGAGCTCGGAACAGCTCGCACAGCCACTCCATTTCCAACACAGTTCAGGCAAGCACCGTGCCGCCGAATATTGTTTACTGACCTGGACTCAGTCTGCCATGTGCACCAATGACCCTGAAGCACAACTTATTCGCTGGGTGGATCCATCTCTGCCAATGCCATTAATTGTTACCGGGCCGTGCCGTTCATCGGCCTTACCTGCTTCATTTCTCAGTATAGTGCGCAGTCATCCCGGGGCGAACCCGAGGAAGAATTTCAGTTGACGGCGGTCGGGTGAGGAACGAGCCTCGGTGTGCACCCGCCCAGTGAAATTCCAATTTGACTTGAACTCGAAGGTGTTCAATACCAAGCGGAACTCGGACCCCGTTCGACCCGGGGCCGGGGCCGGGTCTTTGATTTAAGATTTTGAAAGCACTTTAAGTGATTTTTTCGCCATCTCCCCTGAGTCCTTGAAGCCAGCAAAAATACCTACCGTTAGCCGAATTACCCGAAATCGAACCACGTCAGTATTGCTGTGCTGTTGCATGCTTTCGCTCCATCTCGTCTCGATCGCGGTTGCGTCTACATGTAGATCTACAATGTACATGCATGCACACTCACGACTCAACACAGAATGAACATCAGGAATACATACTGTGGGTAAGGAAGTGGATCCGGTAGCACATGGAGTGCCGCGGGGGACTTCTTGATCCGCTACCACCACCATCTCCGCATTTCCCACGCTGTCCAATGCAGCTGGGCGGTCGGCGGTGGGAGTGTTAGTGGGCAAAGAAGTGGGTTTGCGCCCAGGCTTTGCCGCCAAAGGTGACCCCCGCCTACGGCTGTTGTGGCCGCGGCGTGAGCCGCGCGACGTGAGTCGCAAGGTAGCCAAAGAGCACCTTTATAATTTGATGGCCATAGAGCCTATATATGCATGTACATGTCGCTGGGGGCCCGGGAACCCCCAGGGAGCATCTTGGGAGGCCCTTCCCTCCCCATTTCCCTCGACATCCCGCACGCTGTCGATGACACAGCCGACGACGCCCCACCACCGTTGCCACGTCACTACGACTACAGATGGATGCGCAATGCACTCGGGACCCCTGGAAGATACAGGATACAACTGGTGTGTCCTCCAGCTCATTTCTTTCCAATCCCCCCCCTCCTTCCTTCCTCTCCTCTCCCCGCGTCGTCGCAGACACCTCACCACGCCACGTCACCCGGGCCGATGACTCAGTAGTTCCGAAGCGGAGCCGAGATCACGTGATCTTCGCTCGTGCGCGCGCCGCAAACTTGATGCTGGATCCTCTCGGCGTAAATACACATTCAGTAACAGCTATAGTATGTGTACTTTTGCAATTGATGTTTTTATAACCTGTTGGCAACTATGTTTCTTTATCCATTGAGCTCGCATACCCCAGTGCCAACTGTCAAGAAACTTTCATTCCGAGCACAGATGTCCTTTAAAAATTATGACGGCGGTCTTTAATCGCACCTTACCATGCCTATACAACATAACAACACTCGAATTAGTACCGAGGACCCTCCTGGTGCACGGGAGGGTTTTGGGGACATGGTACATCCCTCTCGTCAGTGCCTGCCGGCTACGAGTTCAGAGAGTGAGACCAGCAGGAGTCGGGGTGATCCGGGGCCTAGCTCCGACTATCCTATACATGACCCCTTCTGTGGCAGCTCTGCTGCTCTGGCTGCTGCAGCGACAAGCGAGGGGCAGCAACCCTGTTCCCTTCCAAACCTTCTGCCCATGACTACCTCGAGTTCCGACTCACCGTGGCTGACACCCGTGACAACTACGGAGTGTCCAAGCTCGAGGACCCCACCTAGTTATGATACAGGAGAGAGCCTACTCACACCCCACTGCTCAAGTGTGGTGGTAAAGGCCAGTTTAAATTCGATTCAAGATGTTACTATGGGAGATGCGGAGGGAACATTGATTGACTCCCAGATGAAGAATTCAAATACAATGGCACAAACTAACTTACCAATGGAAACTGAGAACTATGATAACAACACAGTGCCAAGAAATCAACACGATGGCCCAGATATCAACTGGCAGGCCAACATCCCACAAGACTGGGACAATGAACAAAGCAACACTGACGAACAAATGAACTCTCATCTCAACAATGCAGTGGGACATCTAAACTTGGAAACAGATATTGACATGCTCCCCATACAGTCAGACACAAACACTGAGAATATGAACACAGTGCAATATCCGATCCCCGAGAACTGGGAAGAGTTGAATATACAGATTAGACAGAGGAATAAACCTCCAAAACTCGCTCGTTCAGCAAAGTTCACACGTTCGAACGTAACAATTGCATCTCAAAATATAAATGGAAGAGACAAGAATAAATCCATGACTAGCACAGGGCATAAACTCGCCTACATGAAGAGAATCGTTGATGATAACAGGATAGGTGTTTTTGCCTTGCAAGAAACACATATGAGTGATATTGCTGCTAGCCAGTTTAATAACATTTACGGGAAGTGGTTCAAACTGTTCAACTCTGGACACCCAACAAAACCAGACTCCACAGCGGGAGTTAGCTTTCTTCTGAATAAAAAATATGTTGACTCTGAAAACGTAAAGGAGTACATCCTTATTGAGGGACACGTGATCCTGCTTGTTATCCCATCACATAGGGGAGAAACAATAAACATCCTGAACATCTACGCCCCGAATACACCTCAGGAAAGAGAGAGGATGTGGGCTCAATTGTGGTATTGTTACTTAAATAATCCAGAACTTCCATTCCCAACTGAAACATTGGGTGACTGGAATTTTGTTGAAAATATTAAAGATCGTACATCAAACAAGGAAGAGCCAGTACCTCTGAGCTTCTTATGCCTGAAAGCCCTCTTCCGCATGCAAGATGGTTGGCGTACAACATTTCCTGATGCAAATGAATACACTTGCTTCCAGAAGCGCACAAATACAATTACAAATGAAACACATATATCAGGCTCACGCCTTGACCGAATCTATGTCCCAGTAGACCGTTTTACACGGTATCGAAATTGGTCCATTGAACCCAGTTTGATCGCCAGTGACCACCATTTAATTTCTGTCCAATTGACCTGGCGACCAGATGAGAAGCATGGACCAGGAATTTGGAACCTGCCCTTATATCTGCTGAAAACTCCGAAATTTATGACTTACATTTGCACCCGATCAAATAGACTTGCTGAAGAACGGGAAGAGCTAGAGCGAACTGGACGGAAAAACACGCTCAACATCCAAACTCTATGGCACAAGTACAAGGAGGACCTTACCGCTGAAGGTAAAAAATGCTCCCGCTTAGTCAGTGAAAGATCACGCCAAATACGTACTTGGACAGTGCAGAAACACCTCATTATCAATGATGCAGACATGCCTACTGAAGAAAAGCATCTCGCAATTTTACACTTAGAGGGAAAGATTGAAACTTATCTTAAAGAAGAAGCTGACCGTAAGAAAGCCCAGTCCGAAGCCCGATATGACATTGAGGGTGAAACTCTGAAAACTGGCTACTGGACTCGATCCACCAAAGAGTATCATCTGAGGAACACCATAAACGAATTCAAGAGAACAGATGATGATGTGACTGTACCCTGCTTTGAAACTCGACCAAAACAAATGGCAGAAATGGCCCGTGATTACCATGAGGCTACTCAACATGTTGATGTCTCAGAGGATGACTATGGTCGAATGATGTGCACTGAGGAAGTGCTTGAAAAATGCGATGCACAGTTATCTCAAGATGAATACAATGAAATGGATGAGTATCTGACTGAAGAGGATATACGAAAGGCTTTGAAACTAACTAGTAATGGCAAAGCCCCAGGAATCGATGGTATACGATATGAATTTTTCAAAGCCATGGACATTAAATACAAAAAAACTAAAGACAAACCAGGAGCTTTCAACATCATGGGCTTCCTAGCAGACTTGTACCGGGACATCGAACAATGTGGAATAGCAGATGGTTGTAACTTTAACATGGGATGGTTATGCCCCACGTACAAAAAGGGAGACACGGGTCTCATCAGCAACTACAGACCAATTACATTATTGAATACAGACTATAAACTTATGACAAAGGCTTACTCTATGCGATTAATGGATGTTGCCCCCTCTTTGATAAGGCCAGACCAAGCTGGTTTCATGAAAGGGCGTAAAATTGAAGACCAGGTCAAATTAGCTAAATTCTTGCTGAACTATTCCGAAGTGGCAGAAGAAGATGGGATCCTTATTGCCCTTGACCAAGAAAAGGCATATGACCGAATTAACCATGATTACCTCCTGCGGGTCCTAGATCATATGCGCTTCCCTCCCAAATTTTCAAAGACAATCAAAAGTCTGTACACTGATGCCAAAACCATTGTTATGATTAACGGTGAACTCAGTGATCCATATACTGTTACAAGGGGTGTAAGACAGGGAGATCCCCTGTCCTGTTTATTATTCAATCTGGCTATTGAGCCTCTTGCATGCCTGCTCCGAAAATCTAATATTAAAGGAGTAATCATTCCCGGAACGAACAAGAATCTGGTGGTATCACTCTTTGCTGATGACACAACAATTTACCTCAAATCCACTGATTCCATGGAAACTCTCTGGGGTATTCTACGCCTCTGGTGTGCTGCATCAACTGCAAAATTCAATGAGCACAAAACAATACTTCTGCCCTTTGGTAGGCCCTCATATCGTCAGAAAGTCATAACAGAAAGACGAATCAATGATCAATGCCCACTTGGCGTGATCAACAAAACTATTAGAATTGTCCCTGATGGCGAGAGCTGCCGTATGCTAGGGGCATGGATTGGAAACAAAATTCCTTATACTACACCATGGCCATCCGTATTGGAGAAAATTAGTACAGATATCATGCGCTGGCAAACAACACTCCCAACACTTGAGGGGAAACGGCATATCATTAGCATGGTAATTGGAGGTCGGACACAATATCTGACGAGAGTCCAAGGAATGCCAAAGGAAATCGAAGAAACGCTTGAAAAACTCATACGGTCCTTCCTGTGGGATGGAAAGACGGCCAGAGTGTCTCTCGAGACAATGATCCTCCCTGTTGACCGAGGAGGCAAAGGAATTTTAGATATCTCTGTTCGAAATAAAGCTATTAATCTTTGGAATCTTCAATGCTATCTTAAGCAAGGAGAGGATCGTCCACTATGGTGCTATTTTGTTGACTACATACTCACAAAATATTTGGAGACCAGCTACCTAAATGTGAGGCCTGGTCAAATCATCAACATATTCTTAAACAAAATACATTTCCCCATCCCCAGGTCAAATGCAATACCTGATGACCTTAAGGGTATGATCTCTGTAGCCCAAGAGTTCAACCTTAAATTTACAGCTCTCTCAATTGACCATAATGTGCAACTTGAGATGCCGATATGGAAGCATCCTGCTGTCCGCTATCCAAATTACAAAAATGTCTGCCTTCGAGATGCCGCAACCTGCCTCAGAAACCAACATGGAGTTCGAAATGTTAAAGATGCCCTTGTAATCGCCACGAGAAGAACTATGATGGCAGGACGACCACATACTATCAATCCTAGTGGCATTGGCCGGAAAAATTGCGGATGCCCACCTTGCAACAAAGATCGAAATGAACTGGGTTGCCTTAACCCTGGCAAGTGCATTGAGACTGCTAAATTGCTAATAGACTCTATTATGCCTAAATGGAATCCACTTGTGCCAATGGTAGACCTCTGTGATGAGCTTGAGTTAACAGCAGAGGAGATAGATGCTAACCGGCAAGAGATTGAAATTGACAGGCCAATGACTTATGATCCAAACTTCAGATTGCGAGATGTCAAAAATGGCTTCCGCATATTTGCTGCAGATGATTCAATGAATGAGATCTCTGCAAGACGACAAGGCAGGTTAGTCCCACCCCCAGAGCTTATAACAGCCTTTGTGCATATCAAGGTTTTGCGTGCTGGTCAGTATGACCCTCAAATCTTGGCTAGATTGAGAATTGTTTCAACTGACCTAGAGGAGGATGAAACTATGTGCCTCACATTTGACAATCCCGCCATAAAAATGACCTTCAAATCGGGAATCCTGGGTGCTGCCCTCACCTTGTTGCAAAAAATCCCAAATAATGCTCCCCTACTGCTTTGTTCTTCATCTGACTTTTTGCTCAAAACACTTATTAAGGAGCAAACAAAATCTGAAAATGATGTATTGGACCCAAGCTTCCTACTGTTCAAGGCAGTGTTTGCAGCTCTGAATGAGCGAGTTGCGTGGACACAGTTCAAGCAAACAAAAGATATTTTACCTGTTACCTTAGGGATCAATGAATGCCCTTCACTGGAGGTTGATACCCAAATCGACGTAATGTTCAGTAGCCCTGGAATGTTAATCTCACAAGGCTCTCAGCGAATCTTTACAAAAATCATCAAGGGTAGCCGCCCAGAACCACTGAGGAAGTCAACATACATCAATCTAGACCGCATCAGGTGCTCTGTTTATGAAATTTCTGACTATACCCCAACAGATGAAATGATTTGGAAATCTATATGTTCTATCAATTTAAGGCGACTTCACCGTGAATTATTCTGGAAGTCAATTCACAATATTTTCAGAGTTGGTGACTTCTGGACACATATTGATAATCTTGAAATGATGGCAGTCTGCAAAACCTGTGGTGTCCCTGAAAACCTGGAACACATAGCAATGGAATGTGAGGCCTCTGGCGCAAAATTAATTTGGAAATTGACCCAAAAACTCTGGCACATGAAATATCCTACGTGGCCTCCCCTCAGCTGGGGGCTTATATTGGGTTGTAATCTTGTTAAGTTCAAAGGCTCAAAAGGCAAAATTATCCCTGAGATGGGAAGATTATTTGCCATTCTGGTATCCACTGCATGGCACACAATCTGGAATATTCGCAATGACAAAGTTTTAAAGAATCCAGACCGAAAGATAACAGATGTTGAGGTGCACAATAAATGGCTGAAATCTGTTAATTCCGCACTAGGACGAGATCGAATCCTCACCAATAAAATGAAGTTCAATAATCTTGCGCTGAATAAGGATCTTGTCCTAAGAACATGGAGTGGTCTACTAATGAATGAAGACTTGCTGCCGGATGACTGGACATACACAGTGGGGGTTTTAGTGGGTATACAGCCATTGACATTGGAAGATTTAAAAAATGGGATAGGATAATTTTATGGAGGCTGGAGTCCCACACTATGGTAATTGTGCGTAATGGCATTTCCTCCCTGGACAACTTCCCCGGCATTAACTAGAATTTTCTGGTAGACCCAGCGGATGACTTTGGAATGCTTCTGCAGACTAAACGTCATTATCCCAAACGCTCCAAAAAAAAAAAAAAAAAAGAAAAAAAAAAAAAAAAGCACATGGAGTGCCGCTGCGCCCACCGTGCGTGTGTGTAGTATACATGTGGGAAATAGCTGTTGGCGGGAGGACCCCGTTCGATCCGGGGCCGGGTCATAGAGAGAGAGGAACAGGAATTTATTTGGTCCTCTCTCTATCGGATGAAAAATGATAAAGACCTTGCAGTCCGCTCCCCTTCGGCTTTCTCCAGTTTTCCGAACAGCAAATATCCCACTCGGATTTCCTAGGTAAGCGCGGAATGATCCACCGAACCTTCCTCATTGCGCTGCCCCCGTGCATAAGTTCATCCACACACACAGGAACAAGATTGAAATTGGTCAAGTATAAGAGGGAGGAGACCCGGTAGCACATGGAGTGCACCCGCACACCGTTTCTTGCGGCGGACAAATGTTGGCGGGAGGACCCCGTTCGATCCGGGGCCGGGTCGGCATATGTTTCGCATCGAGTTTTTGCCACTTGGTCCTCTCTCCGGTGCCTCTCTCGTATGAAGGCAAGAAATAAAGAGACATAAAGAGACATCGGATGCTGCCCTACCCCTCACCCAATTTTTGGATTGCGGGAATCGAACCACCCAACTTCCCCGTCATAAACCTAGACGTCTCGACATCGCAGTCGCGTCCACATGCATGCATATCACGAACTCGGAATGAAAATCAAGAATATAACGGGTAAGGGATGAGACCTGGTAGCACATGGTGTGCGTCTGCCCACCGTCCTTGTCGCGCAACGAAGGTTAGCGGGAGAACTCCGTTCGATTCGGGGCTGGGTCAATAAAAAGTCTGGACTTTTTTCCCCCTCTCTCACTCAAATTTGAAAGCCTGCAACAGTATGGGTGCTGCGCTCCCGCTAGCCGAGATCCCCGACTGCACCCCGAAATCGAACCACAACACTTCCACATCATAAACCTAGTCATCTCAATCGCAGTCTCGTCCACATGCACACAGGAATTCGGGACGAACATCAAGAACACATTGGGCTAAGAATGATCCGGTAGCACATGGTGTGCACCCGTCCACCGTTGGTACTGTGCAATAAATATTGGCGGTAGGCCCCCGTTCGATCCGGGGCTGGGTCATATTGGATCTGCTTTATGCACTTTTTTCGATCGCGCACCACGTGTTTACTACTCGATTATTAGTATTTTCAGGTCCCGGTTGATCTTGGTGCGTAGAATAGAGGTGTACAAGAAGTTTTCCAAGAAAAAAGAAGGATTTGAGAAGGATTTGAAGGATGGATTATTCGACTTGATAAAATTAAATGCAGGGGGGGGCCGTTCGATCCGGGGCCGGGTCATAACCAATTGGTGATGCTTCCTTTTTCCCACTCTCGCGTGAAAGCTATATGAAAGATATAATAGTGCTGCTCTCCCGCAGGCCGATTTCTCTGCCCGAGTTCCCCGAAATCGAACCACCATCCCGCAGTATTGCTGTGCTGTTGCTTTCGTTACATCTCGTCTCAATCGCGGTCGCGTCTAGATCTACATGCAACTCACGACTCAAGACAGAATGAGCATCAAGAATACATACTGTAGGTAAGGGAGTGGATCCGGTCGCACACGGCGTGCACCCGCACACTATGTAGAGTATACGTTGCAGGAACAAATGTTGGCGGGAGGCCCCCGTTCGATCCGGGGCCGGGTCATAGAAGCTATGAGGCAATCTTTTTTTTTTGGTCCCCTTAGTCTCTCCCTAGTATGAAAATGATCAGGAAATTGAATTCCGCTCCCCTGCGGCTTCGCCCAATTCCCTGAAAGTCAAATATCGAACCCTTTGCTTATTGTACTGCGACCGTGAACATTCAATCACAGGTCTGTCTACACTTACTAGAAGTTGAACCACCGGACTTTCCCGTAGTCGTCTCGATCACAGTTCCACCTCTGTCTCAGGGTGAAGTTGGTCAGGTATAAGGGAAGAAGGAGACTCAGTAGCACATGGTGTGTGCCTGCCAGCATTGGTGGAACGGCAAGAAATTGAAAGCAGGAGGCCTCCGTTCGATCCGGGGCCGGGTCTTTGATTTAAAATTTTGAAAGCATTTTGAGTAATTTTTTCCCCATCTCCCTCCCTCCTTGGCAAGCCAGTAGAAGTACCGACGTCGACCTACCATTAACCGAATTCCCCTTGTACTGGTAGACAGCTTGCTTTGATCACTCAACAGCCAACGTGTCTTAGCCGGGTAAGGATCTCCTGGTTTGTCTAGGTAGTTCTGGTCTGATTTCAAGACTAATGCGGTACAATGAACAAAGTAATAGAGGTTTTATGACACAAGGTCAGGTTTGGGTGTCTAATAGACAGGTTTGTGGTTATACATCAGAGATTCTGGGCGGCTTTCGGCCTTTAAAACAGCTTTCAGCTCAGTATGAAACAACGAGACAGCTGGCTCTGGATTTTGGTGGCTTTCGGCCTTTAAAAGAGCTTTCAACTCAGTACTGATGTTCGGCTTTCGGCCTTATTCAAAGGGTTTTCAACCCAGTGCTCGAGTGCTTATATTTTTAAGGTTCTTTATCCAATCCCTATTCCATTCTGTTGCTAAGTTCTGTGGGCTAAGCCCGAACTAATCAAATCTAATGGAACTAACGAGGACAACCAACTCTGGTGCCTGCCTCCAAGGGATATGCGCTCCTGTTTTGCACTTCCTGCCCCTACTTATACTAAATCCAACCTGCTTACACTGCCTGGATTACACTACTATATCTAAGCTGACTCCCCACTGCTCCTGTCATCCGTCAGCGATACTCGTTTCTTATTAGTTGAGTATGGCGTGCTTTGATGTAGCACGAGATTCCCATCTGCTCTGTCGGAGGGTCCATCTTGACATCGGGTGCTTGCCCGGATAAGGTCTTCTTTGTCTGTGGCTCTATGTCCCGAGCCCGAGAGGGTCTTCTGCGTCTAGCCTGCCTTCATAGCTTGAATACGGTACTGTCGGTACACCATAGTTGTAGGTTAGCTCAACCCATCTATCTTTAGTCTGGCTTTTAGGTTTTGTTCTTCTTATCCAGATAAGGATTATCGTGATGTCTGCAGTGATGCGGGTTGCCTAGACCGGTAATGCCGGTGGCTATTCTTGGACACTGTCCGTCTTGGCATCCCAACCTTCTCTCGGTATGCCCAACTCATCATGTGATTCAAACACAGTAGGTTCTTGTGTCAAACACAGACAATCTTGGTCTAGTCAATCTTTGTATGAAAGTCTTCGGTTCTTCCTGTGTGCAATAATGATAGTTTCCTTCCCATCTCCTTGGTATGAGTCCCTGCAAGCAGCCTTAGGCTTTATATAACCTAGTTTCTCTGCCACATTGGTCTAGTTCCTTACCCGGGTAAGACATATGTTGGCCCCATTTGTGAAGGTACTGTTATAGGCCCTCCTGGTTCATTCACTAGTGCTATTAGACTATTAGGCTTCTCGTTCGGAGCTCCCGAAAGCCTCTTGGTATGTAGCACACATGCTTGACACCTGGAAATATGCAAAATGCACAAATTCAGGTGTACTTGTTTACACGGCTTATCACCGAGGATGCCAGCTTTCAACGTAAGCCCTTCGCCAACTGTTCCTATTGGCGCAGGGAACCATCCTGCTGATCCTTGTATCCGATATCCCCAACTGGGATATCAACTGCTCTGAGCACCCAGCCGCTGTCTTACGATTCGACTCGGCTTGTGGGGCCACCACCCGAAACTCCGAAGATATGATGGGATTTGATGTCGTAAGCCGACGCGCGACACATCCAGCCTCTTCGCAGGTTGTCTACATGTTCAAATGTCTAATTGACTCTGCAGCACTCCGATTCTATACCCCTAGGACTCCAGAGAGCCCAGGTTTCAAGTCCTAGGACTCAGTTTCCTAGTACAGAACCTTTGAATATGACCCCTAGGACTGGATTATGCATACCAAAACCCTCGTATGCGACCCCTAGGACTCAATCTTGAGTCCTAGGACTGGATCTATAGACTTTATGAGTGACTTTGGCACCCCTAGGACCCAATCTTTGAGTCCTAGGACTGGTATGTTGTCCGTCTGGACTGTATATGTTTATCCCTTGGTATGATATCTAGTAGGTAGACAGCCTAGTCTTTATAGATTGTTATACCGACTCCATGGTTATAGAAAAGCCAAGTGGTAACAGATCTTTAGACCGACTTCTCCGTACATCTTCGATATAATAGTTAGCCACTCGGGCTCACACTAAGTCTGCTTGCATACCACCGACGAGAGGTACTAGTAATCGTACTAGAAAATGCAAAAATGCATGATTTCACGGCTGCGCAAATATGTGTCGTATCAACGGACCATCCAGATTTCTCAGGAGCACTATATTGACAGTGTTCTAAAGTGATTTGGCTACGAAAATATGTCACCAGTTACAACCCCGATGGATCCGAATGTTGTACTCCAGAAATACGAGAGCCAAGGCCAAACGACAGATGAACAAGGTTACGCCGAGCACATGGGATCATTGATTTGGCCAGCCACGATTAGTCGCACAGATATAGTGTACGCCGTAGCAAGACTTGGATCATATACAGTGAATCCCAGTCCAGTTCACTGGACGGCGATGAAGAGAATCTTCCGGTACCTGAAGGGTACGCGTAAGTTGCGGATCACTTACGGCGGGATCAATCCCGATAAAGCCCCTATTTTTGTATATATGCTTGGAGGAGGACCCATCGCATGGCACTCCAAGAAACAACCCACTGTGGCACTCAGTACGGCCGAAGCAGAATATTCGGCCCTAACCGCCGCAACCAGCTCGACAAGCCATCTGGCTTCGATATTTATTCAACGCCCTTAAATTCGGAGAGATTGAAGAACCTACTCTGATTTATTCCGACAACCAGTCCGCCATAGCCATTGCACATGATCCCCAACATCACGCGCACTTGAAACATTTCGACATCGAGAACCACTTCGTCTGCGAGAAGATTGAGACCGGTGTAGTTCATGTTGAATATTGTCCCACAGCTGAAATGCTTGCTGACATTTTCACAAAGGCTTTACCCCGTATTAAGCATGAGAAGTTCACGCATGATATGGGATTACTGCCGGCTTGAGGGGGAGTGTTGGAATTGATGCCATCTCGGGCAAGCCGCCAGTGCATTCCTGTGCTGCGCGGAACTCTGTAGAATTATTTATACTCAGGTTGTAGAATAGTGTAGAACATCCTTCTGACTCAGTGTAATGCACGGAGGCGGCGCGGTGCGGGAGATAGTACTGTTCATGTGTGGGACTGAATAAACTCACTTGTTTGAGCGGTAAATATCCCTGTACCGCGGATCTCATGAAATTTCAGAATCATCGGCCCTGCTTCCAGAGTTGCGGTGCCACCTGGCTATCAGTCGGCAACTGATGTCATCACTTGGTTTATGTTCCGGGTGATGGATGGGACGCGTCACCCTTCACTTAGTGCACTAACTAGTACTGGGCTGTACTGGGCCAGCAGCAGCCTTAACGAACGCCTAAGCTCAAGCTCTCTTTCGATGGTTGCCTTGGCTATTGTGTACTCCCACCCCTATCCCTGCACACTTGAACAACATTTCCGAGATTTCGCTGTCACGGTATGCCACTGGGTGTGGGCTTTGGTCGTCTCAGCATCTGAACCTCAAGCAACAACTATAATCAAGATCTTTTGTTCTGCTCAGCGCCGACATAGATCCGGTCTCCCGCACTCTTGAGTCACCGCCGAAACTTTGAAGGCTGCTCCTCGACAGTATGTAGTATGGGGGCTAAAGGGCGAGCACCGCCGCTAATTTTGCTCTCTCTCCCGATCAAAATCATTGTACGTACTCATTTCTCCAGCAGGTCGGATCTAATAACCTCCGGTACTTCATTGCCAATATTCGTTCACCTGAATGTCGCTCCACCTCGATGAAAAGGGCAAGTCTCACGCACGTTTCCCACTGCCTGGTCAAGCCAACAAAGAAATATACACCGTGAAAAAGTCGCGCATCCGGCCTGGCTTATCCTCGCTGCCGTCTACAGCTTGGTTTTCTATCTGTCCGCTGTGCGATGCCCCAACAACGCTGTGCCCATCACGTCCACGGAATGGCTCCGCGCCTAGAAGCAATTCAGCAGAATGCATATGGCGATGCGGGGCGCTCCTATTGTGCTGTATCCTAGTGCCATCCCATCCCAGCTTATTTACATCTGCAAAGTCGACGATTCGATCGCATGAGGTGAATCCCGTCGTGATATGCATCAGCGGCGTTTCGCGCTTCTATCATTTATGTCTCAGCCACCATCTACCCCACTCTCGAGGCAATACAGGCTTGGAATAGCGTTCATGGTTTCCCGGCCGATGGCTACTGGCACATGGTGCAAGCGATATGTCGTCGCAATCCATGAAATTGAACACCATCGAAGTACGTCCACTCGGTTCCCTCAATTCTAGCGCTAACGGAAAGGTCCGAAAATAGTGGGACGTCCACCGGGTGGCGTGTGATTCCGCGGGTAACGCATGACAAAGATAGTCCAAGTGAGTCTGAGCTTATTCGAACCTGTGATGAACCGACTTGGGTGCATAGCTTACTCCACTGTGGTGATGTACACTGCATCCATGAGAAGCAAGAGGATTATTCGTGGCCCCCTTCGATTTTCCTTCAAAAAGCCAATCTCGCGGAACCGCTCCGTTCCCTTTCTCTCCCTTCAATAGACTGTTCACTATGGCTAATGACGACGCATTTGTGTGGACTCCCGAGTTGGTTAATCTATCGTGCGCGGAATTTGTTCCATAATTAGCGTTATACTCACTCTTGCAGAAACCAACTCTGGGCGATAACTGCGATAGTTGGGGCGGCGCTCTGCGGCGCCGTCCTCATTGCAATCGGCATTATCGCCTTAAATCCTGTCAGCAGGCCTCATTTGGACAGAGTCAGCTTCCGGATCCTTGTGTGCGCACTGGTAGCGAAGTGAGCTTCAATTTCTTCGATCGATCTGAACTCTCAGTGTCTATCAGCACGGTCTTCGGGATCACGAACGCTATTGGCGGAAAATTTACGGGTCCCACCTGGGCATGCGGATTTACCATTTTTCTGCTTCAGGTTCGTGTCGTTCCTCTGCGAAAAAAATGAGATCTCACCCTGGTGGAAAGCTTACGCTCGAGATGTCGAGCTTTCTCCTCTTCTGTATCGCTCTCAACCTCCAGTAAGTAATATCCAGATATATTGACTGCGTTTATACCACCGCATCACACAGACTTGTCGTTGTTCACCAAGTGAACGGCCAGAAGATGGAAAAGTTCTACATCTTCGGGTCTATTATCATTTCCCTGTGTTTGACCGTAAGTTGGAGCTGTCTATAAACCCTCGGCAGCCAATGCAATCCCTAGATTCCTCCGTACGCCGCACATCAATATGGGCAAGTACATGTCTCAGAACTCAGATACCGAGCGTTGAAGCCTCCACCCACAGATGGGATCCGCTCGTTCAAGATTGCTGGTACTCAAACGATAACACAAAAGAGAGACTTGCATGGCAGGTATGCGAATATCACGGAGAGCTCTACGTATCGATAATTCTGTTCGACCAGATCGGTACTCAACTCTTCTGGACATTATTGACTGTCGCCGGCGAGGTTATAACCGCATCTACGGTTGTTATATACATGGTCCGTCATCAGGTGAGCTGATAAAATACATATCAACTTCAACAAAATGCTCATCCGCGTCTCGTCAAGTTGCGGAGAAATCGCCTCCAGACACCCGGCGGGACTGGCTCTCGAACGCGTTCACGCTCCGGTTCCGTGGTGGCAGTGAACGATCGAGTGGCTCATGCCCAAGTCTACAAAGGGATTATATTTCGAATCGGTACGCCTCCTTCGCTCGTGGAATAGTTGATCATTATTAACATCGACGCAGTCCTTTATCCCCTTGCATCTGCACTGATCAATCTCACCAGCGTTGCGTGCGTCATTCATGCAACCAAAGATGACGGTGTCCACAATTGGACCGATTATCATGTTTTACTCGTCAGTGAGTACTCTCAGTTGCGCTTTGGCTCCCGTTGTTCATCCGACTTCAATAGGTGACTTCGTTTACGGAGGTCGCGCCGTTTTGTATGCCCTCCTTGCAGCTACGGATCCGGTGCGTTCACGACCTGGTGAATAGCAAATAGCTCATGTTGCCCTAGGCCCTAGTACGTGCTGGCCGCGCCTTCATCCAACATAGCCGTGGCATGTACCCGACGACTACATCTGGTTTGCATAGCACGCTCCGCGGAACCGAGTCCAAGAATCAAAACCACTCAGTTCACATCGAACTGTCGACAATTCACCAGAACGCTAGCGGGGCAATCGTGGAGCGTGGCGACGGAATTCCCCCGAAGTATCCTCCAACTCCGCAGGGATACGCTGATCAATTCGACTCTATGCTCAAGCCACCAATTGATATAGAGGCAGCGCAACTTGATGATGTTGATCTACCGGATGTCCCGGCCTCCCGCATCGACAACGACCGCCATATACGGGTCCAAGCTGACTTGGCACGCCGCCGACACGAGGTGCTTGCGCGGGATCGGGATAGACAGGAATTCCAGAAGCAGATTTAATTCGTTCATTGTTATCATCTTACGTAGCCTTTATGGGGACGGTATACCCGGTGCGAAAAAAAGTGTTGCAGGCCTGTGAATACCGCGAAGAGTCTTTCTAAAGAACAACCTGAAACACAATTTATTTTCCATCAGAGAGGAAGTACATCTTTACATATTCATCCAATGTTAGACTTTATGCAAAGCACATGCTCGTCGGGAGGAAGACCATCCGATTATAGCGCGGTTCAACTTTAAGTCAGCCTCAGCGGTCGTAAGCGGCAAAGAAAAAACAAGTCTATCAAGCCCCACTTTGCTTTGCACGTTTAGAAGGAACGGCTTTGATAATGGATAGAAGGTTTCTGTATAGCACATATAATAATTATAAAACTGCACACCTGCGAAAAGATCATTGAAAATGACACTACTTCCGTCAAGTGTAGAAAAAATGTGCTGGTCAAAACTGTGGTGGTCAAAAAAAAAAACATCCTTAACAGCGGTGTGCTGTGAAATACACAACTGCAATTTCAGTGTGGAACATCACAAGTTGAATGACACATCCCGTCAGCCAAAAATAAATTCCAGGAAGGTCTGGTCATTGATGAGGAGTCGAGTTGAGGTCCAAATCATTCTTAGGTCGACTTGGAGTCAACAGGATAACATCTAATGCTTTCCTTTGCCCTGCCTCTGATGTTTTTTGGTGAGCATCCAGGTCTTTGGTCGGCTGCGGAAGCAGAGTAAAGGCTTTGCGAGTTGACTGCATTGCAGATCCGGAGATAGGATATAAAGTTAGTATAGGGTTAAATTGGCTTAGGTTTTCCTGAATCGATTTTCGGGTGGAGAGAATCCATGGTGATAGAATAGATCAGAGCACCGAGTCTTCTGGAAAACATCACAGATCCTGGCAGAGCTTCAATCCTGGAAGGCATGTACATGCACTGTGCCATGTGGTTGCCAAGGCTTGCTGCCACTTAACCTTCAGGGTAGATTAAGTCCAACCTGTGTGCTTTATGGAGCCTGAACACAAGCTGCGTTATTTTCTGACTTTTCTGACTTGTGCACAGGCTGTGGAATTTTGACCGCATGGAGCAAGCTACCTATGATTTATGGGTCTCAGTAGTTTTTTCAGCTATTTTGACCTCTTGTGTGTTTTTTCATCGTGTTTTGTCCATAATTATTATACACTATATGGCCCATATTTCTGACGCGAAATATTTACGACGGAACTAAATCTAATCAAGGGCATTGCTGACACAGGTGAAAACTCCTCCTACTGCCGCAGCCTTATACGAATCAATTATTGACTGAATCGATACCTGAACTAGTGGTCAACGATGGTGAAAGCCAGCTGAAACTGACTCACGTATGTGCCAGCAACCGTCATGTAGAGCCCAAACAAAATCAAAAAATAGTTCAAGAGTGTCTCCGCCGACCTCCATTTACCGTTCCATCTCTCAGGTGCGGGATATAGGATCAAATATGCCATCGCCCAGTAGATAAAACTGTATACAGATTAGTCCAAGTTTCCACAGAGGTTGTTAGTACCGACCCGAACCAGCCATCTTGAAAGTGGAAACTATCAGTACTACGGCAATTCACAGGACAACGAAGCGACTGACCGAAAAGAGAGCTCATGAGGCTCAGCATGTCCGAGAAGAACGGTATGATTTCCGCGATGATGAACGCGAAAACCCATGTAATCGCAATAATGCCACTCCAGGTCAACCACCCCTGTACAGTATTGCTGTAGCGGTGATGTGATTTTGGGTAAAGCCGGAAAAAGACAAATCGGGCTGTCACAGACTGGGCAGAGACCATTAATCCCGTCTCTCATAACACGGAGAGACATACCGAGTACAGCGACCCGAGGTATACGATCGTCGGAATGGCAAATGAAAAGGCTATTTTCTTGTACAGTGGTTGAAGCGACCCGAATGCAGGCGAAGTCATGTATTGGAAGCCAACAAAGTGGTACATGATCGCGCCGCACAGGGTAAACACGACGACTTCGCAGATGGTGACAGCCGCAAGTGCTACGAGGTGTGTCAGAGAAATAAACTACAGACATAATTCATATCTAGACCTTTGGGAAAGTCGCGTGGATTCTTCATTTCTGCGATGAACTAGAACCCTCGAGTTAGCCGGAGAGATCACAAAGAGATGAAAAATACGCACTGAAGGCAGGGTGATCTGACCGATGAACGTGTAGCTTATGTTCAAAAACGCGGACATCCCAACGACAAAGGTCGTTCCAGGAGGAGGGGTACTGGTCACAAGAGGCGGTACGCCGTTGAATCCCACCGGATGGTCCTGGATGCCCGAAAAGATGACAGCCAAAAGAACAGCGAGGCCCATGGTAATGGCGCTGAAAGTCCCCAGCCCTCCGAGTTGATTCAATGTCCGCGGAAGGCTGACCACGAAGCAGATGATGGCTGTGATTGCACTAAGAGAAATGAGAATGAGGGTTGGTCGAAGGAATAGTAAGATACGGACCTAAACGTGATAGTGCACAGTGCTGAACCCGTGAGCGTGTTGAGGAGCTTGGCGCCGACGATGCAATGAAGTGCTGAGCACGTTCAGTAAATGAAATGGAAGCATTTGAGGGAGGTTCACCTTGAATGAAGGTGTTATTTAAGATGAACATCAGGCCAGTCAGGTTATAGGCGAGTTCTGAACCGCCGAAGATGATACGACCGATGTCACAGACGTCCCGGACCTCCGGATGTTTCATGCAGAATTTCCAGAGGATGTAACTGGTGTACTGGACCGAAGCCGCAACGGAGATCGTAACGATCACTCCGGGAACCATTCCGAGGACGGAGAAGGACCTTGGGAAAAGTTGACTTCAATTACGGGCCACGACCGCGAATGCACTGACCAAGGGAAAGAGAGAATGGCGAGACAGATGTACTCAGACATGAGCAACGCTGTCGTCTGAAACGTTTAGGAAGGCATTTTTCTACTCGATGAGATATGGACATACCTTTTGCCAGCTGCATGATCGGTAGCGGATTGAATGACCACTCTCTTGAGCAATCTGGTCGGAGACGCTGTATACGCTGGAGGAAGAGCCGTCGTCGCCGAGCTTCTCTGCTTGAGAAAGCTCAGTCGTCTTCACGTCTTCAAACTCGGAGTTCATGGCGGGCGAAGGAGTGCCAGACTAGACTGGTGCTCCTTTTGATGTTCTCATATCGCGGCGTGAGATAGGTACTGGCTCAGTTCGTGAACGAGAACGAACCAAACTGATTGAGCACTGCCTGAATGGTGGAGTATGGTGGAGTATCAACCGATCTTTTTATGGCATGCTGGCATTTCCCGCCGGGGCTCCGATGACCTTCTTGTTACGTTTCTCTACTGCCCCCTGTCCCGTCGACTCACAGGGATACGCTCTGATTCGCAGCGGCCTGACACTGTGCGTCTGTTGTTTAATGGACGAAGTGGTCACTGCGGCATTCAATCATGGGTTCAGCGGAATTCCCCTCGATATCATCCATCGCGCAGCGAGATGAGACACCTGCAATCGGTACACGATTCACGGACCCACAGACCGCCCAATTATCTCAATGGCTTGGGTCCGACACACTCATCAAGGAGCTTGCCGTTCTAATCGCGCACCGGGGCGTGGTATTCTTCCCCGATCAGGATATCAGCATCGAACAGCAGAAGAGCCTGGCGTATCGACTGGGTGCGCTCTCTGGGCGTCCCGCATCCTCTGGGCTGCATAAACATCCCATCTCAGAGGAAACTCCGGAATTGGGAAAGGATGTCTCTGTTATTTCGTCTATGGGGTGCGTTTGATTTCTGGGTAAAGGATATTCAGTGTCTTGCTACATTCGCCCTCAGAGGAATATCTCGAGCCGGTGTTGTCGAAGAAACCAGGGCTAGCAACGGGTGGCATTCCGACATATCATTCGAGCCAGTTCCTGCGGATTTTTCGGTCAGTATTACCCTTGGTTTGTCAGCAGAAAACTCATTATAATATTCGATCTAGATATTAAAAATGCACACCATCCCCGAAGGTATTATTTACTCCGAGAGACCCGAAAGCACTGAAACTGTCCAATAATTAGTGGGTGGTGATACATTGGTACGCATTTAAAATACGTGCATTCCCAGACATTGACCGAGTTTTCAGTGGGCCAGGTATGCATATTGGCGGGTTAAAATCCTTCGGTTCAATATATCCTCGGTAGCGGCTACTCCGCCTACGACAAACTGTCACCGGCATTTGCAGGATTTCTAGAAGGCCTCACCGCCATCCACAGCGCGCAGTATTTTGTATCGGTGAGTCGTCTTGAATGCTACCACTTCCTATAAATCAAGCACACCCGAAGATGGCAGAGCAGATGGGATTGGAGATCCAGGATAATCGAGGGTCAGCGGAGAATAGCGGAACTAGTTTAACTGCCATACAGTATGTGCTCTCTTGTATTATGCATTGGAATCGGCTGTCGACGCGACATAGCCCCGTCATCCGAACTCACCCGATCACCGGGTTAAAAGCTCTGTTCGTGAACAAATCGTGAGTTGGTTAGGTTCAATTATACAACGGAGATATGTTGAATATTTCTCTTCAGATTCACGACACGCATCGTGGAGCTCAACACGGAGGAGTCCGAAGTTGTATTGAATTACTTGGCGAGGCATATTTCGGAAAACCACGATATGCAGGTCCGATACCGCTGGGGAACGAATGATGTGGCGATCTGGGATAACAGATGCGTATTTCACACTGGAACGTACGTCGAACTCACTCCGAATATTCCGCGGCGAAAACTCACCCGTCTGTAGGAATGATTACAGTGGAAAAGCGAGAGAAGGAAATCGAGTCGTCGGCATTGGAGAGAAGCCATACTTGGATCCTGGTTCAAAGAGTCAGAGAGCGCAGAAAAACTAAGTTCGGGACTCGTACCATCATTCTGATTTCGTGACGATTGCTCCCCGATTTCCATTATAGTTTGCCGTCGTGGAACCGTATTGGATCCCCATTCAATACACCGACTGCAATTAATCACGTTGGGGGCGCAGAAGTCGACGGCGACTAACATTATTTTCAGGATCCGAGATTAGGATGGAACGCGGAAACGCTAGTATCGACCGGAATAAAACACCTGATACGAGATTGCTCCCACGTAGCGAAGAATCGCGACTCCGCGTGCGCTGCAGTGAGTAAATTCGCACAGAATAAATATAGAAAGATAGTGGCACTCAATGGTTATTGCATGCGCGTTGGCGATGCCCGCTTTCCTAGTGGATAATCACAAGCTCCAGATGCGTTCCCGTCTGAATATAGGTAGCTGTGGATTTTGAACAGAGCTAAAGTGCGGTTACTGTTCCGTTGCATCAAATGGGCAAGACACCATAAGATAGAATTTGAGGACAGACGGTGAGGGTTCTGGCGATATATTTCACAGAGTACGGTAGAGTCTGGGTAGCCTGCGAAAGTCGTCCTGGGGAATCTTACTCCACTGCAGGGACGGCGCAAACTGAGGAAACGATTTTTCACAGCTATACGATCGGGAAAAAGTATGGTTTCACAAGATTTCACCGCAAGAGTTAGGGATTATCATTTAAGTAGGATCTTTCAGCGCGGAATAGCGGCGAGCACTGAGCGCTCAGACTCCAGAGGGGCCAGAGCATACGAAGAGGATCTAGTGGGATCTTGGCGAGATCGACGTTCGATAAAGTTCCCTCTAGATCGTTGGGTGAGGGGTAGTCTCTTATAAACAGACGCTACAACAGTTGACGGCTCGTACCTCGCTTGTTGTAGGTCAGGGGAGTACATTAGGTTGAGAGCAGAAGACTGGAGCACGGGCGCTTCGTGAAGCGGGCCAAAAGCGGGCAAAGAAGATCGGAGTGTTTTTGTCCAGGCCGTTCTTGAGATCTATCCTGAGTTCTTAGTATGCATGTACAGGCGACTGCGATCTAGACGACGTCTTGAACAGTGAAGCTTGGTGGCTCGATTTCGGGTGAGGTAAGTTTGACAGAATGCGAAATTTCACAGAACCCGGATCGAGCCGAGCGTACAAAATCTAAGCGATTGCGGCGGGTGCACACTGCGTTCCACAGGGCGTCCCCTTGTCTAATCTGTGGTTCTATTTATGCTATTGAAGGGCTGCCGGGATCAGGTCAGATCCAGGTTGAAGTTCAACTTGACCTGGAATGAGAGGATTTTCTTCGCGAAAACTGAGCTTTCAAAGGAGGGAAAATGTACGCACGGGAACGGTGAAGAGTCGCAGGCATGTAATGGATATCGTTGATCGAATACAATGCGGCAAAAAGGGATAGCACATATGAAAAGCCCCGGATGCCTCGGCGTACCTGTATAAAGTGGGCGGCAAATTAAAGAAAGTAAGTTAGACAGGGTGAGGTCTCGTCGTCCTTCAAAGAAAGAGCGAAACAAATGCCGAATTTCATTCAGAATCTTGGATTAAAATAGATTCCGTGTCATCATTTAGGGCTCAAGCCGAATAAATATTCTTCGAGCCAGAGACGGTCTCCTGAATTTCAAGTATCAATCACGATTGACGAACAAGGGAAGCGAGGTGCGCACCGTCGATTTCTCCACGCCGCTTGCCGGCCACGAAAGTGTCCGCCACAGACCAAAAATTCCCGCGAGCTCGTGCACCGTTCTCCCAATCTTGCCAATAATCTTTGTAGAGGGCGGCCACGAGGCGCACATCGCGGAAGGGACATTTATCCATCCATTCGAACGCCTCAGATGAAGATCTATACGGTCAAAGAAGGACAAGAAGCTCAAGTTTTGCACAGTCTGTGAGTAGTTTTTCCACCGAGCTCCATGGGACCTCGGACATACCCAGGTGGGTGAGGGCGGGCAGCGCACGGACGTGAGGAAATATATGAGCCTCCCTGTCTCCGAAGACATCGAAAATATGGAGGCGAGTCACGAAGGCGAACAATTGGTGATGCAGGTCAATGTACGGGACGTCGCCGAATAACTCTTCAAGACTCGCAGACAGCCGCTCAATGTGCATGTCTGCGAGGATCGGCAAGAGCGCAGGGCGCATGAAGTAACTGTCGCCGGCAAAATCTATGACTCCGGTGCAAAGCTTGAGAATGTCTCTTGCTTCTTCCAGCGACCACGGTTTGTCCGTATAGTCCAGCAGCAGATGCCGAACGGTGTTGTGTAGGAAGGGGACTGGTTTTCTTTTGATTGCAGTCACAGAGTGTGTACTGGCACAGATAGTTTTGTACAGGAAGGGTTCGATCCTGCTTGAGATTTAAAGAGAGTGGGTGCGCAGCGATGGGGAGTCGTACCAGACAAGAACGCGTCGAGCAACCCGCAGAAGGGCGGGGATTTGCCTCGGGTACATTAGCGCTGCCGATTCGAAGATTTCGCACTCCAGGTCAACTGGGAAGGAAGGATCTCTCGCCGACGACGCCGTCGATCCAGCAGACATGTGGGAGTCGCGACTTGGGATGGGAGGGTTACGTCAGCCTCGGAGCGCCGAGTGATAAGCGCCGCCCACCTTTTCGGTTTGTCTATACACTGCTCCGGTTTCGTCCTTTGCCTCCACTTAATAATAATACGTATAGCTGTTTTGTCCTCCGGACGAATATTAGAGGAGGGAAATATGCACCCGCCTTGCAGTGTCCTTGAGCCTTTGACTCATCCCCACATATTTCACGAGCCGCAGGCAGCGAATTCGGTCAAAGTTTCCGATCCTGTGTGTGTAATTGCCGTCTCAAGTCTGTATCAAGTCATTAAATATCCCAGCGAAGGCAACTTCATGTAAACCCTTCAGGATTTGATTAATGCGACCGCCTTCACTGCGGCCAATGCTGCATTGGCTTGACGGCCTCGCGGAGAGCATCGAAGGCAAAACAGGACAGCACAATATATATACCTACCTAGAATGATTCAGAATTTTTGGGCCAATGGCAGCGGCACTGACCGATTTGTTCTGAAAGCTGACCTCACCCATGGATGCATGGACATGCCATATTTTGCCAGCAAGTGTGGAAAAACAGCATGGAGACACATTATTGAATCATCGACACTACCTACATATCAATAAGAGTCGTTCGAATCCAACTCCTCATTCAGAGAGCAAATTCCACTGAAACGGTTGCTTCGGGAAACGCGGCCGCATACCTCTCGGTGTCTAAGACGCGATTCGCGCCTAGAATCTCGATCCGCCGCGGACAGCCGCTGGGGCACAGTGCGGAGAGAGCCGCGACGGGGTCGGGGCCAAGGAAGGGCTCGAAGATAGTGACACTCTCCAGCGCTGGAAGATTCAGCGCGGCGAGGAAGCGTCCCATGCTTACGGCCATTTCGTCGCCGTTGAGTGCCAGAAGACTGAGGGAGCGCAGCGAAACAAGCGGCGGGAGTGGAAGAATTCGTTCCGCGGGCTGGGCCGCGTCGTAACACAAGGAGAAGCGACATTCTTCGAGGGCTGGGGTGTCGCGGAGAATAGCGATGGCTTCTTTTTCGACTAAGGTTGCAGTGATAGTCGTCATCTGGGACCAAGGAAGCGTGATGGAGAAGGGGTTGAATGTCAAGTGGAGTGCCACATCCTTGAGCTTTGGTGCCTGCGCGAATAAAACAACCGGTGCCACACCGATCTCAGGTTCATGGAAGTCGGTGGGACCTATGAACACGTTGCGGAGGAGTGGCATGGGACCTGTGATATGGTGGAACTCGTTCTGCGGAAGAATGAGACGGATCTCTTCCCAGCGGTGGGCGTGGTGCATGATGGCTTTAACAAATGAGGTGGTGGAATCATTGGGCATTCTGCAATAGTGCAAAAGCTCAAGGGAAAGTGGGCATCCTCCGGAACGCTGTAGCCACAACTCCAATAAATGAAGTTGCTGCTTATAATGACGAGGGAAAATGAGATCGAGCCGGAGAGCGTTCCACAGAACAGGGGTGGCCAGAGCAACATAGCGCCATTGGCGACATATACGACATAGAAAGGAGGGCGACAGCGGGCCGAAAAGAAGCGAGCGTTCCGGATAAGAAGGAAGGAATTGAGTGAATATTTCGGATGTGATCTCGTTCGGCAAGCTCAAAACAGGGTATTTGTAGGTGGCAAGCTCTCGGAAACACGGCCGACCCACGATGTTTCCTAATTGGGAGGTCACGTGAAGGAAACGGCCATCGCGCGGCCTCGCGGCCAACACTGAGGCCGAACTTCACGAAAATTACAAGTCCTTCAGCCTGAGGCAGACCTAAGCAAGTAAAAAGAGGTTCGCATCATGCATTCATGAGGACAAATAGCATTGTAATGATAATACACATCCATCTGCGCTGTAAGGAACAAGGAGAACTGGTAGTACGGTGCTGACTACGTGCGAGATAAACTCCGAGTCAGTGTCAGTATGGAGGTGGCATGTTATTACCGGGATACAGTAGTAGAAGAGGAGAATCCAATTATCGAACAGAAACACTGTCGTTATGCCAGCGGGTACGAATTTCTAGTGGCAAACTCACGCGAGGTCGGGTGGCAATGGCATCAAGGTGGCATAATACTCCGAGTCGTGATGCTTGCATCCAGATCCAGACCGTTGAGGTAGAGGAGTCGGTTAACGTGGTGAATCGACGGAGTTGAAGAGTACACGGCGGTCTGGTTAGATGACGGGATGGTGGTAGTGGTGAAAGGAAGGTTTGTGAACGGCCATTGCGTTCTGTGCCGTGTGATGGCCGTCTTCACGTGATCATCCCAAATAGGCAATAGCGTGGGTCGGCTTACATTCCCAAGCTCTTCGTGGCATTTAGCGCGCTCGATACGCAGCGCATCGATCGAGCGCTGAAGAGAGTTGATTTCACTGTCCAGTTTCGAAATGCGGGCACGAGTGGCGGCTCGCGCAGCTTTCGACTCTCCTGCATTCAAATCCCCAGCGACCATCTAAAGCATTCATGGATTCGAATGCTGTACATATCAAAAGGACACGTACCTCCAGATTAACTTGCAGAACAAGGCGAATGGAGATCTCTCACGGGATCTCCCCGTGCCGATGTTTGGCTCTCTTGTGGCCAGCGCCTATTTGGGCGCTTATCCTTCCCTTCACGGTCACGGTCAACCACATCGCCAGCGGTCCAGCGCGTCCGCGAATCTACGATGGCGGAAACCGTAATATCTCCCGCTCCAATGGCGAGTCCTCATTATGTACTAAGCGTCTTCGCCTTCGTCTTACTCTGATACTAGGACGCAGTGCCAATGTGCCGGAACGACTCTGAAGAGAGCGCGGACTCGCCGTTGCCCTCTGTGCTGAACACCCCTGCCGATGAGAGGGAGTTGCAATTTGATTCTATAGACGGGAAGCTCCTCTCGATGGGTGTCCCGCAGGTGCTAGGACGAATCGAAAGCCACGACAGCGTTGCGCCGAAGTTGCCTCCTCGCATTGCACTATCGCGCCATTTCTCAAAGGCCCTCGCTGATACCCAGAAAAACGTAACACAAACTCTCGTCATACCCTCTCTCTCTCACCTAGATCCCAGGGGACTTTGAATGTACCGCCTTTCCGTGCCCCCGACCGCGTGCGTGTCCTTCGATCCTTCGATTCTCAGCGCTCACTTTTCTTTCAGGTGTATCCACAGATATCCGAACCCACCCCGTCCGTTCACCCCCCATCCCCAGACTTGATTTCCTTTGCATCCCCAGAAATGCCATCCCTGCCGATAGAACCACCGCGAACACAGACACCCGAGCCGACTCCAATCTCAGACGCGTACGAGACCTCGTCTCCCCAATCTATTACCAGAACTGTAAGCGCCGCCTTTTTGTGTGTTGTATACCCAGTATACGGTAAACTGACAACGAACTAGACGCCCCGCCATTGTCCCCCGATGCGCCGCGACGTCTTTTCTCCACCATCCAAATCCGCAATCATTATTGGCGTCGGAACTGAATCTGTTGATTCGGAGCCCGAGTTTACGCCCCGTGCACACTCTACGCTTCGCCACCGCAAAGTGAGCTCTTACCTGTTTCGCTCTCGCATTCCCTTTTATGATTTCAACAATCTCATCAGGGCATGTACCCGCTCCTGAACAACAGCATCACGGGTGAGCCCACTTCGGACATGCTGCATAGCGCAGAGATCGGCAATACCGCGAAGGGCGAAGCATTCAAGGACAAGGCGGTCAAGGCCGAGGCTCTCGCCCACGCCGATGCGCTCTCTGACTGCGATGACTACGACTGCAACTTCGACGCGCCGATTCTCCCCGCGCTCTCGCCCCTCCTTCCTTTGCAGCTCGTCCTCTTCCCCGCTTACTGCGTCCTCGTCGGCGGCGCCATCTTCATGTGTCCTACGCGCCTCACCGCAATAGCCTTCCCCGCCTCGTCTACACTCTCGTTCTCTTCCCCCCCCTCCGCGTCCTCCCAGCGCCTCCTCCGCACCCTCGTAGCGGCGTGCCTCCCCTTCACCGCCCCACCGACCGCGATCCGCAGCTTTGCGCACTGGGCAGCTGTCGCGCACCTGCACGCGCTCATCTTCCTCGCCTTCCTCGCGGCGTTGGTCTACCTCTCCCTCCCGCTCGGCGCGCTCGTGTCGGGAGCGTGTGCTTGCCTGTTCGTACGTGCGTGGGCGGATTTTGCGCCGGAGGACGACTGCGACGACGACAATGCGGATGAAGGGGACGGGATAGGGGGCGCGGGAGGGAAAGAGAAGAAGGGCGACGTGCTAGGCGGAGATGTACGGGAGATGCTGTATCGCGTTCTTCTGTGCGACGAGTGCGGGTTCCGGGACGGGGATACGCTGCGGAAGGAGGGGGATGGGAGGTACGTTCTGATGCATCGGCGGAAGACGCCGGAGGAGAGGCGCAGGGAGATATTAGCAGCGGGGGGGTTGGGGGAGGTATATTCTGGATCGGAGGACGAGGAGGAGGATGACTAGGGAGTGGTTGAGTGTGGCAGTGGCGCGATGATTTTGCATGTTCCGGGATCGTTTGCATGGACGGTTGGATACGAGATGGTAGATACTATAATCAAAGAGACGACGTGTAGTACATTATGTAGTTTAGTTTACGGAAACCGGAATGTATCTAGCACCGTTGTAATTTCGTACTCGAATGAGGATGACCCATTCATTTCCTGCATCAAGATGCAACCGCGAAGATTCCAACCACGAGATGCGCGGGTCTTCAAGCTTTACGCTCTCTGCGAAGTCAAGGTGCGCCCGGTGATAGGGGAGTTTTTGCTTTTTTGCCCCCTCTTCTTTCTTGTTTCGAAGGCTCGCGAGAGAGCTGTCCAGCACTGACGGGTAACGTACTGCAGGTTCAAGTGGTACGGACCCAAGCTCACATTGTTCCAGGACCATGACACAAAAGATTATCCCCCATCTACATTAGGAGGATATGTTTGCAGTATGTGCGGAAACCTGAGAAGTGGTTTATGTCATCATTTGGTCGGATCATTGGCAACTACATACGAGATGGAATCACTTTTCATGAAAGAAATATCAGGTTGTATCAGGGCCACGTCCAAGAATTTCAAGTTTCCCGCATTGAGGTTGAGTGATACTCTGACTAGGGTCCAGAGAACAAGGAAAAATACTGTTGGAGGAAACAGTCTTTTTCTCGCAAGCAAATCCTAAAGTACACACGACCGCTCAGTAATCGAATGCTGGGGCTGAGCCTCGACTCAGCTTCCTCCGAACAAAGAGAGAGAGAAAACTGCACGCTACGAAATTACAATGACTGACATGCTAAATTGTCCCTCTCGCACCAGGGCGGGTATACTCCCCTCTTCTCTCGCCTCTCTTCTCTCATGCTCACGGCATCCTCCTAGTCGTATACCCCCCGGTCTCGAACCCCGCCGTCCTCGGGCTCTCCACTGCGGCTCCGGGCCCAGTGAACGCGTACGGCGCCAGCCCAATAGACTCGTACGGCACGTTCTCCGTACTCGTCCCCGCTGTCGGGAGGAACTTGACGCCCCCGCGTGCACCCGGGCCCGCGACGCCGAACGCCTCGCCAAAGTCCATCTTGCTCCCCGCCTTCACTTCATGCGGGCTCCGGTGCCGCGCCGCGCCGAAGAAGAAGCGGAGGGAGCCCCAGATCTCTACGGCAAAGTCCACTGTGAAACAATGCGTCAGTATAACTATGGACGTGTTGGGTGGATGGATGGAGCGGCGTACTGTAGTTGATCCTGGGTAAATTGATTCCGTGGTTAGCGACGAGGCAGAGAGGAGAGATGAGTGGAAAGAACGCACGAGTCCCACAGAGGCCGCCAGATGCTGGTGTGCGGCTCGCCGGGCCTTATGTACTCTCGCGGGGCGTACGCCCACCACATCCCGAGCGCGAAGAACACCATCTCGATGCAGATCGTAAGGGCGGTGAGCCCGTCAGCGATGTTTGTCTCCGACCAGTATTCAGTTGCTACAAAGCAAACAAACCACTGAGGCCAAAATCTCAGTCATAAACGAGGAGTCGATTACGAACCTTTGATCACCCTTCCTTCCAAGGCGGTGAACTGATTGTACAAAGATAAATCGCCGGTGAGAAAATGCAAGTCAAGGCAACTCACGACGAACGCCTGGTAGAACGTGAACATGACGATGAGTTTGATGCAAAGGAACTTGGCGAGCGGCCGTCGGCCTGCTAGCTCGTCTTTCATGAGCCCGAAGAACGTAAACAGCCCATACAGCGCCACGCTGCGCGGGATCGAATCAAAAATGCAACGAGGTCGAGAAAAGCAGACGTACGTGATGCTGATGAAGTCTACTGCGTCTAGGTAGACGCTGGCAAACCGCGGGTTATACCCCTGACTCGTGCAAAGGACACCATACGCCTCGCATATGATGCCGGCGATGGAGATCGCTGCTCGAGAATTGAGCGCATTCGTTCTAATATACTGCGACAGACGCACCTGGTCTGACGATTACATATTGCATTACAGACCACTGGTAGACGTTAGGAAACAAACGATCGCAGGTCAACGACCTACTTTGAGTGTGTACATAAAATAACCCTGCGGACGATGTTCATATAGAAATGTGAGCGAGAAGAAGGCAGCACACCTTCGTTGGACGGTATCTCCAGCAGCAGAACGGCATCGGTAGCGGCCGCTTGTCTTTCCGTGCAATGGCATTCTCGGCGGAGTGGCCCACAGCTGTGGCGGCCACGTATTCAATGAGTAGTAATCTGCGGAACGGTGGTCTGAGCGGACGGAGCGCGGTCAAGTCAGACGGTTTCGGCTTACAGGAAGGCGCTGATAGTCACTGCCTCGTAAGCTATTCAGTCGCGCGACCATAAAAATTAGCTGCGTAGCGACCCGGAAAGACATAAGGGTAGCTCACCGACGTAGATCAGGGAGTAGTATGTGTAACTCCGGAAAAATCGGTACGAGAAGAACGAGATGACGGCGTATACTGGCGGCATGTATAAAATGCGGATCCTGTCGTACAGTCAGGACGATAGCGGTGGTGCCAACGAGAACAAGTACACTTGTCGCTGCTCCCTCGGTACAGTATAGTTCCTGTTCGGAGCTAGAATGAGCTATGAAATGCACGTCGAGGACACGAGGACACACCTGCAGTGCTGCAGCACAGAAAAGATCGTTATAATGACCGTCTGTCCAATCCACCGTCAAATCCAGCCAAACGAAGGAGTGAGACTAAGCACAAGTACGGAGCACCCGCCTGCTATGGCCCATCCTATTCTGAGTTCTGAATTCAGTTCCCGCACTACCGGCATATGTATCTCGCAGACGCACCGATGCTGATCCCAGTCTATGCCGTGCACTGGGTCCCAAAAGTCAGTTTGGTCGACGTTCGCAGCGTTGTCTGTCGGGCATTTCATCGCTGGCCACAGTATCAGCGGGCTAAGCTGGTGGGAGAAAGAGAAAGCGAAAAGTGCTGTGTGCCGGCGGCTACGGTGTCACAGTGGTGACTCTGCTGATCCGCGTTCCGGATCCCTTCACTCTCTCCACTTTTCCCCGTTTCACTGACAACGTCCTCCCCTGAAGACGCGGCGTTTCTGTGTCCTACTTTGACGACAATTTCCTCGCAACGAGCTCTTTTTTCGCAAATGCCTCGCGCAAACAAGTAGCGAGCCATTTTCAAATTTCTCTGATCTCATCTCTACACGGCCAGAGGTTAAATGCGGTCCAGGTTGAAGTGAAAGAGGAGAGATCGGGGATGGCGCTGAAAATAACCCCAGTTTGAAGTCGGATGACCCAGGGTTAAAATTTGGATTATGTGCCCACCTTCAATCAAATATCCAACTCCTTTCTAACCAAGCACTAGGCCGACCTGAATCCAAAGTCTGAGTTAACCCGCGTTGCTTTAGAACGCTGGTCCGTGCGCCGCAGCTGGTGAGTCATTGCGGATGCGTTGATGGCATCTCAAACTCTTCTTTCTTCCCCCATGTCGTCTCGCATTATCCGTGTCCCTCTCCTCTGGATCCTCGTTATTGGTCTGATACTTCGCCCTGGTGAACCTGTGGCTCCTGTGGGGTCGGCCCTCCACTTCTTATCTTGTTGGCCTTTGTATTTTCAAGACTCAAGACTCAAGACTCAAGACTCAAGATCACGCTCGGCGGACGAAAGTCCAACGCAGAAGGCCATTTCAAGACACTGAGGATCATGAATCCATTTACTCAAGCACCCACTGGCACATTCAAGTCTGCGGGACCGCTCAAGTGAGCAAGAAGTGCTGTCAAGTTTCCAGTAACAGCACTGTTCGAAGACGTCAATCTGGCCTGCATTCTCCTCTCCAATGTCCACCTCAGACAATAGTCGTGGCTTTGTCGCGTCGAAGTCCGCGCAGCGGCTGCCGTTCAAGCACTGGGGAAGCGTGTCTTAGTGCGGCCGCACGTCGCCACCATTCTGGATGCAACGCTCATCACACTGGACGCTAAGATGGCGTTGGTGCGCAATTGGGTCGTGACGGGAGGAGGCGGAAGTGGTGGTAAGGCAGAGCGCGGGCGCGAGGGCTATTGGTGCAATGTACATACATATAGTGCTGCTACAGGATATGATCATTTTCATTATTGTGGTTGAATGAGAGCTGGAACAGTGTGGAAAATGACAAATGCAGCACATGGTCGAACTCGTTCAGTTCAACCCCAGTCCAAATCTTGAAGTCGGGGTTAAACCCTTGAAATGATACATTCGGTTGGAATCTGCCGTTTTCCACCCTCACTCAAGTATTATTCAACTGGGGCCATCCCGTTAATTCCCAGCCCATACTTGATACAGTTTCCTCCCCGTGTAGGCTCTCGCTAGCAACCCTTTCCAGGTATCTGGCGTCTCTTGGCGCGTACACAGGCCAGGGTTCACAGAATGATTACACTCAAAATCCGCCCGGCGCCTTGGACCTCTTATTTCTAGTTTCTTGTAAAGCTCTAGCACTAGTATGGAGGGACAAATTCTGGGTCCAGGACATACGTTCTCCCTGATTCATCAAGCGAACAGCTAAGCCTCGCTCTATCTCGGTCATCGCTCTACCTCGGACATCGCTCTACCCTCCGTCCTCATCTCACCGGCATGGCTAATTGCGCAACTTCTGTCACCAGACATCGACTGCGCACCGGCTTTGCATAATAAGCGGCAATGCATTTGTACGTGAAGTCTAAACTTACAATTTACAGAAATAAGTTACAGCCGGAGAGAAGAAAAATATCAAGATAAGTTAACAACGTTCGATGACAGCGGGGAGGGGACGCCAACACCACCTTTCCCGAGTCCGAGTCCGCGCCTCTTCTCGGGAGGCACGGGCGAACCCCGAGGCGAAGACAGCGGAGATGTGAGCGGGGAGGAAAATGGCGATGCCGAGGAGCTCCGGGCGGAACTCGAGGAGGGGCTCGAAATCGCGCTGCGAAGGGAGCCATCGTCCGCATCATACTCGGACGCGGGACCGCGGCGCGGGGGTGTACTGGGCATTTCGGTGAAGCACGAGACCCACACGGGCCTCGTCAAATCTGGCGCTGGGACCGTGGGGTCGAGGGTGGTTGGGTAGATGGAACGCCCGCCGTTCGTGTCGACGGCGGAAGTGTTGAGTTTTCGGCGGGGGCGGGGCAGAGGCGGGGCGGGAGGATTCATTTCAAATTCCGCAGGAGGGAAGGAGGGAGTGCGGTGCGCGAGGTCCGCGGCGGCTGCGCGAGCGAGCTGAAAAGATCGTTCAATTGTTAGCTGGTCAGGTATGGTGCGATGCGGAAGGCGACGTACCACCGCGGGGTCTGCCTGCGCGGGGGTGAGCGACAGCAGCTGGGCCACCAGACTTCCCTGCGGCGCACCCGGTGCCACGCCAGCGCCAGCGCTTCCCGCCTCCTGTTTGGCGCGGAGCAACTCGATCACAGGCGTGCTCCGTTGCCCGCCAATGCTGCGCAAGATGTCGAGCCGCTCGAGCATCAATCGGATACTCAGCAAGCCGAGAAGGGTGTCAGCGTCCAAGATAGGATTGGGATTTGGATTCGCGGGATCGAGACCTTCGGTGGGAACAGACGGGGGTGGCATGCCACCGCTGAAGTCGACGAGGGATTCCATGAACGCGTTTTCCTCTTCCTCAGACATTGCAAGTTGAAGGGACATTTTGGCAGGTATAAGGCGAGGAGGTGAATTGCTGCGCGGACAAATTTTTGGAGCGTTATATATCCTGCGCACAATGTAGGCAGCCACCAAAGCCCGAATCAAAACCGGAGGAGCAAGATACTAAAACAGGAAACCAAGAGGCGGCCACCGGAAGATGCCGAGACACAGCCTCAAAGGGTAGGGTGGGTCTGGGACCCCTTATTTCACTTTTTGGAATTTGTTCAGATGGCTCTGAAAACACGTTTAGAAGGGTCAAAAAAAATCGATTTTTTTAGGGGTACATTTCCACATGGAATGGTGAAGAATGTCCATTCCGTACGACAGAAATCAACTCAAAACACCACAGATTCGCGCAGAACGGCCTATATGAAGCCCAGATTTCAGTAGAAAATTCCCTTTTCGGTCGTTTTTCCTGAGAAAATTACCCAATTTGGCTGTGGCTGTGCTCGGCTAATAGGGTAGGATGGGTCTGGAGGTCTTATTGCACTTTTCCGACCCTGTGTGGCAAATTTTAAGGACGGTTGCCTCTTGCAGGAAACAGTGCGCTCATTATTATGGGTTCACCGCCACTGACGATCCAGAAGCTGGGGTGCACGAGGTGGGGTCGTGGCAGATGCCATGCGGCTGGACAAAGAATTTTTTTCAGACACGAAGGACTAAATTTAGAACCCGAAATCAATCGTCGCTTCCACAAAGACTCTTTGAACTCGACCTAGGCTTCCATATGCTGCATTACCACGCGGCAATGCCCAATCCTACTCCCTATGCTGTGCCCACTCATTGAATTCGACTGGCAATTAATAGCGGCAGCTCTGAGACACCAATCCCGGCGAACTATCCGCTTCGTGGATGCGTGGCCGGGAATTCTCCGATGGTGCTCTTAACATCTACTTACGATGGACGCGTAGCTTCTGGAATAGCTCAGGACTGGCGCAATCATCTTGACGGAGTTAACATGCTTTTCTGTGTTTGCTCCCGACTCGACAAGCTTCTTGTCCCGTGGTAGACGACCCTACTGTCTGGAGTTCGCGAGCCAACTTTGTATCCTGGAGGATATCCCGCGCGGTGTCGAAAGCACCATGTTGGGCTCTACACTGACGGCCGTGTTGGTTATGCTGATACGCATGGTGACCTTGTTGGGGAAGAAAGACATGTACAAGCGGGTGCTCTCTACATCTTTTTCATTGACAAATTCTGAACTACATGAGGACTATTCCGCTATTGAATATTGCGAGATTCCGACACTTCCCAAGCAGCGGAAACCGAAGCTAACAAGTTAAAACGACGGGCACGTCAAGTCTTCTCCCTCAATATCCTATACTTATGTCCCACCCAATCCAACGAATCAAGCGAAAAACGGACTTTATTGTATTCAATACGAGAACAGGTAGGACTCCACGACGTTCAAGTTCAGACATCCTACAATCTCCCCACGCGCAGCTCAGGACTTGGCTGCATCAGACATCTAGCACCCACTCTGTCTTTCCTGTCTCTTTGTCTAACACCACACCTCTATCCCTCCGCAACCCACGCAGCACGTAGATCCCGCCCGCCACGACGTCGATCCCTCGGTCCAAGATCAGCTGCACGACATATGTCGCGACATGGTACCGCGTTGTCTCGAAGGGCGGTTCACCCAGGGGGATGGGGGCGCTTGCGTTGAGGGGCGGCAGCGGCGTGGGGGCTCTGAAAAGCGGGTTGTCGATGAGTTGACTGAGGAGCAGTGGGGGAGTGCGCAATACGCACGGTTCAGTAGGGGAGAACGCGCCCTGCGGGAGTTGGGATTGTGAGTGTGACTGCAGGCGGGTGAATTGCGAAGGGCGGACGCACGGAGTACATGAGGAGGCTGGGGAAACGGCTCAGCACATAATTGGACGAAGAAGCTCAACGGTTAACTTACTACGGCAACTTGAGCGTGCGCAGAAGCTCGATGTGGTGTCGTTTCCCGACAACATAGTGCGGGGAGTCAAGGCCAATTGTGTGCGTCGGTGCACCGTATTCCCTGAAATAACATAGGCTTTGAGAAGCAAGAACGACAGAGGTGCATCAAGAATAGGACGCACGACGGGACGAAGAGCCGCACGCCCGCCGTCTTCGCCGTGCGCGCAACGGTATCCTGCGCTATGAAGCCGGGGAGCAGCCCGGTGTGTGCGACGTCCTTGCTCGTTAACCCCGAGTCGTCTCACACTGCACTCACCACGACGTCCACGCCTCGCAACGCTGCGCCCAGGCTCGTATCCGCATCCGTGGCTGAGTAGTCGATCGCGTGCACGGTGAGATGCAAATTCCCGTATGCCTCGGTGATGTTGTGCACTTTTTGGAGGCTAGCAGGGCGGGTGAGAACTCGGATGTGCACGTCGGTGGCCATTGGGTGCGCGGCAAGGGCCTGGAGGAGGAAGGGGCCGAGTGTTCCGGATGCGCCTAGGATCGCGATGGTCAATGGTGCAGACTGCGACATGTGTGAAGGGGATGGGGTGTATCACGGCTTTTGTACTACTCTTTGGACCCACCAACAATGTGGTCATGATCGGCAATGTTGGTAGTGACTACCATTGGTATGGCGTCTCAAAGTTTTGGTATGGAATCAGAATCGCCGCGATTGGAGTACCACTTTGCGAAGCACATACCTACGATGGTAGCTTCCTGTGGGGAAACAAATTTAAATGAGTTAGATCATGCAACGGAGAACCAAAGAGCGAAACTGGTGCACAGGATGGATCCCGACAGCTTGTCTTAGTCTGACCCAACGAACGCTCCTATAAATCTCCGTTGAAACAAGTGTTGTAAGATTGAATAGTACGCATGTTCAGGGTGTAAATCATGCACTAGTCATCCGCGGACTGAGAAAATATGACCGTTAAATTCGGCAGATTTTGCCGAGGCGAAGTCTGGATATGTGGCACGTATCGCATCTACCTTTCAGACCGCCCCAATCATAAAATTCTCAGTTGGTAGCATTGTTCGCTAATGGACTTCTTCGGCCCATAAAAATGAACCGTGGGAGTTTCGTCAGGACGGCGTAATCCAAGCGTCGATCCTACATAGATCCATAGGCTTGCTAAGAAGAACAAAGCCGGGAAGCAAAGTGCGCAGATTCACTGCGTCCTCTGTCGCACACTAATACTTGTAGAAGGCCTTCGCCAGACGTTCGCGAAGCAATAAATATACGTGAAATTGGTGGGGATACAAACAAGATGAGATCCGAGATTTGTCCCACAATGCGCGGAGGGCAGCAGCGATGGAGGTCTTCCAGGCATCGAAGGCGTACAAACCCAGGGAACGCAATGTTTGGTTTGGTGCCAGCTGTGAGATATGCCCGCAATCTAGTGCTAGTGAAGTGTATCCTCGCCAACAATGCTGAGACTGAATGGGAAAGATAAATAAACTGAATGGGAAAGATAAATAAAAAGTGTTTTGTTGGGAACGCTTTCTCGACGGATTCTTCGCTTTTTAATACACAGGACATCGACATCACCTCTCCTTCTCTAGTTCCTCCAGCATGACCTACATGAGAAATCAGTACAATTATGTTAGACAGCAAATACGCACTGAAAAGCGCCCACGCCACACCAGCGGCGCCCTCTCGTCCCCAGCGATCTTCCTCGCTGCATCCTTAAACTCGCCCAGCCTCTCCGGGTCATCGCTGCCCCATTGACCATACGCCATCTCCTCGTCGCATCGCAACACCGCAGCCCACAGCGTTTCCCACACACCACGATTCACCGGATCCTCGAGCGCTCGCAGCAGCACTCGCGCCCCGTGAACTAGAAGCGGCATAACGCCCAGGCCTGGCCGATCCGATCGGAGCAGGCCATCCGCATCGAGGCGCCCGACGAGCGACCAGAAGCGGAGCTGCCCCTCATGCTTGCGCGCATATTCCGCGATGTCGGCCGCGTAAGAATCGCCTTTGACGTATCCCGGATCCCGTTCTAATGCGAATGTAACCTCATCAAAAGTGTATCCCGGGGGCGCAGGGATATCGCTGCGCAAATTCGTCAGCATGACGCAAGACAATTTAGCAGGATACGATGTGCTTACGCCGCTAATTGTCGTAACGTCGGGAAGAAGATGGAGTTCCCAAACACAGACTCGCCGCGTGGACCATCCTGCTTGAGTCCCTCCGCCTTCAAGAGTCCAAAGAGTCCTGCGATGAGCGCGATGTGTTCCCCTGCTTCGCTGTACTCGCGTGTCGCTTCCAGCAGCTCAGTGCACGCGTAGTAGTAGAACAGCTCCGGATTCGGAAGGCCCTCTGGCGCGTCGAAGAGCTCGAACAGCTGCCGGGCGGTTTTCTCGCGCGAGAGCTCACAGCGGACGAGGTTCGCGACCCATCTTCGGTGGATGTTGAGTGCGGCTTCCCACTCTTCTTTTACCTCTTCAAATGCGGGAGCCATAGGAGATAGTTGTGTGGTGAAGATGAGATGAAAAGACGGTTTGAGTTTGAGGCCATCAGAGAGGCGCAGCAACGCGCACAGCCGCTTCCAACCGAACAAGTTTCTCACGACGCACGGGGGAAGCAGTGATTATGGAATCAGCGCCGACACGAGTCGGGCGTGGCGGTGACGCAATTTTAACCGGCTTGTCATTGGGTGACAATGGGTGGGGCTGACAGTTCAGGCGCGCAGAGGGTGTTACGTGTGGATGATCTCGATTGAAGTTTTTCGGTTCGACTGGAAGATCCGGGTTCCCTGGCACAGTGTATATTATGGGTTAAGATTGCGCAGCGGCGTGCGTGGGCGCGTGCGTGAATCAGCAGAAAAAAAGACGGTGTTTGCACGGTTTGCACGGATATAAGCGGCCCAAGTCGAACGGGGACCTCCTGCCGACTCAATATTCGGATTGGCAATGATGGGCATGCACGCCATGTACTACCGGGTGTCTTCATCCGTGGTTCAAACGGAAGAGCACGGGATGAGGATGTTACTGCGGTTCAGCTTGAGTTTGAAGTTGAATTAGAAACACTAGTAGAAATCAACTGATGTGAGTGTGAATTCTGTAAAAAAAGAGTTCTAGAAGAAAGAAGGAAAAAGGATGGGAGCCATCTATCAATCATCCGGGCCCGAGTCGAACTCGGAGCGGGGGTATTCGTGCAGTCAAGTGACGAGAACGGTTGAACATGAGATGCAAGTGCACGCCGCGTGCTACCCGGCGTCTTTATCCTCGGTACGCGGCGGAGTCATTTCAAATGTACAGAGGGGATGCGTCTGTGGATCGAGTTGAATTAAAATATAATAATAGGAGTAGGAGCTTGAAACCGCCGGTACGGGGCGAAGAAATACGAGTATAAAGTCTTGAGTTTTTATTTGATAACAATGTGAACAAGTTGGTGATATGAGAAGCTTAGAGGCCAAAAAGCTATGTGGAGATACCAGAGGATACCCGACCCCGAGTCGAACGGGTGCTTCTTGCCAGGAGCAGGTGCACGTACGTACTCGTAATGTGCTAGTGCTACAGGGTGTCTTCATTTCTGGTACGCGGTGCGAATGACTTGGACACGGGAGGTTGAGGTGAATACATCCTGCGATTCAAGTTTTGGAATAGAAACAGAATGTAAATCACAACTTGAAATTGGGAGTACATAATACACACCATATGAGTCGTATACGTGGACATTTGGTGTTAATTTGGTATCTGTACGGTGTTCGTCTGTTCGAACACGGCTCCAAAAATCACACAGTATTCAGTGAAAAAAGCTCCGATAATTCTACTCTTAACACCCAGCCCCGAGTCGAACGGGAGGCTGCTAGATGCGAGCGTACAAGACATAGTTGCAAGCCATGTGCTACCGAGTGTCCGGATCCTCAGTGTACAAGTTAACTCATTTGACTGAAAGGATGAGACGGGAACGATCCAGTGCCTCGGGTTCAAGTTGAATTTGAACTCGAATTACAGCCTGATATCGGTGAAATAACGGTACCAAGTGAATTATATATGGCTTCGGACCATCGCCGGTGTGAAAGTTGGTATAGAGTTGTAGAAAGAAAGAAAGAATTTACATAAGGAGGTTACTGCCACTCAAGGAGTCACCTGTGCCCGAGTCGAACGGGCCTCCTGTTGACGCAATACACGCCTATACGATCGAAAGCCGGAAACCAGCTGGCAAGTTGGATCACTGGTTGCCGATGGCTGACAGCCTGGTTTGCCGGCGGAATTGCAGTGGTTGCCAGGCGCCAAGTAGCTCGTATGAAACACATGGCTGACCCATTGGATTTCAGTGGTGTCCCCGACGGCCGTCAATGGCCCCGCACGTGTGGCTGATGCGAACCTCAGGCCATCACTGCATCAGTTACCGGCGACTAGTGAGGCCTGCAAAGGAACTCGGCCTAAGTATGTGGCAGACACATCTCCGTGTCTTCTAAGATATATGGCTATGGGATCCTCAAGTTCACATCAAAATTTCTAGCCTATGTCAAAAGACTACTGTATCCTAGAACATTACAGTGCAGTCAATATGAGCATTGTGAGGACTTAGAAATTAAAATGGATGTGTCTTTGAGTGTCGACTCGAGCACTATAGGGTCTGGCGTTCAGAGACATGTACTAGTAGTGGTTACAGTGTCCTCATTTCTCTTTATACTGTTCTTTTGGGCCGCGGTTCGATCCTTATTGCTGCCATTTGTTTTAAATATTCATTTATTTGGTGCATCAAAACGGGCCACATGTCGAACCACTGGGCGCCAGCAGTCTACTTGGCGCTTGGATGCCATAGATTGGCGACTGGAAACCAGCGGCTGATCGGCCTACTGGTTTCCGGCTTTCGATCGTATAGGCGTGTACTACCGGGCGTCTTCACTTGTTAAGCGGTGCAAATTATTCGGATGAGGGAAGATGCATGAGAAACTTACTTAGTTCAAGTTTGAGGTGAAGTAAAGTTGAATTTGAATTTGGATTAAAAATTGAAACGCCGATAGTACTAAAATATGGGGTCGTGAGGTTCGGCACTGTAGGATCGGTGTGAGATATGCCTTGGTGAGAAAAAAGTGTGAGAAATCTTGGACTATCACCCGGGCCCGAGTTGAACGGGGACCTCCTGCTGATGCACTACTGGATGCGACATGAAGAGCAGGTGCACACCGCGTGCTACCGGTTGTCTTCATCCCTGGTTCGCAGCGCGACTTACTCGAACGAACAGATGACGTTGGAACCTTGCGCAGGCTCGATGGGAATTTCCTCAAGTTAAATTGAAGGTAAGTAAAACTCAGGGTTGAAATTCGTGTAGGGAACTCGATTTTGGGGTGTTAAATCGTTCCTTGGTTTCATAATGAGACTGTTTGAGATAAACAAAAAATACTCGTATGCCAGATCCATCACCCGAGCCCGAGTCGAACGGGCACCGGTACCTCCAGCCGACACAATACCAGGACTTTATGAAGGAAGGGCAGGTGCACGCCGTGTGCTACCAGGTGTCTTCATCCGTTATACGTGGGTCAAATCATTCGAACGAGCAGATGTAGGTGAGAACCTTACCCAGGTCCGTCGATGCGAATTTCCTGGAGTTGAATTGGAGCTAAAATTCGGCGTTGAATATTCGGCGTTGAATATTCGAGGCTGAAACGTCTTTCGTGAACGGAACTCGATTTTGGGGTGTTAAATCGTTCCTTGGTTTCATAATGAGACTGTTTGAGACAAACAAAAAACACTCGTATGCCAGATCCATCACCCGGCCCCGAGTCGAACGGGGGGTCTCCTGTTGACGTAATCAATATTCAAGCTGGGTACGAATGAGGTGAGAACGAGTCCAAGATACCATGTTTTGATTTTGAGTTCGGGTTGAACTGTGATCCTGATCATGGGTTGGAGCGTAAGTTTGGATGTGCGCAGGTACCTATTAGGGACGTTAAACGACAGCTATGTATCCTTAGAAGAAATTTGAAGGAAAAGGGGGGGTCTGTTCCGATGAATCACCCGGTCCCGAGTCGAACGAGCACCTCCTGCCGACACTATACCCGGAGTTCATGAAGGAAGGCAGGTGCACGCCGTGTGCTACCGGGTGTCTTCGCCCTGTACGCAGCGCCCGTTATTCGAGCGAGGAGATGAGATCGGAACCTTCTTTACGCAGCATCGATGTGAATTTCCTCAAGTTGAATTAGAGCTAAAATTCGGGGTTGAATATTCGAGGCTTGTCGTTCGTGATTCAACGCAAGTCGATTTTGGGGGTGTTAAATCGTCATGATAAGTTCATAATGAAACTCTGTGAGACAAACAAAAAACATACGGGAACCCCATCATCACCCGAGCCCGAGTCGAACGGGGTCTCTTGCCAACCCACGAAATGTTAGGGTAAGTTGATGCAAGTGCACGCCGTGTGCTACCGGGTGTCTTAATCCATGGTACGCAGGCGGTTTATGATTACGGTGAGGTGGTACAAATTATTGGAAGCGATTTTTTTGGCGCATACTAATAGAGGCTCGTGAACTGTTAGGGTGCTGATCAGATGCACAGGCATACAGCGACAGGGACAACGTGCGGACCGAAGCGCTTATCTGAGAAGTCAAATAAAACTATTTAAAGGCAGGGCACAGCGATTGGCATGAAAAGCAGTACGGCAAGACTGGCGATGTCCCTACATTCAGCTTGACATGCAGTGGAAATGAAACCAGAAAGCGTCGGATTCGACTTGAATACACCGCAGGCGCGACAAGGCTGGCATCCCATGTCAACTTCCATCTCCTGGTTGGCTGCTGGCAGGAGGCTGTTGAATCGAATCGAGTCATGTTGCGCGACCGACAGCTGTTGTTGCACAGCCCCATGCGCGTCTGCGGCGCACGTGGCTGGGGTTACATAAACCCATCATCGAGCGGGCGCCTTTCTCCTCTCTCTACATATTCTCTCCATTTTGTGGCCACCTAGACACTCGTGAGGACTTGGACGAGCGCTGTATATGGCCCCGGGGACGCGCAGTCAGCGCATCCAGAACTCGAACCAAGCACAAAAAGGACCAAACGCAAACGCAAAGAACAACGCCATCATCGTCGTCGATTCGGACGATTCGGACGCGGAGAAGGGCCACAGCGCGAATCCGGGCAGGGCGAAGCGGCAGAGGACGATGGACAGTATGCGTGAGTTGTTTCGTCTTTGAGCGGATGGCAGTCGAGGGAATTCATGAGTGACTGACTGACTGGATACTCGTTTCAGCGATCGAGATAGACGAGGATGTGCCGATGCCAGATGCGCCGCCGACACCGCCAGCGTCCGTCGCAGCCAGTAGCGCCGCCAAGAATGGGCACCTCAAGGGGCGCAAGCGCTTCCAGGCCGATTTTAACGACATCAAGGCGCAGGGGCTCGAGGTCGCTGGGATGGCCATTAGTAGTCAGTCTTCCTCTTCTTTCTCTTTCACGGGTGCCTCTATGTCTTTCTCTTTTACGCTTTCCTCGTTTCTTTATAATAATTGATCCCTCTGTGGCACGGCGCTTACTTACATTCATGCACACAGAATTCCGCGCGGGCGACGACGAAGGCAGCATGGAGCTCGTCATCGTCGACCGCGCCAACGCCGACACGCGTGTCCTGGCGTGCAATGTCATCGTCACTGGTATGTCCCCCTTCTTCTTCTTCCTCCCTCTCTCCCTTTTGACACATCTAACACCAGACACCTCCGAATACCCCAAACACCACGCCCTCCTCACCTGGGCCGACGCCGACTCTGGTAGCGGCGAAATTCCCCCGCGCGTCGCCGCCGCGCTCTCCGCGCTCGAGCGCGCGAAGCCGCAGCCCATCGGGGAGGCGCTCGAGGGGCTGCTGATCGCGCTCTCGCCGCACGGCGCCTCCACCACCTCGAACGCGAAGATCCCTCCGAACCCCAAGTCGCCCGTGAAAAAGACGTTCTCTGCCGCGAAGGTGGAGACGGACTCGGAGGGGGAGGGGGAGGACGAGGACGAGGACGGCAGTGACGCGGGGTACGATGCGTATTTCCCTGGGGACGAGGACGATAGCTATGGGGGCGGGTATGGCGGGGGCGGGGCGGCGGGTGCGAAGGAGAGGGAGAGGCTGAGGGAGAGGGTTGTTGGGCGTGTGCAGCGGTACGTGGCGTTTCTTCCTTGCTTTTTGGGTGGGGCCTGTTTTGGGGCGGTTTTCGCGGTTTTCGTACTGTCGTCCATCGTCTCTGCTGTCGTGACTGGATGGATGTACGACCCGCTTTTCCTCCTTGACCTGCCGCCGCGCGTTCTCCTCCGCCTTCTTCCCCTCTTCCTCGTCCACATTCGCTTTCACTCGCACAATACTAACCTCCCCCCCCAGCGACTTCCTCGAAATCGTCTCTTCCTCCTACCGCCCCGGCCTCATCCCCCTCTCCGCAACGCACAGCACCACCCCCGGCGCCTGGGCCGCCACCACCGACTTCTGCCTCTCCGTTTCCCTCCCCACCGTCGCCCTCACACACACCATCCCCGCGCAGGCGCTCGTCGCGTGGGACCGCCGCCTCCTCGCGTCCCCCCGCGCGCGCCATCTCGTGCTCCTCATCTCGGGGTTCGCCGGCGCGTACCCGCCGCTTACGCCGCAGGGCGTTTATGTTGGTGCGGTGGGGGGCGGGGGAGGGGGCGCGGGGCCGGGGGCGGGCGCGGGGGGGAGGGAGCTGAGGTTTCGGGTGGGGGTGTGTGGGCGGTATAAGCCCGCACGGAGCGCGGCGCTCGAGGCGGGGCGGACGTTTGGGCTGCTGGGGAAGGACGCGGAGGATGAGGTGAGGGAGGCGAGGGAGCGGGCGGCGAAGGAGCGGGAAGAGCGGGCAGCGGCGTGGGGGGAGGGGGGGCTTGATGAGGACGGGTATGCGGAGGAAGAGGGCGCGCCGAGCGGCTTTGGTTTCGGATTCGGGGAAGAGGGGGAGGACGCGGACGGCGGGGAGGAGGAGGAGGGCAGGTTTGAGCGGTTCAGTCTGAGTAATGCGATGGAGGCGCTGCTGGATGCGCAGCTGGTGAAGCTGATTTGGATCCGGCGGACGTATGGGGTGGGGTGGGCGGGCGCGGAGGTGTTGCTCGCGGCGGTGGAGAGGGAGCAGAGGCCGTATAAGGATGTGTGGGCGTCGGCGAAGGCGGTGAGTGGCGAGTTTCTTTCGTTTATTTTATTTCTTCTCTCCCTCTTCCCCTCCTTCCTCCCCTCCCTCGCCCTCCTCCCCCTTCTTTCGCCCTCCCTTCCACTCACACTCACTCACCCCTGCCCCAGGAAATAACCGCCGCCGACAAAGCCGAAACCGCCCTCGCGCGCCTCGGCAAGCTCCCGCACGACCCGCTGCGCGAGCTCCCCGCGGGGGAGGAGATCAACCTCCCGTATACGGCGTTTTGTTATCTCGTGAGGCGTTTGACGGTGCGTTTTTTTTTGTTTTTGGTGATTTGGGTGTGCGGTGTGCCGTTCGCGGTCGACGCTGGACCGCTCGCGGCGATACTCCATACCGTTCGCTCACACCCGCCCTCGACCCGCTCGCTGACGCCCGCGTTCCCAGCTCTGCACCCGCTACTGCCTCGTGTGCCACAACCGCCTCACGGCCGAGTTCGAGGCGCTCAAGCCGTACGTGTGCGACTCGCCGCTCTGCACGTACCAGTACTATGCGCACAACCGTGGTGCGTCGCTTGAGGTGCGTTTGTGTTTGCGTTTCTCCCCCTCCTCAGCATGGCACAATCGCATCATCGCACCTCTCGACCCTCTCCCTCTCCTCTCTATCCACCATCGCGCTTCTCCCCTCTCCCCCTCCTCTCCCCCATCGCACACTCTCCCCCCCCTCCTCTCTATCCACCATCGCATACGCTAAACGCTAACACACCCCCGCGCAGTACGAGATCCTGCACAACCCCGAGACGGTTGACCTCCTCGTGTCGCTCACGTACTCCGCCGCGGCCGAGGGCGTCATCGACGAGCCGCTCCCCGTCGGCATGGCCCTGCGCGTCCCGCCGCCGGACAAGTCGCGCATCGTCGCCGCCCCCGTGACGTACGGGCATGCGTACCTCCAGGCGCAAGCTGCGGCTCCCGCTGTCGCGCAGAACGTGGAGGTGCCCGTGGGATTGGATGGGTTGGTGGATTTCGACTCGCTGCCGATTGAGCAGGTGTGTTTTCGCCCTTCCTTTTTCGTAAGTAAGAGTGGGATGCTGACGGGGCCTGCAGATGCGCGCGAGCATCGCGGGGCTGATTGATACCCTTCCGGCGGTAAGTTTCCCTTTCCTCTGTCCTTCGTCTTCGTGTTACTGACGCGTGCTGCAGATTGACGAGATGAAGTGCGTTTCTTGTTTGCTGAGAAGAGACGATGCTGATTGTGACGATAGACGTCACCTGGAGCGCAAGGTGAAGCCGGGCAAGTCGAAGCCGCGTCTGCAGGAGATGGAGAATGGGACGATCATCCCCGCGGCGTGGTACATCCTGCGCTGGTGCGTTCTTTCCACTCAGCTTCTTCGCTGGCGGCTAACTCGTGTGCCGACAGGTGCGTCGCCTCGTGCACCGCGTACCTCGAGGAGATGTCGTCGTCGGAGAACCAGTGCATCCAGGGCGTCGGTGCGTTTTCTTTCCTTCCTGACATCGCAGCCAGAGTACACTCGCTGATGTGCGCTGGAATGGCAGATTCCGCCTGGCGTCAATTCCGCTTTAGCGTCGGCGCGCCCGATGCGGAGGCCAAGTTCCAGAAGGCGGTCAAGCTGGCGACGGAGTCGGACACGAATGCGAAGAGATATCCCAGTCTATATGTGAGTTTCTCGGGGTCGGCTTTCGCTTGAGCGAAGCTGAAACACATTCATTTGGTATAGGCGTTCCATGGGTCGGGGCTGCGTAACTGGCATTCGGTACGTCCGCGCGCACTTTTTGTCTAGGGTGCGCAGATGCTGATGTGGTGTGCTTGCAGATTATCCGTCACGGTCTGTGGTACAAAGTGGTCGCCAACGGGCGTGCCTTTGGGGACGGTACGTGCTTCCTCGTTTGTTTGAAGGCGATGAAGCGTGCTGATCAGGGACGCAGGCGTATATCTTGCGAAGGAGGCGCAGACGTCGATGGGGCACTACGCGGCGGGCGGGCGCGTCTGTTGGAAGAAGAGCAAACTCGGGCCGACGCAGTGTGTCGCGATGGCGGAGGTCGTGAACCTCCCGTCGCGGTTCGTCAGCTCGAACCCGCACTTTGTTATCAAGGACACAGAGTGGATCATGTGGTGCGTCCGTCTCGCCTCCTTTCTGGCGCGTAGCTAACGGGTAGATCTGCAGCCGATACCTGCTCGTCAAGGGCCTGGAGGCGCCCTCGGTGGACGCGGCGGGCAAGGCGAAGAAGCAGGGCGCGATCCCTTTCGTGAAGCTCGACCCTGCGCAATCGATTACGCTGGCGGGCAAACAGCTGCAGGTGCCGCAGCCGGGCTACCAGATTGCGGAGCTTGTGCACCAACGCCAGGCGGAGCTCGTCGACGAGGACCACGACGTCATCGACCAGTACATCTTCGAGGCGGCGCCGGCGCCGGTCGAAGTCATCGAGCTGAGCGACGACGACGACGAGCCGATGCCCGTCGCGCAGCCGGTGGCGGGGCCCTCGAAGGGCAAGGGCAAGGGCTCGTCGTTCGTATCCGCCGTGTCGTCCGTTTTGAAGGGGAAGGGGAGCAGCAGCGGCAGCAGTGCGGCCAAGGGCCCGCCCAAGGACGACTGGAAGTCCGACCTCGCATATGTGCAGCGCACGGTCGACTTGCTCATGCCGCCGCCCATCGACTCGTCGCCGTCCTCGACGATGGCGGTGCAGCGCGAGCTCAAGGCGATGCTCAAGGAGCAGGAGAAGGCGATGAGTAGCGCGGGCGGGCTGAAGGAGCTTGGGTGGTACATGCCGCAGGAGGTGATGGGCGATAATTTGTTCCAGTGGATCGTCGAGATGCACTCGTTCGACGAGACGCTGCCGATTGCGAAGGACCTGAAGAGGGAGTGCGTATTTCTCTTTCTTGTGCTCTCTTTTGGATGTCGATGCTTACCGTTCTGCGCAGGAAAGTGAACTCGTTGATATTCGAAATTAGATTCCCGCCGACGTATCCCATTGGGCCGCCATTCTTTAGAATCATCACCCCGCGGTTCCTGCCCTTCATCCACGGCGGTGGCGGGCACGTCACTGGCGGTAAGTCTTTCCCGCTTCTGTCTGCGCGGATATCGGTCTCAATCATTTGTTCTCCTACAGGCGGCTCCATTTGCATGGACCTACTCACCTCCGACGGGTGGCTGCCTAGCTATAGGTGGGTTGCATCATCCACTCTCTGTACCCCCGTGTCTGGAATCTGACTGCTGCCACAGTATATCCGCCGTGCTCCTGCAAATCAAGCTAGCGATTTCTAACTTGGATCCCAAGCCCGCGAGACTGGCGCACAACTGGAACACGTACGTTCATCTCAATTCCATTCACCCACCCACGCTCACGAATCTGCAGGCCGTACGCGGTGAGTGAGGCGCTTGTGGGCTTTAAACGCGCTGCTGCGACCCATGGCTGGACTGTGAGTCTCCCCCCGGATCCTCCTCGGTGATGCACGCTTGCTGATTTGTGTGGCAGGTCCCGGACGGATTTGACAAACTTGTTAGATAGAGTTTCAAAACCCTTGTTTTCTTGTTACGCCCACATTGCTCATCGGACATACGTCGGAGCTTCATACATCAATACCTGTCCAGTAAATACTGTGAAGAAAGAGTGCAAACGTATATATTTCTCTGGCTGCGCGGGACGGGATATATTTCACTTAAGTGAGAGTCAGTAGTTTTTGGCTGGTGAAGGACGGTTGGAGGTTTTGGATCTGAAGGCGCTAATACGTTTGTGACATCTTTTTAAGCCCAGTCACCCGCCGGAGTAACGTTACGAGTCCTCGTCTTGTGACCCCAAGCTCCGCTAAAATTTTTGACAGTTTTCAGTGTTTTGAGCTTGAAGTTGTCGTTGTTTGTTTGGTTTAGCCATTGATGTGCACGTGCTTAGGTCGCATGAGATGCGATTCGGATTCAGTGTTTTGCCTTTGAAGTGGCACGTGCTCACGCTAGTCTGATGTTCTGGCTTTGGCCTCAGGCCAAAAAGCCATGGCTTTTTGGCTTGGCTTTGGCTGGGGTTGGCTTTGGACTGGCCTGGGATTTATCCGGGCCAAAGCCAAATTCAAGCTGATTTCCCTGCCAAAAGCCATGGCTCAGGCCAAGCCAAGCCAAAGCCAGGCCAAAGCCAAAGGTTTGGCCCTGGCCTGGCTTGAGATTTTCCGAGGCCAAGCCAAAGCCAAAAAGCCAAAGCCAAAGCCAGGACATCACTAGCTCAGACTCTGACAGTGATTCTCTAATATTTGTCTAATATTCTGCTTTGAGCACTTTTATTCTAATTTGGTTTCTTGTCTTCCTTTCTGTCTTTGGTTTGTTATTTTATTTTATTGACTATGCACATAATCATTGTCTAATGTCTGAGCCAGGCTTCTGATATGCCCGTTGAGTCTTCGTCTTTATCCTTGTTGCCCAGCAACGTAGTTCACCTCATTTTTTGCATGTATCCTTCTTCGTTTGAGGCCAATGAATGGCCCTGGGGTGCCTGCATATTTTCCAGACCTCTAGCGAGTGGATGCATTTTTTTAGCGGCATCCTGAATTTTGGTCCCGCTTCTTCGTTATTTTCAGGATTGCTCTGCCGCACACGTTCATTATCTCGGCCTCACTGGCTCATGCCTGCTTCATTTGCATGTCAATTTTGGCAACCTTCCTCAGTATCGGCATGAGGGTGACACCCGCTCGGTGTCTTCCTTTATGCGCTCGCTACTTCGACCTTTCCGTGACTCCGTGCATCACCTTGCATCTCTCTCCATATCTGCCGATAACTGCCAGGTTTTCCTTTCTGCTCACACCTTCTTCTGCCTTCACCCTACCCCTTTCTTGCAGCACTTTACGCTTCGTTACGGCCTCACTGCGGCCGACATGGGCGATACTTCCCTCCCTATTTACTTGATGTCCCTGCCTTCGCTCACCTTCGCATTGTTAATTCAGTCGATAATGTAATCATGCCCGATTACAACAATACCATGTGCTTATATAGGTGCGCAATTGATGAGTACTATCTCATCAATTATCTCCCTTTTGGTGTAGCGGTCTTGAACGCGTCTCTGACCTGCTTACAGATAACTCTTTCACAGGTTTTGACAACTTTTGACTCCATCGGGTTTTTGACACTTTGCTTGTGCGTGCTTGTACAGTCCTGTATGAACCTGTACAGGCTCAAACGAGACTCCAGACCACTAATCCTTGTCGGAAACTCCACCAGACCTCAAATAATGGTTACTCTGACATAGCCCAATGCATTTTGTGGATCATTTCTGGAAAATTTTATTTATTTATTTTTCACACAAAGGCCGCAATACCCCCAGGATTCAGTCATTTTTCTAATGCCCACAGGTATATTTTTCGAGTTGTGGTTTAATTTCAGGCATAGCCTATGGTCTGGCAGTGTTACGGCCTGTACAGGTTCATACAGGACTGTAAAAGCACGCACAAGCAAAGTGTCAAAAACCTGATGTCCTCTTCGAACGCTGCCCCGTTCTCTCAGATGTTGCTTTTTTCAATATCCCGTGCCAAAGTGTATCGTTCGAGAACACCTGTGGCCTTGTCATAGGGTCTAACTCTGTTACAAGGTTGTGCGTTGACTCTGTGATACGAAGGGCAGTTGCCGAGATCTGTCGCTGGAATATACCGAGGTCAACTTATAGATTCCTTAGACTCAAACTAGTTCAAATCCTCGAAGATCAAAGACAGTCGTTCTGGTTGATTGACTATCATCAATCTCTCAGTTTTCCGAATTGCGACTGGTCCGAGTCTATAGATTCCTACCGAAAATGGAAAGGTACTGCATACAAACACCCAGAACACTTCCACGCGCCATTGAAATGGAAGTCGGCGGGCGACGATGCAAGTGTCACGAAGTACAGTGAATGGATCCCAAAAAAATGCCAGTCACAGAGAAAGGCTGACAAGCCTGAAAAAACCAATCCAAGCAACAAAATGCGAGGCAACGCACCAGCTACAACATCCGTGCCCCTCCTTACTCGCCAAAGCCTGATGGGCCTAATTTGGGACATTATGAACTGGAGCTGTGGATACGACTGTATTGACACCGTTGGCTGCGTTAGTAAGACATCGCGATTTTGACAGATCACTTTAAAAGCGTGCGTGCATGCACGTGAGCCTCCTCTGTTGTGTCATCCGGTCCGCGTGCATTGCTGCGTAGGATGGCTTTCAAGTGCTTGGCAGCAGCAGAACAGGAACTGGTGGAAACTTTTGGAGGAGGGTCAGATACAGCCAAAACAGAGTACACATAAACTTACCTGAACCTTAGTTACAGCTCTTTCAAGTCCGGGTTGAGGAGAAGTGCCAGCGGGGTGAGAAGAGTAGCTGAGTTTCACAAAATCTCGGAAAATCTGCTCAGAATGTCCTAGTCATGTTTCCATGACCTGACTGAACCATACGGCAAGGCACAAATGCAGCCACTTGGGACGAGATTGTGGCAAACATTGAGTCCCAATCCGGTATCCCTGAAATGCCCGAACCTGACTTTCCGTGTGCCCAAAGTTTTAAAATTGAGCTCAAGCACACCTTAGAAACTGTGCCAGGTAAGTAAATTATTGCGGGGGGTTAAGGCTCCAACCGTTCCGTTTCCGTTCGCGGATTTGGGAAAACAAAACAGAAACAGAATGGAAACCGTTGCAAACGGTTACCGAACGGTAATTTCAGGTAGTGTTGAGTTTAGGGCTTATAGATTGGTTCTCAGGGGGCCAGCTTGTCCTACATGTTGCCCAAGTAGTTCTTGGAGGTCTGCACACTGTCTGCACAACCACCAATTGCAGCATCGGATGGTCTCGGAGGTTGGTCGGAGTCTTCCGGGAAATGATCCATGATCGGGATTCTTCCCGTTGTCTGTCCAAACGATCGTTTTGACATCCGGGTGAACTCTGGGCAGGAGTTTTGGTTCAACACCAATGGGGGTTGCACACCAGCAGCAATATATGGTCATTGGAGGGTAGAAAATCTACTGCCACGGTTACCGTTTCCAAACTGTTTCCCGAACCGTTTGCTCATCCTCGCAAACGAAACGGAAATAAAAACAGTTTTTACTGTTCGAAACCGTTTTCAAACGGAAATGGTTGGAGCCTTACAGGGGGTTTTGGCAAAAACTGATATCAATGAAATACTACTTTTTGTGCCGGCACCCCACCAAATTCCATGCGCATCATCAACTCTGCGCGCACGTGATTTTCAATACTTGCCGCGCGGTAAACAGTACTTTGCGGGGGCGGGAACTTTTATACAATTTGAACAGCATAGCTGGACTTTCATTTCAATAGATATATGAATTTCTGTCCTGATTGCAGGCAGAATACCTCAGAATGGAGGTTGAGAAGAGGTCCACGACATTCCCGAACTGCTGATAATATCAGTGGATATAAACGACTTGCGCATAAGTATATGGGAAGCTAAGCCAACGTGAACATCAAAATGATGAATCCTGTTTAGGATTGCTTAAGCAAATCACGTTGAGACGTGAAATCGCTTAAGACCGGGGCTAAGCGGATTCAGCGGATTAAGCATTATATATATACATAATAAATTGCTACTACAGTTTCGCGTCTTTGAAGCAGATTCAGCGGATTCACCCACTTAATCAGCTTCAGAAAATTCACCTGTTTGAGCCGATTTATCCACCTAGTTCACCACCAGTTTGCAAGCGGTCCGAGCCAGCTACCCAAAAAACGAGTGAGGAGAATGTACTTGGACTCAAGAAATATGATGGCTGACCTGTACAGGTCTATTGACCAATGAACTAGCAAAAGAGGGGATTTGAGCACCAGGAGGCAGGGGCAATGTCACTCAACGATGGCTGCTTGATGCTTGGTGGCAAAGATCATGGATGGAAATCAAGCTACGTTGGCACATAGGCCTAGGGTCCAGGGGTGGCATTTCAGGTAAATAAGTGGGAGGAGAGAAAGAGGGGATGATGAGGGAAGAGAGGAAGGGCGGATGTCACAAGTAACAAACATTGGAAATGGGAACAAAGAGTCTGAGTGGCACTGACATCATGACAAAGCGAACAAAGACCAAATAAAGACTCTGTGGCATCGCATCTTGACTCCAACCACTACCTTCTCCCATCCCTCACCAGCTGAAATGACCTTTGCTGCACTCTTCCAAGCCAGGCAGCCAGCCAGCCGAATTGTAGTGTTGTTCTCTCATCTCCGTTGAGTCTGTTCGACACTTGCTCAACACTTTTTACCATCAATTCATCTGAGGTGGCATACTTTTATTATCAACTGGGCATGCCACTCTCTCGACGGTGAGTCTACCTCAAACAGTGTCTCCAGTTTGCTGAAAAAATCTTGTCGTATTGACTGGCTTGACCGGTTCAACTGGTTTAATTTGCTTGAACCAATCAACGGGCCACTAAATCCGCTTGACCCGCTTAATCCGCTTAATTTGGTGAATCGGTAGAATCTGCTTGCAGTGAAGTATATGGTCAGGGGATAAACAATTTATTAATGTGTAATTGTATTTATACGACGCTGAATCCGCTTAATCCGCTTAACCATCGTCTTAAGCAATTTTATGTCTCAACGTGATTTGCTCAAGCAATCGTGAACAGGTGACAGCAAAATGAAAATAAGGGAATTAATGTACACTGCCAAAGTGCCTGCAGGTTGCCACCACCTGGAATCCTCACATGGAGGCCACTAGTTCGAAAACCTGGAGCCAGGTAGCTACCAGGTAGATGCCAGCTGTATCTTCCAGCTGGGATTATAGCTGTCGACCAGCTGGATACCCATGTGAACAGTGAATGCAACATTTATATGGCCAGCCCGTCGCCAGGAGACAGTTAAAAATGTGTATTGATACCCATTACAGTATGAAATCCACTTCGAATCTAACCACCAATGTGTCCCCCGCGTTGAATAATTCACCGCGGCGATGTTCACGCCACCACCGGCCAGGTCGTCAGAGTCTGGAGGCCGAGGAATATGAGCATGGCGCAAACCTCGGGAAGGTCCTTGACAAAACATATCACAGGTAGTCGCACTAGTCCCCCAGAATGGATTCCAATACTATAAACAGATTGCGAAAAGGTCTGTGTGTTTGTTTGGTACTGCATCTAAAGTCACGTGCATGTTGCTCGCACTTCACCTTTTCCTCTTTTCTCGTCCACCACTGGCACCTAAGCCTTCGTACCTTCTGTCGCCTGTCCCTCTTCCACCCAGACGGTCCACACCAATTCAATTGGAAGATCACCAACTCTCTCACATAACAAATACCAGCAAGACGATAACAAGTAGCAAGACTCGCAGCCAACGCTCAAACGGCGCATCCTTTGAAATTGCTATTGCTTCTGCATCACCGGTGTGTCCCCCGTTGCCCATGAAGTTCTATTGTCATCCTTCTGCCGTAACACGTCGCTTTCCGAATCATCGGTCTCGTATACGATCTCGGCAACCTTGGGGATTCTCTTCAGACCACTCAAGCTTTCAAGTGTTTTTTTGTCCAACTCTCGAGCGCCCTATGCAATATATCATAATCATTTTAACCATTCGTCCTCAAGATCTACCAGTCCCCGGGCCCTTATCAAGACCTCAAATGCTTTCTTCACTCAGCCGCGCTCCTGTATTCCGGTTCTGTCCTCCTCCCTCTCCTCCCCTCCCGACCACCATCCACTTGAACATCAACCGCAACCACGTTTGCTTGATAACTCGGGCTCAAAACTACAAGTACACACGTCGCTCTGCTGTTCTGTGCTCCAGTACCACGTGAAGAGCGCGGTCTCGATGATGCAAGTAACACATTTTCGCGCAGCCTGCGTTCATCAAGATCTCGCGTGATGCTCTCCCGGCTGCAGGCCCTGATTTCGCTGCTGTCCCGCAGAGTATGTTCACCAAGAACTGCGAGCCAAGATGTCCCTAATGCCCGCATCACCAGCCTCGCCCTCCATCTTACAAGTCATGGAGCGCAAAGTATTACTTCGGGCGTGTGGCTGTTGTCTCCCCTGTATTCAAAGCCCCACGGATGTTTCCATCTTCCTGCACACGCTGTTGCCCTTCCCGCGCAGCTCCCATTAAACATCGTTGAACTCCAAATTTAAGTGGCTTTTCGTACCTATCCTCGTGCGTGGCGAGGAATTGTTTCTTTCATCACTAGTATCAGTATAAACATGGCGAATTAAATTTATTTTGATTTTTCTACCGCAAAACCGAATCCAAATCAACCCAAAATCAAAAATAGATAATATTGTAACCTGTATGTATAGGCCGCCTCCAGGTTTGATTTCAGCTGGTAGCCAGCCAGACCTGGCTCCAGCATGGGGCCATAGGAGATTGATCCTGGAGACCAGTCCATTTCCAGCTGGCCACCAGTTGCTAGCGATATGTGTCCTACATGTCGATTCCAGCTGTTGGCCACGTGTCCGACCATTGGTGGTGTACCACTCAGCGACGACTTCGCACTTCACCAGTTCGACTGTTGACAATGAACAAGATGTCTACGACGGCATCACGGCATGAAGATCATATACATTCAAGAGAAAGTTCAAAGACTGGTCTCTAGTCGGGTGGGGTTGAAAGAACATGGTCCCCCCGCCAACTGTGTGGCAAAATATGGGACGACTTGGTCGTATTTCAATACGGTGATGCAAAAGTACTACTCTAAATGCCATCTTGTTCCACTTGAAGACCAGACTCTAATCCTTGGTTGAATAACATAAGCGAGTCAGAAAAATTGTGTGCCATATCTATGCAAGAGTATGAAGACAATACGGAAAGTAATGCTGGCCAAATATGAATACGATACGGCAAATGGTGTATTATATTCATATTCATATCGTATTCACCCCCGCGGGCCCGTATCGTATTCTTAGTGTATCGTATTCATATTCAACGGCCTGAATATGAATATGATATGAATATATTCAAATATATTCTGAGCCACCTGCAGTCAGAGAAAAGGAGGCTCACACTGGACCAAAACTTTGCCAGAGTGTCAGAAGGTCCTTGTACACCCCTCCTAATGTATGAATTGGTTCTTTGGGGACCAGCAGGTAGCCACTATAGATAGTCGGTGTGTTTCAAACCCCCGATCACAACTTTTGATCCCACCACCTGATTGATTGATTGAAGCCGAGGCCGGACCAGCGGTGGTCAGTGCAGATCAGACTCGGCTTGCAGGCCTGCCGCCAGAATGCATTGATCCGATGTGTCCCGGCGGAGGCCTGAAGGCGGCAAAAGCCAACTTCAGAGTATTCAAATATATTTGAATACGATGGGACACATATTGTATTATATCCATATCATATTGTATTCATATTCTGGTGGAGGTCCTGGGGCTGTATTGTATTTGTATGTATTCAAATATATTCAAAATATATTTTGGCGTATCGTATTTATGGCCAGCACTAACCGAAAGAGGTCCGATCCGAAAACTGGATTTTGGTCGTTTCCGTACGTGTCTTTTAGCGCCGAATCCGTCTGCACTGGGATCGGTTGCTCTTGTTTTGGGGCCATTTGTCTGCATAACAGATCAAACATTTCCGCCCAAGAAGGTATATTTCCGGGGTCGTAGATGGCCCACAGGATTTTTTTTTCAGGTCCTTTTTTGTCCTTAGAATTGTGAAAAAAATCGGTGTGTGGGGTGGATCTGTCTGCACCAGGATCGGACATCAACATGCAAACAGAGTTTCTGTATGGAGCTGTGATCATACACACCCTTTTCCAAGCAGTCCATCTGCATACGTATGAGACATTTGGCCTTTTTTCAGGCCAAATCCGTCCGCATCAGGATCGGTCCACTTTTGGCAGCACTTGCCTACGGGCGGGTAGGTGGGATTTTGAGTATACGTAAGTAGGATGACGTGGAAAGCTATTTTTGAAACTCCGATTAATGGTCCGAAGGACAAGACCGGACTAGGACTCGTATTGCCATGCGAAGCATTGGCCTAAAGGACACGTGACTAGCCCACTCATCGCCCGACAAAATCTTGCCATTCTAACTTCCGACACTACTAGACATGGCCAGCCGACTGGGATTTTTCCGACATAGGAGTGCCAAGTCCGGGAATGATTGGACAGAAAACGAGCTGGCCGCGTACAATATCTGCGTTGTAGAGCAGTCTCTAGTGGACTTCTTCGGTATCGAAAAGCTCCCATCGGTTCCGCCCTCCATCGACGCTTTCATCACAACTAAAGACCGAAACTGACAACGACACTTATAAACTTCTCCATCATCTTGACCTCGCTTACATGCCCAAGGTTGGCCAGGAGGCGGCCGTCGCTCTTTTTGCAAAAAAGCTCGCATTCCAGCGCAACAATTACACCCGGGAGCGGGAACTTCACCTTCATACGCTGGACAGAATGGTAATTCCCGCAATCATCATGCACGGGACATTCCCCACCTTCTACAAGATTACCGTCACCGCTTCGCTCAATGATGCCGTGAAAACTGGAGTTTACCCCACAGTCGCTACTACCGTTTATCGTTACATTCCGCGGCTCCCGCGTCGTAACGGCGATGGGATGAAGCACTTGGACAATCGCCCGATCCTGTTGCAGTATTTTGAAGCGTTCAAAGAGTTTGTCTTTGTTTGAGTACGTCTATGTTCATTTCTGCGCGCCGCAGCAGACTGACCTGACCCCACAGTAATTTTTAGTACTATCAGCGTTTCTTCTAATTCAATTACACTTCAACTCAAACTACAGCAAGTAATTTCCCCATCCACCTTCCTTCGCCCAAGTCGTGCACCAGGAATGAAGACACCCGGCAGTACATTCAGTGAAACATCCCTTTATGAGCACGGTTTGAAAATTTCTCTGTCGGCAAGAGGCACCCGTTCGACTCGGAGCCGGCTCAGCCGGGTATCGTTCTGCTATGAATGAATGCAAGACTTCGTTTTCTAGAACGTTGTGCCGGCGGTTTCAACCTCCGACTCTTATTCTATTCTAATTCAATTGGACCCTCACCCTTCACTCACTTACCAGCCTTTTACTTTCACTTCCGTTTTGGCTTACTTCTCTTTTTTTTTTTTTTTTTTTTTTTTTTTTTGGTGGTATGATATCAGTAATAGACAACTAACAATTGGTATAGCCTCCAGAACTGCGTAAAAGACAGAGGGGATTGCCCCTCCGGGGAAAAGGTAAGAACTAGACGGTCCACTGCCCAGGGGAATGCTTTATGCACGACGCTAAGAGCGACAGTGTGGGACTTCGAGCTTATCGGTTCCTGCCTCGGCGGCCAGGGGGCCGGGAGGGAGGGGGTGACGATCGAGGCTCGGTACCCACTAAAACCCGGGGCGTTCTTGTCCAGTCTTCTGGCAGCTCCTCCTCATTCATAAGTGTTGATTTCCAGGTCTGGAGAACCACTGAGGATTTAATGGAGTTCTGTTTGCCATACTTGGCATGATTAGTGAGAACACAGTCGAACTGGAGGCGTAGATTTATCGCACTCAGCCATTTATTGTGGATGTGGGTTTCTGGGAGTGGGTTCCCAGCCCTTGAGATCACACTGTCATTTCGAACCTTCCAGATTGTGAAGAGGGACTCAGATATAAGGATTCTGTAGAGACGAGCAGTCCCAGGGAGGTTGTGACCTTTTTCATCAGCAAAAGTTGCTAGGCCGCATCCGAGGATTACACCCATGGAAAGTTCTGGCCAGGTTGGGTGTTTCCTCAACCATAGGTCTTTTGCCAGGGACCAGATTAGGCTCTGGCCTGGACGTCGGCATTTTAGAGTAATGTGTTCAAGGTCTTCTGTTTCGTTGCAGAACTGGCATATACCACGTTCCTCGCACTCAGGGATGTGTTTCCAGAAGACACCAATGCGGTGTGCAGAGTGGAGAGATTTCCAGAGGAAATTCTTGACTTGGCGGGAGAAGTCCTTATGCCGGATACTTTTCCAGATTTGGGCAGCAGTAGGGCTGCGGTGGAATTCTTGTCGGATGGCGGAAATAACTTGTTTGACATTGTTGTCTGATGCCTTCCGTTGCACGGCACTTTTCAGTTCCCGGATTCCGGCATACAGTGCCCGTCATCACTTCTCTGCACGTGTTTTTCGGGGCCAAAGGAATTTTTGTGATTTTTCTGTGATTTTCTGGGCCATGAAACCGACCAAAAGAATGCGATTGAGCACAAAAACTCATTTTTTCCCACGGTGTTTCACTTTTTCGGGGTCCAGAAAAAAAAAAGTTGCCCCGAATCACCAGTATGACACAGGCAAAGCCTTCATAAGGAAGCAGGGATGCTTTGATAATGTTTCATATTGTGCAGAGCTCTCACAAATTGTCTGGTAACAGACCACAGAATTTCGATGCAGGCGTCCAAACGAAACACGTGACTTTAACCCTACCCAATATGGGAGTTTGATGCCATCATTAGGGTTTGTTTCACTTTTTCAGCCAACAAAAAATAAAATCTTCTTTGATTGGCTAACCAAGCACAAGGGATATTCTTTATGCATCCTTTGAGTGTTTCCGAGGTGTTTTAGGCTCACTCATGATGAGGGTGTAATGTAGTCAGAGGTTCAAAGTTTTGACTTGTTTACTGCCAAAAGCGGAACCGTGATGTGATGACGGGCACTGTACGCAACAGCTTGTGTCAATTTTGCAAGTTTTGCACCTTTCAGTTGGAAGGCTGGCATAATGCCCATATTAAGCTCACTTGGGGTTCTTTTATTAGAGCCAGCTTTAGCGAGCAGGATGGCTCCCTCATTGGCATCAGTGACTGCTCTAGATTTTTCTCGGGGGTCTACATCAACGAAGATTGTTGGGCCAGTTCTGGCTTTTAGTTCGGCAGCTAGAAGTTCTGGAGGCGTTGTGTCATAGCGACACGGACTGCCTTTTTGGAGCTGTAAATTTCCAGATCTTGTGATTTTGGTGCCTTTTGGACACCTGTCAGAGCAGAGGTGATCTCGGCTGCTTGGACTGTCTGGGGTTGTTCCTCCTGGAGGCGGAGGGCTACATTTCGATCATCATTTGGACCGAACCATATTCCGCCCCCTGCTACAATTTCCCCTCTGTCATTCCGTTTTGTTGTACTTCCCAGGAATATATTCAGTTTGGTGTCCTGCAGTTCCGGCGTATTTCGTGCTCGGCGACGGGTTGGAGAGCTGGCTCCATTTTGGGAGCCTAGTGTGAAGACTCGGAAGCCATCGGTCAGAGTGGTGATTTCGGAGGGGGGCTTAAATTTGCCCCATATATCCCCATCGGCCGTGTCTGGGGCTGCATGTTGTGATCATCTCGGATCCCATTTGGGTAGTAGGCGTGAGAGTTTGCGTTCGACTGCAGTGACACAGGCATGGGGGTTCTTGCAACCTAGAAGCCCTCTATCATCATAGCAGGCCTGACATTTGCAGTCTTGGGAGGGGATATGTGATGGGTCTTGAGTCCGTTCTATGACAGTTAGACCCTCGTGTACATATAGTACACCATGGCTTGCCCGTAGACACTTACAAGCATCAGAGTTATTGATCTGTGTCAGATTTGGATCTTCTCCAAAGTGGTGCCACAGGGGAATCAGCCCTTGAATTTCTTCAGATGGGTTCAGTGTGTCGAAAGTCACCCCATACTTCTTGGCACAGCGGAGCATTTCTTTGTGCTGCTTTGGCCATTTTTTCTCATTTGCTTTCCATGTCTGGATAAATGGGTTGTGAAGTGAGTCCTCCCTCGTGCCAGAGTCTTTCGTTACAATGTTTCTAAGGCGTTGGTCGACCATGGGCGCCCATCCGGGTCTTTTCTCTGGGTCAAGTTCCAGGTAGGACTGCAGTTTCATTAGCTGTATTACTTCGTTTCGAGCATGTAGGTCAAGGAGATTTTTGCCTCCTTCCGCTCGTGGGGCCATTAGCATGTTGAGGCTTACTGGGGGAGATTTCCCTCCCCACATGAACTCGCGTTGTGATTTCACAAGATGGTTCAGAATTTCTGGTGGCATCCCATTTACTTGCGTTAGGTATTGTGTCATAGAGCCTATTGTGATTTGCACAATTTTACAGCGGGCTTCGAGGGTGGGATGTAAACCTTCCCATCGTACCAGGGCTTCATCAATTTTTTCGATGCGTGGGGTCCAGGTTGCAAAGGAATCTACGCCATTTCCGACGTAGCCACCCAGGATACGTACAGCTTCACCCTCTTTGGCAATGTGGATGTTGTTTGGGATGGGTATGTCCCTATCATTGAGTTTGCGATTCTCAATCAGAGATTTACGGTATTCAGGTGCCCCAACAGGGATCACTTCTGTTTTGCCAACATTGAATTTGGCACTCGATGCCTTGCACCACTTTTGGAGGAGTTCTTGTAGGTCATCGAAGCTATCTGTTGCATCTAAGTAGACAGTGGTGTCATCTGCAAACATTTTCCCCACAACTCTTTCAAACACATTTGGGAGTGAGTAGCCCTTCAGATTTGAAGAGCGCAGCATATGGGCCAGGGGTTCAATTGCCAAGTTGAACAGGAGGCAGGAGAGCGGGTCGCCCTGCCGCACACCTCTGGTAATTTTGAAGGGTGTGCTGAGTACTCCATTTATGACAACATGGGTCTCCGCATCGGCATATAGGGTTTGGACAGTCTTGATAAAAGCTTCGGGGATGCCCCTCTCTTTCATGGCTGCCCACAGATATCTGTGAGAGGTTTTATCGTAAGCCTTCTCCTGGTCAAGGGCAATAATGGCCCCATTCTTCAAGTTGTTTTCTGAGTAGTCAATGGCTTACTTCTCACCCTCACCAACGGCTTTAACACGACCATGGCCTGGATTCTGCCACTGGTGGTATGTGTACTTTATATGCGACTCGTGTCAGTCAGATTGAACTTACTTTCCCCCTCATAGGTTCAGCCCTCCTTTCCAGTTGAGAGTACGTACCTCTCACTTCAATTACCAAGAACCACCGTTCAAACCTTCCAGAGATCTTCGGCGCACTCGGATCAACGGATCTGTGAGACTGTGACTATCACATATTTCTTTGAGCCAACGCCTTCAACGTTCAACGCCCTTGTCTCGTAGCTAGCCGGGTCTTGCACCGGACGAACTACACTGTTTTTTTACTCCTCCGTGTCTTCTCAGAAGCTTACCCCATTCGGTGGAAAAGCAAATGGACTCACGAGAAAGAGCTCTTTTTCGATGACTCCGAAGTTTACCACTCGAGACGCCGCCTCTGGCACGATCAACACCATGGACGTGCAATACTATCCGCAATGATCCACTGGACTGCGGATTCCTCATAAAGAGCGCGCGGTTTTCATCCTCGTAAAAATGGCGCGCTCTTATCAAATGGGGCGCGCTATTATTCAGTGAGCATATATGTTGACGGGGAACCACAAACAGTTATTACTTCCATCTCGACATGCCATCCCACATCTCTCGATTTCTCTTCCTTCTTGTGGTGGTTGTCTCCGCTCTGGCTGATGAGAGAAGAGTTCCTGGGTATGTCTCACACCGCCTTGGATTTTTGTCACTTAACAGAGTAACTAGAGCTGGATTTATCCCGAAGAGAGTCCCCGCCGTCATTGCCCTTATTCTTTATGGATTCTCTGCGCTCGTACACTGGATGCGTGAGTACCAGTTACCCGCAGACTCCATACGAAGAGTGACGGCGGTGTAGATTTCTGGAGGTTCGGGCGGCATCCTTTCATGCTCACCCTTACGCTCGGGATGACGGGTACGTGCCTACTGTGTAGTGACGGGTCTAGTTTTGAAAACTTCTGCGACAGCCATGGCCACTGGCTTCGTTCTCCGTCTCGTTTTTTCCGACTCCCCGTACTCGCTCGGCCTCTACATAATAATGGATATGGTGCATGAAATTATCCCATCCATCATGAACCTGAATGAACCACCCGTTTCAAGTTCATCCTACTCTCGCCTTGCGCATTCCTCGCAACCGACTACATGCTCCTCGCGCGCTTGACATCCACCTTTGATGAAGAAATTGTCAAGACCTGCCTCTTCATCCGGCCCTCACGCATAGTCGGGTTGTTTGTCTGGAGCGACGGGATCACCTTCTTCATGCAGGCAGCGGGCGGCGGGCTGTCCGCAACTAAAAACGCGAGCACCGCAAATCTCGGCAACAAGGTACGCGCCAATTCCCCTCCCCCAGCAACATGATTCAAAGTTATTTCCCCGTAGATTGCGATCATCGGCCTCTGCCTCCAGCTCGGCTCGTTCTTGCTGTTTACTCTGCTCACACTCGTGTTCGGCTGGCGAGTGTAAGTCTCTCATCACTTGCGCGTGTCCCTTTTGAATCATTGGCCCGCAGGCAAACGCGCTTCCCTGACGCGTGGCGCCCACGAATCGGAAGAAAACCCTTCACGGTAGCCGGAGGGGGCCAGGTCGACGACTGGCGCATCCTGTATTGGACGTTGTGCTTAACATGCATCGGGATCCTGGTTAGTCATCCTGCTTTCCATACCTCGTCCCGTCCGATTTATGTGGCTCTCACGCAGGTTCGCTCCATCTTCCGTATCGCCGAGTATGCCGGCGGGTCAGTACTCGGTCCTCACTGCGAAGTATTCCAACGATATACATGTTAACTTCTTTGTCGCAGTTATCGAGGCTTCCTTTCGGCCCACGAGGGCTACTTCTATTGCTTCGACTCGCTGCCTCTCTGGATTGCAATGAGCCTCTACTGTTTTGTGTGGCCGACTCGATTCCTGCATTCGCGCGGCCGGACAGAGGGAATGGAGTTGCAGAAGGGCTGGGTTGCTTAGATGGATATCGAAGCCGGGGAGGATGTTGTGGGATATCTCCGTCGCGTAGGTTGAATCAACTAGAGAGACACGAGCATCATTTATTGGACTTTATATTTCACGCTACCTTAGGCCGGTACATAGATCTGTACAAAGTCTCGTGCATGGACTGGATGCATCGACGTATTTGACCACAATGTTTGGCCGTGCAGGTTGAGGAGCCGCCGAACCTGAAACACCTTTTGTGTATCCCACCGATGGTATCAACCGAGCTCTTAGGAACCTTACCAACCCGATCCGAACCCAGCCCTGATCAAATCACGGGCCATCCTCCAGCTCTCCGGAGTTTCTTAGACGGCCGATATAGCGGGAGACTTCGCTATGCCCCAGAAATATAGCAGTGAGTTATACGTGTTACCCTCTCTCGAAGATACTTGAGTACCTTTCCGTAAATTATCTTACCAGCGGCTTGTTGGTAAGGGTTGCTAGGAACCAATCTTAGACGTCATTAGCGTCGTCTTGGGATCATACCTGCGTGCGCACGCAGCGCGCACTAGAGCCTTTAAATCAGATTCTTGACAGAGGTACTCAACTTACCTTACGCACAGCGCGTCAGCCGGCCGGGATGGGAGTCTATAGTGCAAATAATGAATCAGTGGCATGATAGGTGACAAGAGACGCGCCGACCGAATAATGATGTCTTCCTTGAACGCTTCGTCCTTCGCGGTAATGCCGATCTCTGCGCTATGCAGCACGTCCGAAGTGCGCTCACCCGTGATCCTGTTGTTCAGGAGCGGGTACATGCCCTGATGAGATTGTTATAAATCATAAACGGGAATGTGAGAGCGAAGCAGGTAAGAGCCCACTTTGCGGTGACGGAGCGTAGAGTGTGCTCGGGGCGTAAATTCGGGCTCCGAGTCGACAAATTCATCTTCGACGCCTATGATAATCGCGGATTTGGACGGCGGTGAAAAGACGTCGCGGCGGATCAGGGGGCAATGGCGGGGCGTCTAGTTCGTTGTCAGTTTACCGTATGCTGGGTATGCAACACACAAAAGACGCCCCTGACAGTTCTGGTAATAAATTGGGAAGATGAGGTCTTATACGCGTCTGAGATTGGAGTCGGCTCGGGAGTCTGTGTTCGCGGTGGTTCTGGATGGGATTTCTGGGGATGCAAAGGAGATCAAGTCTGGAGAGGGAGGATGAACGGGCGGGCTAGGTTCGGATATCTGTGGATACACCTGAAAGAAAGTGAGCGCTGAGAATCGAAGGATCGAAGGACACGCACGCGGTCGGGGGCACGGAAAGGCGGTACATTCAAAGTCCCCTGAAATCTAGATGAGAAAGAGAGTGCATGACAGGAGATTGCGTACGTTTTTCTGGGTATCAGCGAGGGCCTTTGAGTACTGGAGCGATAGTGCAATGCGAGGGGGTAACTTCGGCGCAACGCTGTCGTGGCTTTCGATTCGTCCTAGCACCTGCGGGACACCCATCGAGGTGAGCTTCTCGTCAATAGAGTCAAATTGCATCTCTCTCTCATCGGCAGGGGTGTTCAGCACAGGGCAACGGCGAGTCCGCGCTCTCTTCAGAGTCGTTCCGGCACATTGGCACTGCGTCCTGGTATCAGAGTAAGACGACGGCGAACATGCTTAGGATAGAATGAAGACTCCCCATCAAAGGGGGAGATGCGAGAGTTTCCGCCATCGTAGCGTCGCTAGACGCGCGCTGGGCCGCTAGCGATGATATTGATGACCGTGACCGGGAAAGGAAGCGCCCAGGTAGGCGCCTGCCAAAAGAGAGCCAAACATCGGCACGGGGAGATCCCGTGAGAGACAGCACGTGCCAGTGTGCGATTAAATCCGTTCTTTACTTCTGCACCTCCATCCCGTTTCAGCCGACGTCTCTATTCGCCTTGTTCTGCAGGTTAATCTGGAGGTACGTGTCCTTTTGATATGTACAGCATGCGAATCCATGAATGCTCTAGATGCTCGCTCGGGATTTGAAAGCTGCGCGACCCGCCACTCGTGCCCGCATTTCGAATCTGAACAGTGAAATCGACTCTCTTCAGCGCTCGATTGATTCGCTGCGTATCGAGCGCGATAAATGCCACAAGGAGCTTGCCACCTTCAAATACCCTGTTTTGAGCTTGCCGAACGAGATCACATCCGAAATATTCACTCAATTCCTTCCTTCTTATCCGGAACGCTTGAATCTTTTCGGCTCGCTGTCGCCCTCCTTTCTATGTTGCATATGTCGCCAATGGCGCGATGTCGCTCTGTCCACCCCTGTTCTGTGGAACGCTCTCCGGCTAGATCTCAATCTCCCTCGTCTTTATGAGCGTCAACTTCATCTGTTGGAGTTGTGGCTACAGCGTTCCGGAGGATGTCCACTTTCCCTTGAGCTTTTGCACGATCACAGGACCCCCGATGATTCCACCGCCTCATTCGTTAAAGCCATCGTGCACCACGCCCACCGTTGGGAAGAGATCCATCTCATTCTTCCGCAGAACGAGTTCCACCATATCGCTGGTCCAATGCCACTCCTCCGCAACGTGTTCGTGGGACCCACCGACTACCCACGTTTCCGTGAGCCCGGTGTGGGACCGGTTGTTTTATTCGTGCAGGCACCAAAGCTCAAGGATGTGACACACTACTGGACATTCGACCCCTTCACCATCACGCTTCCCTGGTCCCAGATTACCACTCTCACTGCAACCTTGGTTGAACAAGAAGCCACGGCTATTCTCCGCGACACCCCAGCCATTGAAGAATGTTGCTTCTGGATGTATAGCGGAGCGCAGGCCGCGGAACCACTCCTTCCGGTCCCCCCCCTTTTTTGCCTGCGCTCCCTCAGCCTTCTGCTACCTCATGATGACAAAAGTCCCGTAAGCATGGGGCGATTCTTCGCCGTGTTGAAGCTACCAGCGCTGGAGAGTATCACTGTCTTCGAGCCCTTCCTTGGGGCAGACCCCATCGCGGCTCTCTCCACACTGCGCCCCAGCGGCTATCCCCGGTGGATCGAGATTCTCAGCCCGAATCGCTTCCCAGACACCGAGAGGTATGCGGCCTCGTTTCCCGAAGCAACCATCTCAGTGGAACTTGCCTCTCTGAATGAGGAGTCGGATTCGGACTAGTCTTATTGGTGCGTAGTCTCAATGATTTAAGTAACAACGTGTGTCTTCATGCTGTTTTTCCACGGTCCAACCTCAAGCTCGCTGGCAAAATGCGACATGTGCATGCATCCAAGGGTAGATGTAGATCCAATTCATCAGCCTGGCTTTCAGAATAAGTCGGTCAGTGCCGCTGCCAATGGCCCAAAGATTCTGAACCATTGTAGCTAGGTATATATTGTTCTGTCGTGGTTCGACTTCGCTCTCCGCCTCGTGACGCCGTCACGGCCATATAGCACTGGCCTCAGTAAAGGCGGTTGCATTCATCAAATCCTGAAGGGTTTAAATGGAGCTGCCTTCGCTGAGATAATAAGTTGAGACGGACACACAGGATCGGAAACTTTGACCGAATTCGCAGCCTGCGGCTCGTAAAATATATGGGCATGAGTCATAGCCCCCGGAAGGCGGCCGCATATTTCCCTCCACTGATATTCGTTCCTGGCGGACAGAACAGTTTTAATATGTAATCAGGTGGAGGCAATCAAAGTGCAATCAAACGCAAGTAGCCAGATGTTTATCCGAATGTTTATCCGATGTCAATATTGTCAATGCTGATCCTGCGGTGCGCACTTGGGTGCGCAGGTGACGAGTCGGTCTCTGACTCGAACTCCTACCACAATCGCGACGACAGTGCTAGATCGATGGAGAGGGATCCCTCCTTCCCAGTCGACGTAGAGCGCGAGATATTTGAAACCACAGCGCTCATGCACCCGAGGCAAATTCCTACCCTTCTACGGGTTGCTCGACGCGTTCTTGTCTGGTACGACTCCCCATTGCTGCGCATCCCCTCTTCTCAATTCTCAAGCAGGATCGAACCCTTCCTGTACAAAACTATACGTGCCGGTACGGTACCCACTCCGTGACTGCTATCAAAGCAAAACCGGCCCCCTTCCTACACAACACCGTTCGGCATCTGCTGCTGGACTATGTGGACAAACCGTGGTCGCAAGAAGAGGCAAGAGACGTTCTTAAGCTCTGCACCGCAGTCGTAGATTTTGCCGTCGTCAGTTACTTCACGGATCCTGCGCTCTTGCCGATCCTCGCAGAGATGCACGTTGAGAGGCTCTCTGTGAGTCTGCAAGAGTTATCCGGCGACGACCTGTATATCGACCTGCACCACCACTTGTTTGCCTTCGTCACTCACCTCGATATTTTCGACACCATCGGAGACAGGGAGGCTTATATATTTCCTCACATCCCTGCGCTGCCCGCCCTCACCCACTTAGGTATGTCCGAGATCCCATGGAGCTCAGTGGAGAAACTGCTCACAGACTGCGCAAAACTCGAGCTCTTCGTCCTTCTTTGGCCATATAGATCTGCATCACACGGCTTTGAGTGGATGAAGAACCCTCCCATCCGCGATGTGCGCCTGGTCGCCGCCCTCTACATAGCCCATTGGGATGATTGGGAGAACGGTGCACAGGGCCGCGGTAATTTTTGGTCTGCGGCAGACACTTTCGTGGCCGGCAAGCGGCGTAGAGAAATCGACAGTATGCACCTCACTTCCCTTATTCGTCAGTCGTGATTAATCCTTGAATTCAGGAGACCGTCTTTTTAGAATATTTATTCTACTTGAGCCCAGATGATGACTGGACAACGAAATTCAGGCCGCCTATGGTTCGCGACTTGCCGCCACAGTTCCACTACGTAAATTAAGGCTAGCGGAGAAAATTTCTGGAAATTGGCCACAGTGACCCCAACGTAGGAAAGTACATCTGTTAGTACAGGTACGAGGTGTGCGGCCGCCACGATTCAGTGTTGCGCGACTCGGATTTGTGGGAACCATTCGCTCGATTTGGGGACAGGTACTAGTAAATGAGGCTGATAAGTTATGTACTATAAGTCAGTATATTGTTCTGTAATGTTCCGCTGCCCGCGACTCCCAAACATGCGGGGGTTACTTGGGGGTTACTTAGGTAGGTTACAGGTAGGTAGGTAGGTATATTCCGGCGCGGTCCCGTTAAGAAACAACCGGGGCCTGTGCTAGAGACGTTCATATTTCTCCGCCGCAATTTATTGATTTAATTCCTGGAGGACGAAACCGGAGCAGAATAGACAAACCCGAAAAGGTAAGTAGCACAGCGCCGGTCTGGGAATTAAGTAGGCATTTTAGTTAGGAATGCTTCTTTAAGTATGGTAAAACAAATGATTCGGCCCGAAACTCAATTTAATATATCTGATTTGGGACTTAACAAAAGTGAATTGTATTTGGTTTACAATACTTAAAGAAGTGTTCCTAACTAAAATGCCTACTTAATTCCTGAGGAGCTGCTCTGATTGGCTCCTGAAGAATTAAGTAGGCATTTTAGTTAGGAACACTTCTTTAAGTATTGTAAACCAAATACAATTAACTTTTGTGAAGTCCCAAATCAGATATATTAAATTGAGTTTCGGGCCGAATCATTTGTTTTACCGTACTTAAAGAAGCGTTCCTAACTAAAATACCTACTTAATTCCCGGACCGGCGCTGTGTAGGCGGCGCTTATCACTCGGCGCTCGGCTGACGTAACCCTGCCATCCCAAGTCACCACTCCCATGTCTGCTGGATCGACAGCAAGGGATCCTTACTTCCCAGTCGACCTGGAGCGCGAGATTTTCGAAACGGTGGCACTAATGTACCCGAGGGAAATCCCCACCCTCTTACGGGTTGCTCGCCGCGTTCTTGTTTGGTACCGATTTCTCATCGCCGTCACTGTCTGAGTCTCTGTCTAAACGTGCAGCAGGATCGAACCCTTCTTATACAAAGTGATTTGTTCCAATTCATCCTCGGTCCTGAATGCGATGAAATCGAAATCACCCACTTTCTTACAAAACTCGGTTCGGCATCTTTTTCTCGACTACACGTCAACATGGTCTCCGGAACAGGCGGCAGACGCACTCAAGCTCTGCTCTGGGGTCATAAATTTTGCCGTCATCGGACGCTTCTCCAATCCTACTCTCTTGCCCATTCTCGCAGACATGCACGTTCAGCGGCTGGCTGTATGTCTGCAGAATTTATTTGGAGGCTACCCACACATCGATCTCCGCCACCAGTTGTTCACATCCATCACCCATATCGACATCTTCGATTGCGTCACTGACGTTGGGGAATCCCATATATGTTCCCATATTCCGGCACTGCCCGCCCTGACCCACCTGTGTCTGAACGAGGCGCCATGGTCCGTCGTGGAGAAGATGCTGACAGACTGCGCGAAACTCGAGGTCCTCGTTCTCCTTTGGCCATCCACATCTTCATCTAAGGCGTTCGAGTGGATGGATGAATCTCCCTTCCGCGATGTGCGCCTCGTAGCCGCCCTCTATAAAGATTATTGGGAAGATTGGGAGAATGGTGCACGAGGTCACGGCAATTTTTGGTCTGCAGCGGACACTCTCGTGGCCTGCAAACGGCGTGGAGAAATTGACGGTACGCACCTCGTTTCCCTTGTTCTTCAGTCGTGATTAATACCTGAATTCAGGAGCCCGTCTCTGGCTGGAAGGATATTTATTCGGCTTGAACCCAAATGATGACACGAATCTACTCTAATTGAACAAGATTCTGAATGAAATTCGGGCTACATATGTATGGTTCGCTATTTCTTTGACCGACGACGAGACTTCGCTCTGCCTAATTTACTTTCTTTAACTTGCCGCCCTTTTTTTACAGGCACGCCCTCGTTGTATCTGGGGCGCCATGCTTTTCATATGTGCTATCAGTTTTTACCCCGTCGTATTCGATCAGCGATATCTATTACATGCCAGCGACTGTTTTGCAGGACGCACCGTTTCCGTGCGTACGTCTTCCCTCCTTTGAAAGCTCAGTTTTCGCGAAGAAAATTCTCATTCCAGGTCGAATTGAAATTCACCTGGATCTGACCTGGATCTCGGCAGGCATAAATAGATCGACAGACGAGGCTCGGGGACGCCTCGGGGAACGCAGTGTGCACGCGCCGCAATCATTTAGATCTTCTGGACGCCCAGCTCGAGCCGGGTTTATTGATATTTCTATAAACTTACCTCACTCCTCAAGGTGTCTGACTGTTCAAGTTCTCCGGGACACCCTTCACCTTCCCTTCCGTCAATTTCACTTCCGAATTCATCTTCCATGCTACCGCGACGCATACCATTCTCTCATCTGCCCAACGTCCGTGGATCAACGTATGAGCCCGATCATGAGGGATGAGAATACAGCGTGTTCCAGAAAACCTGCGAGCCCGCCTTTTGGCCATGAAATAAGGGCATCCTGCTCAGTCCAGTCCCGGGCAATGGAGCAAGGGAAGTTCAATTTTCTTTTTGTGCTCCCAATCCAGCACCAAGAATTCACTTCCTATAAATACAGAAGAATATGGAGGTAAACGACACTTGGTGGCCGACGGTCTGCGCTTGCAACACATGTTGAAAGGACCCTGTTCGATTCGGGGGTGAGTCGTGATTCGTTCACTTACTCTTTTTCCCCCGGTACTTCAAGAGCCCATATGAAGATTCCTCAGCGCTACTCTTCTTTACAACCGACTTGCTCTATATTGGATCACCAAACTTCCCCGTTATGGCCTAGTCGTCTCGATCGCAGTCGCGTCTACACGCATATCATGAACTCGGGATGAACATTAAGAACACTGTGCGTAAGAAAATAGAACACGGTAGCACATGGCGTGCACCCGCCCACCGTTTGCGCAATACCTTGTACATAAAGACTGGCGGGAGGACCCCGTTCGAATCGGGCCCGGGTCATAAGCGTTGATAAGCTTTTTGTTTGGTCCTCCCGCAGAGTCCCTCTCTCCTTCGGGAAAGAGCCGTTGAAGGTTGGGTTGAAAAGGATGAACCGGTAGCACATGGTGTTCGCCCGCGCACCCTTGGTAAATTCTTCTAGATAAATGTAGGCAGGAGGACCCCATTCGATTCGGGGCCGGGTCGTTATAATTCTCGGACCATTTTGTCCCCCTCTCTCGTTAAAAACTGGATGCTCCTCTCCCGCTGGCCGAAATCCCCAGCCGACTTTTGGAAATCGAACCATCAAACTTTCAGGTCATGAACGAAGTCATCTGAAATCGCCCTCCCCTGTATGCACACCACAAACTAGGGATGAACATCAAGAATGAAGGAGACCTCGTAGCCCATGGCGTGCGCCCGCCCACCGTATACAGCCTATACATGCCTGTTGGCGGGAGGCCCCGTTCGAAGGGTCGTCCACTCTGACATAGCAGACTTCTTTTTCCCTCTTCCTCTGGCGTGAAAGTGTAGAAGCGCGCCGACATAATTGCTCAATTTCCGATCGACCTGCTCCAAAATCGGACGACCAAACTTCCCGTCATAAACCCAGTCATTTCAATAGCTATAGCAGTTACGACTATTATGCAGACACCGGAACTCAGAATGAACTCTGTGCACCTACCAGCATTAGGTGGAAGGTGATAAAATCAAAAGCAGGACCCCGTTCGATTCAGAGCCGGGTCATTACTTCGTTTGTGTAAACTCAATTTTGTTTTATTTTACCATTTGGTCCTCTCCCCACTGCCTCTCTCGCGTGAAATCCCGCGCGAAAAAAAAAACATCGATGCTGTTTTGCCGCTTGTTCAATTTCCGGATTCCGAAATCGAACCACTCAACTTATATAATTCCCCTTGATAACCTTTAGCTCAATCATCTCGATCGAAGTTTCGTCTATATCTACACACGAGTATGAAGGAACTTGCAGTCCGCTCCGTGCGACTCTGCCCATTTCCCCCTAACATCAAATATCGAACCTTTTGCTTATTGTACTGCCACAAGAACAGTTCAACCTCAGCCGCCATATCCACACACACGAACTCGGGATGATAATAAAGAACACTTTGTGTTAAGAATGAAACCCGGTAGCACATGGCGTGCACCCCTGTGTTAGTAACTTGCAAAATAAATGTTGGCGGGAGGACCCCGTTCGATTCGGGCCCGTGTTATCCAGTGTCTGAGTGACAGAAGATGTTTTTCTTCCTCCTTCACTAGGTGAACATGAGGAGGAAGTCTGCCCTCGTTTCAGAAATAACTAGAAGGCCCGCAGGAATTTACGCTGCTGCTTAGTTACTCCGACCGTTGGACTGAACTTACTTCCCCGGTATAACTCCTCACCAACGGCAGTCGGGTCTACACACATGAACACGAGATGATAATGAAGAACCCTTTGGCTAAAGAACGAGACTCCGGAGCACGCGTCGTGCGCCGGCCCACCGTTAGATCTTTGTATGCCAAATGTTGGCGGGAGGTCCCCGTTCGATCCGGGGCCGGGTCATAACTTCTTGGTGTGCTTTTTGTCCCCTCTCACAAGTGAAAACCGCGCAGCAGTGCGGATAGTGGATGTGGCAGAACTGTTTGAGGTCAGTTCTGCCAGTCTGCCAGGCAGAACGGCAATTGCCATGTTTCGGCAGAACTGGCAGAACCAAATGCGGTCACGGCCAGACCAAGGTGTAATCCGATTTTTTGAAGCCCATCCGAGGTGTCCATGCTGGTTTTCACTTGCTCCATGCAATTTTCATTGAAAATTGAGTCCCTGTGCTTTTGATTTGCGACTTTACACCAGCTCAGATGACACGGTATTCCGCATCTGGCCCTCAAAAGTGGTCGGCAACTTGTCGGCAACAGTAATTTGATCGTTTTCAACGGATTTTCATCAAATTTGGCGATCCTTGCTGCCGTGAATGTTCGCATCAGCACCCATCACCCCTCCGGCTCGCCGGCACCGCCTGAGTTCTGCCAAGTTCTGCCCGACCCGCTCGACCTACTGCCGGCAATTGCCAGTTTGGCAGAACCAGGTGGCAGAGTTTTGCCAGTCTGCCAGCCACACTAAAGTCTGTGCGGATGCTGCTCTCCCGCTGGCAGAATTCCCCAGCCGATTTTTCGGAAATCGAACCACAATGTTTCCCTGTTATAACATTCAGCTCAATCATCTCCATCGCAGTTGAGCCTACATGCACATCACGAACTCGGAGCCTCTGAATGAACCTCAAAAACACATTGGTTGAGGAAGTAGACCCGGTAGCGCCTAGTGTGCACCACGCCCACCATTATGACGAAATCCGATGGTTGTTGGCGATGGGGGAGTACCCGTTCGATTTGGGCCCGGGTCATTGTTTGTGATTCTTTTTTCCCTCGCGCGTGAAACCTCGCAGAAATAGGGTAAAGTGATTTTGCCGCTGCATTGCCAATGCCGCAAGCAGCGGTACTTCCAGTGTACGTCAACCGTGCGACACACGTTGAACGGGTGTCAAACAGCGGACTCGCGACTTCCCCGAAATCGAACCGTGAAGATACAGATACATCTAAAAGTTATAACTCTTCACAAACTGTAGCCGGGTTTACACACATGAACTCGAGATGATAATTAAGAACACTTTGGCTCAGGAATGAGACCCGGTAGCACATTGTATGTGCCCGCCCACCGTCCATATTCCTCAATGAATGTTGGCGGGAGGACCCCGTTCGATTCGGGGCCGGCTCATGGAATGGTGGCGAGCCTTTTTCCTTTCCTTTTCGTCCTCTCTCCTTCGGATGAGAATGATTAGGAACTTGCAGTCCACTTCCTGCGGCTCTGCCCAATTTCCCCTAACATCAAATATTGAACCTTTTGCTTGTTGTTGTACTGAAACTGTGAACAGTTCAACCTCAGCCGGGGCTAGGATATTTCGCCGCGTCCGCCGCATACGCGCCGCGTCACCGCCGCGTAAGCCGTGGACACCGCCGCGTCCTTCACACGACCGCCGCGTCCTTCCACACGACCGCCGCGTCCTTCCACATGATCGCCGCGTCCCATCTTACGAGTCGTTTACGACCATCGCGTCCTCCAACTTCAACACCGCGCACCGCCGCTGTCCAAATGACCATCAACAGACAAGGCCAGTTTACACTCCCTGTTGCACAACCAGCTCAATCACCACACTAACAATAATGTTTGGCTGTTGCCGCTGTACTGCTAGATGCCAACTAGGAGTCATTTGTTGCGTCGGGAACAAGTGGCTGTGCAAGCCCTCTGATCGTGAACAACGTTGGGGACATACGGAGCCCAATTTCTATTGGTAGATTGTGTGTACAGGACTACCTGAGTTGTATACACATTCCAGTAAGTTTGTGACCGCTTGGGCGATTACAACGGCCAGATCGGCGCGGAACTAATCACGCGGCGCCATCGTGTACTTCGCCGCGTCGCGCCGCACGTCTCTCAAGCTCCAGATTTCTATCCACATTGCACACTCCGCAGATTATCAACACAATGGCTTTTGAAATCTCAAATTTCGGGTCTTGAAGCATCAGGGAGCGGTGCCGGCAGGAGTGCCTTCCTTACCGCCGTGCGGCATTTTACACCCCGCCGCTGTGAACAGCGCAGCATTCCCAGGCATCATTTCAAACGAAATTATACCTACTAATTCTTACAGAGGATGTATCTTCTACAGCATGTATTGAGTGAGCTACGGCCCAAATACGTTTCGCGGGCAAAACATGTTCGTTTTCTCAAAAAGGCAATTCGGCCGAATATTTTGCAAACAGCAATAAGCTTGGCCGCGTTGCCGTGTACCGTTCGCAACGCGGGATTCAGTTAAATTAGGGAGATTACGTGAGTTACAGCTGTTTCCGAAAAGCTTGAGACAACGTGAAATTTTTTGCGCGCACAAAACTTTGATGGCAGGCTAAGGATTACCAGTTTGGGATGTCGAGCCGAGATTGCCGTCGCTTCCGTGTAATCCGTTTGCCGCCCAGATATTATTCCATGGGTGAGCTCCTCCCCTCGGGATACCCAGCTGAGGCTTTCTGAGAGTCTTATGAGCCTCATATGCCACTCACATGCCCTGGGAACACATTATTGACACGAAAATTGGACTTCGCTTGGTCCATCACGAAATGGGGCTGATCCGTGTGGGATCATCCGTGCCAAATCCGGTAATCCTTAGGCTGCCATCAAAATTCGTTGCGTGCAAAAAATTTCACGTTTGTCTCAAGCTTTTCGGAAACAGCTGTAATAATTGTTAGGAGCCACGAAATGGTTTGTGCGGACCTGTAGACCATTGTCTGGTCTTGGTGACTTTACATTTGAATCGTACCGAAGCGTTCCCGCCTTTTTTGGGGGCGAAATGTGACAACACTACATTTTGAACATTCATTGAGGGCCGACTGCTCAGTATGACGATACTAACCAAGAATTGTGACCAAAATGAAGTGAGGATCTCCGCGGAAACCGCAAATTTCTGCATCGTGTGTTGGTATTAAACATCAAAAATCTTGACACACAGTTTGATTTGTGGGTTTTGGGTCAGATATTTGAGCAGGTGTACGCAATACATTTCCCCAGGACATGTTTCCCAAAAACACATTCTGGGAGTCACTGTCGATTCATTTCTTGCGTTTGGAATAAGTGGCTGTGCACACAATCTGATCGTGAACAACGTTGAGGACCCACGGGGGCGCATTTCAATCTATGGGTTGGGTGTACAGGACTGTCTGCCCTGCATACATATTCTAGGAGGTTTTTGTCAGCTTGGGCGGCTTCACCGGTCAGATTGGCGGGGAACAACCAACGCGGCGCCATCGTGTACTTCGCCGCGTCGCGCCGCGCATCTCTCAACCTCCATATTTTTATCCAGATTGCACACTCGGCGGATACTAAACATAATCGCTTGTAAAATCTCAATTTTTGGGTCCTGAAGCACTTGCGAGCGGCGCCGGCAGGAGTCACTTCCTGACCACCGCGGCGGCATTTTATACTCCGCCGTTCTGCGCCGTTCAGCATTCCCAGGCATCACTTTTAACGGAATTATAGCCAATAGTCCTTACAGACGATGGATCTTCCATGGGGCGGCAACATCTTGCCCTTTGCAATTGAGTGCGGTGAATCTCATTCTCGATTGTCAACAAGTGGCTGTGCAAATAGCCGTCAAATCTTGAACAATGTTGAAGACATACGGGGAGAAATTCCAACATGTGGTTTTTGCGTATGATGTTATATAAACTGGATACAGATATTGTGAACTTTTGGTGGGCATGGGCCCTTTCAACAGCCAGATTGGCGCAGAAATACTGACGCGGCGCTACCGTGCACTTCGCCGCATCGCGCCGCGCATCTCTCAAACTCCATATTTCTATCCAAATTGCACAATCCACAGACTCTCAACACAATTGATTCCAACATCTCGAGTTTTGGGTCTTGAAGCATCAGGGAGCGGTGCCGGCAGGAGTGCCGCCCTTCCACCACAACGGCATTTTACACTCCACCGCTCTGCGCTGTTCAGCATTCCCAGGCATCATTTCAAACAGAATTATACCTACGTATCTTGACAGAGGATGTACCTTCTATCAGGCGACAACATTCCTCCTTGGCAAATGAGTGCGGTGAACCTCATTCTCGAATTAGTTCAACAAGTGGCTGTGCAAATAGCCATCAAATCTCGAACAATGTTGAGAACATACGGGGAGAATTTTAATATGTGGTGTTTGCGTACAACGTTATATGAACCCGATAAAGATCTTATGAATTTTTGGTGGGCATCAGCCCTTTCAATAGCCGAATCGGCGCAGAAGTACTGACGCGGCGCCAGCGTGCATTTCGCCGCGTCACGTCGCGCCGCTTGTAAACCCAATGCTTTCACTGAGATTTCACACTCAAATATGCCCCTTCATCATGGCTTCCTTTTTGCTTATATTTGGCCCTTGGAAAGCAGAGACTGGCATCATGCAAGTTGCGTTCAACATACGACAGTGATGAAACAAGGGAATGTTGGACAATGTTCAGGAAACGATTGTCAATACTCAAACAGAATAAGTGTCGGATGAGGGACGACAGACTTCGGGTAGTTCCGCGGGACCGCCGCGCCAAGAGTGGTGTGCGCCGTGTCAAGTTTGGTGAGCGCCGCATCGAGTATGGTGAGCGCCGCGTCGATTATGGTGAGCGCCGCGTCATGATCTGACACGCCGCGTCACTCATGTTGGAGCGCCGCATACCGCCGCGTCATGCGGCGGTATCGCCGCGTCGAAAAGGAGGGACGCGGCGAATTTACCATGCACTTCGCCGCGTCCGCCGCATCATCGCCGCATCCCGCCGCGTGACCGCCGCGTCCAATTTTGACTACATGGTGTCAAGTACGACGTACGTGCAAGTAATTTAAACACTTTATTGGCCATCTTACACCCATGTAGGGGGGCTACATACCCTGCTTGTTATGGGGTACCTACAGTCTCCAGAACGTGTGAACGGCGGTCGCCAATTTTGGACCGCCGCGTCAACCGCCGCGGCAGCGCCGCGTCACCGCCGCGCCCACTTGACGCGGCGAATTATCTTTGCCCCCTCAGCCGCCATATCCACATATACAGGAATTCGGGATGGTAATCAAGAACACGGGGCATAAGGAAGTAGACCCGGTAGCACCGCCCGCCCAGCATTCGTGCGTCGCATATAAATGCTGGCGGCAGGACCCCGTTCGACTCGGAGCGGGGTCATTTTGACCGTTGTTGCTGAAATTTTTTGCTTCCGTCTAAGTATATCCACACTCAAAGGAACTCAAGATGAACATCAACAACACTGTAGGTAAGTAACGAGACCCGGTAGCACATGGCGTGCGCCCGCCCACCGTTTGCACAATACCTTGTACATAAACATTGGGGGGAGGTCCCTGTTCGATTCGGGGCCCTCTAATGGAATAATGGCAAGCCTTTTTTTCTTTTCTTTTCGTCCTCTCTCCATCGGATAAGAATGATTAGGAACTTACAGTCTGCTCCCGTGCGGCTCTGTCCAATTCCCCGAATGTCAAATATCGAAGCTTTTGCTTATTGTACTGACACCGTGAATAGTTCAATCTCGGCCGCCATATCCACACATACACGAACTCGGGATGAAGCTCAAGAAAACTTTGGGTTAAGAATGCGACCCGGTAGCACATGGCGTGCGTCCGCCCACCGTTCACCGTTTGTGTGTCAAATGTTAGCGGGATGACCCCGTTCGATCTGGGGCCGGGTCATATATCTCCAAAAGAAATTCTTTTTTTATCTTCTCTCCATCGGATGAAAATGATTAGGAACTTGCAATCCACTTCCCTTAGGCTCTGCCCAATTCCCCGAATATAAAATAGCGAACCTTTTGCTCATTATTGTACTGCCACCGTGCTCAAGTTCAACTTCAGCCGCCATATCCACACAGACAGGAACTCAGGAGCCGACTTTTTTTCTTCCTTTTTTATGTCCTCTCTCCATCGGATGAGAATGATCAAGAAGTTGCAGTCCCCTCCCGTGCGGATATGCCCAATTCCTCGAGCATCAAATATCCCACTCGGACTTACTCGGTGGGAGTAGATCCATCGAACCTTTCAGTTATTGTACTGAAACTGTGAAAATCTCAATTGCAGGCACGTCCACATGCCTATCAAGAGGATAAACCTCAGGAACAACATAACTGAAGAATGAGATCCAATAGCACATGGCGTGCGCCATACCACCATTGGTGAATTCGTTAAACACGATGCTGGCGGGAGGCCCCGTTCGATTCGGGCTCGGGTCATAAAACCGTAATTTCCTATTTTTTTCTTTACCTCTCTCGCGCGTGAAACTTCGCAGAAATCTTCGTGCGCCGTACCCAATTCCTGACCGACTTACCCCGAAATTGAACGTTGGAAGTACGTCTACTAAAAGTTATAACTCTTCACCAACTGTAGTCGAGCCTACAAGCACACATGAACTTGGGATGAACATCAAGAACAACATAAAGGAGGAAAGAGACCCAGTAGCACCTGGCGTGCGCCCTCCCACCGTCCATATTGTCCAATGAATGTTGGCAGGAGGACCCCGTTCGATCCGGGCCGGGTCATGCACTTGTGTGATGAAAAGTCTTTTTGTCCTCTCTCGCGTGAACCCCCCCAGGAATATAGGTCATTCCTGACCGACTTGACCGAACTTCGCCGTCATAAATCTAATATCTTAATCGCAGTCGAGCCTACAGGCACACACACAGAACTCGGGATGAACACCGAGAATACTTTGGCTAAGTAACGAGACTCGGTAGCACATGGTAGGCGCCCGCCCACCGTATACATGTTATAAATTCCTGTTGGCGGGAGAACCCCGTTCGAGCCGGGGCTGGGTAGTACTGAATCTGTTGCACCTTTTTCGATGGCGCCACAGGTACTTACTACTCAGCTCTATAATCCTTATTTTTTCGAGTCGGGCTTGGTCTTGGTGCATAGGGTATGTAGAGATGAACAAGAAGGATTCCAGGAGGAAAGAATGATTATTAACTCTCAGTACGCATAACTACGCCTACGCCTACGCCTGCTCGACGCCTTCGGCGCACAGCCCGCAAGCGATGCATTCCAGGCAGGCTGTCGGGTGCGAGGTGTATGAAGGAGATTCCGAATTCAACCGAAGGAGGAAGGAAGGTTCGAACCGAAGGAGGACGGAAGAAGGGAGGAAAGGGGGAGTCAGAACGGGACAGCGAACGCGTAGGAGGCGTACCTAGCCCGCCGCACGTTGCACATAGATAGCACGGACAACAGAGAGGGTTCTCGAAGGAGCCTGGATACGTAAATAAATAAATACTGGGCACTCGACCGCGGCGGAAGGGTGGAAGGGAGGCAGGAGATGAAAGAAGGAAGGAGGAAGAGATAAGACGTACCTCTGCAGCACCACGCGCTGAGCATCACCGCGAGGACGAGCACGACGAATAGGCCGACGAAGACGACGATGAGGTATACTATCCGAGTCATTGTCGAGATCAAAAAGACGAGGAAAGAAAAGAAAGAACGCACATTTCCGCCGCGTGAACGACGACCCGCCCGAGCCGCTACCCGTCACCGCGCGCTTGACATGCAGGACTCCATCGATCAGCTCCCCGGGGTCGGTGTCGCCGAGAAGGTAGGCGAGCGCGAGGAGGCCGGAGAGCAGGAGAAGGGTAAGGAGGATGGCGGGGAGGAGGCGCTTGAGGCGCGAGGTGTGGCACGGGGTGTGGGTGTGGGAGGCGCGGGCGGGGGCGGACCATTGCGTGTCGCTGTCGTCATCGCGGGAGTGGGCGTAGTACGCCGGAGATTTCTCATCCAAGTTCTCGTGAGCGCCAGAGAGGACCATCGAGGGCTGTTTCGGGGACTGAGATCGGCGGCATGGCGGGATGGTGGTGGTGGTACGAGTCCAAGGAAGCAATTGCAAGAAGCTGAGCATGAGGTGTTATGTAATTCAATAAAGAATCCTCGTTCGTTGCTGGCCTGCGATATGGATCAGCTTGGCACCCAGAGATGTCGTCGATTCTGTATCATGGCCGCAGGACATTCCCAAGATTGTATGTGAATCGGGCGCGGCTTTCTCTGCGCGAAGCTTCAGCCGGCGTAGTACTACATCGCAAATCGGCCCATTTCCGACCGATATTTGGGATGGGCTTGAGATCTAAGAGCGCAACCTGAAGGCAGGCCTCTGAAAATCCGAGCACAGATGAATGTGCGAGAGGAATTTTGGGCGCCTTGATGAGGGGAGAGAAGAAAAACAACACGTGGCGATCGAGGGTTCACTTTTTGACTTGCCAAATTGACTTGTGCCCGCGCGGATTGACTTGTATTGACTTGTGCGTGGATTTGGGTGCGCAAGTCAATTTGTCGCCCGCACAAGTCAACATGCTTACTGTACCATTTCGACCAAGTCTTCAGCCCATGTCACGCGTCACCTAAGGTCTTCAGTTTATCAGGTCTTCATTCTGACTAATACAATCAAAAATTGCCTTAAATGGAAGGCCGGCAGATGCCGGCAAGACTTTTTGGGCGTTTTTAAGCCTATTTGGGCCGAAAATTTTCAATGTCACCGTCACCACGACCAAAAGTCTTCAGTTCAGAGGGCCGCGTCACGCGTCACCTGAAGACTCGGTCGAAATGGTACAGTACGTGCAAGTCACATTTGTGACTTGCGCAAGTCAGTTTGTCGCCATTGACTTGAGCACATTCCCGCTGCACTGAAGTCATTCTGACCATGCAAGGGCCTCTGATATAACCTGAATATCATATCCTCCAGTTTGCGGGGCTGTCTGGTCATTTTCTCTGCATCACGGCCAATATGTTCGACATAACAATGGTATTCAACTTGGAATGGGCGGTCCGATCGTTGACTTGTGCATCCCCTGGGATTTATACAGCCTTATACATCTCCAAGAATGGTTGAAAATCCTGAATTGGCATGGAATTCAACAATAGTAGACGCAAGTCAAGTTGTCGTGTGCACGTGACCATCCCCCGCACAAATGTCGGCCCCGACTTGGGCACATTCCCGATGTCCTGTTACATCCGGAGATTCTCTGGGGGTCATTAGATCCTCGTATATAGCTCTGGGTGGGTTAAGCCGAATTTTCCATGTGTTACTCACTGACATTTTCACCAGCCACTGCGACTCTTATATTGATCGCAAAATGAACACCATCTGTGTACCGACAAGTACAAGTACTTCAGGGAAGGATTTGAGGGTCCAGAACTGTGCGGAATGATTGACACTCCTTGATTGGACAATCTGACCTAGGTATTTGCTCAATACCCAGTGAAAAGCTAAGTTCAAGGCTGGTACACCATTCATGTTTGAGGCATCCTTCGCCATGAAATAATATCTACGAGGAATTGATGAATGCAGAGTAGGTACCCAGAGAGCTTCAAACCTGAACTGACGTGAATGGTACTCAGTTGAATCTACAGTGTACAAGTCGACGCCTGCACAACAGGTTGACTTGTACTTGCGCTCACTTACTCCAGGCATTGGGGCCGTCCATTGACACTGAACTGTGTTCCAATATACCTAAATAATGAATCATTGGCCTCGACTCACTGTGAAGAGTGTTGCACCTCATTGTTCGAAGTTGAACTGCTCCCTGATGTAGCTGGCCACCCTATCCTCGTTGGCAAATTGACTTGTGCGGGGATTCGGGCGGCAAGTCACCAAATCAACTTGCAAATTAATTCGCGTTCATGGGATGACATGACATCCCTGTCTTCAGTGGGATATTTTTCATCTTGACTTCATCTTGACTCTGACTTACCGTTATTTCACAATTACTTATTCAGTTTCCCTCCGTCCTCCTATAGAGGGTACTCCAGAAAGAGGCAATTGGGGGTCGTCCTAGCCTATTAAAAATTTTGAGGGACATGAAAAATTTTAGCCAGTGGTGAGCGCGTTGGGCGACGACGACGAAGGCAACTGATGCCATCAAATGTGGTCGGTCGCTGCCGAGGGTAGTGTTGAGGACCTTGGCATAGTTGCGGAGTGCGTGAGAGGTGGCTGAGAGGATAGGATACTTTTATGCCCACTAACTTTAGGTAGTGGGTCCTGTGGAGCCCTAATGGTGCAGAGCGTCCGCCAAATTTTCATTTTTTCGGGAATAGAGTCCGAAATGCCGATGCTTGAGCTCGTGAGTTCGAGTCCCAGTTCTGCATTCTTTTCCTTGCTCCGATTATCCCGAGGTGAGTGGTGAATGGCATTATGTGCTGGGCATTACATACTCCTTGCTATCGTCAACACCCAATCACACATTTTGGAGTGAGAACTTGTATTGTGATCCACAATATGAGTTATCACAATACGAGTTACTGTACCATTTCGACCGTAGGTTCAGTGACGGGTGACACCTAGATTTTTATGATGCGTGCAAAAATCACCTTAAATTGAAAGTAAATTTTTCGGTCTTCTCGGATGAGATTTTCCTAAAAATAGTGAACCTACGGTCGAAATGGTACAGTATCGCTCCAAAATTCACAATACAAGTTATCACTCCAAAATTTGTGGTCATTTCAACTCCCCGTTTTCTGATTCTTCTTTTGCAGTATCTGGTCCTCCCAGTGTGCATATAACCAGTGGTCCGATCTCTGTATCTGCATGTGAATTTACCATGTTGCTCACCTCTATGGACCCACTTGAGAATATTGCAGCTCGAGAGTTGAATCACATTTACACCCATCTGGAAAATGACGGAATTCTGGTTCATGGGCTAAGCATGGCACCAGCTCACCAGTGTCTAGGCTGCCAATCAGCAAATCGCTTCAGAAAAAAAGTTGAACCATTGACAGTCCTGAAAGAAAAGGTCTTCACTGTACTCTCTTGGTTGGAGATTCAATGGTCTCTATAAAGACATTGAGATTGACACTAGTGTGTTCAATGGGCAGCCTGATAAAAGTATATTCTCTTTTCATATTCAACATGTTATTCTCTCCGGAGGATTTGATGCCTCTATGTTCCAGATGGTTCAGCCCCTACTCAGTGCCCGGGTCTCTCGAATATTCTGAATCCACCAGCTTCCTCTCTATAAACTCAAGTTTTTTGATTATCTTAATTTTAGTTTATTGAGTCTGACTACGGGAGACTACCAACTTACAAGCCTATTCCATTTGCATCAGTTGTTGTGGAAAACGTCAATGGACTGGCATCTTCTAATAAGTTACAGAGGGCGGCTATAGACCATGTGAAATTACTCAATAAGAGTTTATGTTGGCATCCCTCACAATCATGACCCTGTTAGCAAAATCATTCTTGTTCCCCATGATCCATCCAAAAAACACTTTTCACTTATGGTATCAGAGGTTGTGAGGACAAGCGACATAAGACTTCCCTGAGGATGCGCATGCATATTAAACACTTGTTCAACCTCTCGGACAACAGGTTCAAACACATTACTCTTTCATGTTCACCAATTTCAAAATGGTGACTTGGTGACACCAGTTCAAATATACACTACCCCTGGGTCAAGTACCAAGAAGTCTGTACTGTCCACCTTTTCTTTCTTTCTTTCTTTTTCCAGGTGAATTAACACATCCCACACTCAGGTCTCCGGCACATTCCGATTTTGAACTCAGACCTTACTACGTACCGGACTTCCCAGCACCTGATTGGATCTGCATATAAGGCACATAGTAAATGTACCTCTGTAGTTTTCTTCCATGCATCGAGTTTTACAATTTCCTTTCTAGAACTGGTAACCACTGGATCATGGCTCCAAAGACCAGGCTTAAGCCAGTAAACATGATATATCATGCTGTAATTTTTTTTCAGAACCAGAAACATATTTCTGGGCGTTAATAAGCATCCTATAAGCTCCCTTGAATATTTAAGTTGGACAGCATAACCACTCAACCAGTCTGGTTGAGTGGTTATGCTTTCCAACTAAAATGCAACCTCGTGACAGCGCTCACGTGATGGACTGCTGCTGCACTGGGTTCGATGCCCAGGACCGCGACCTAGATTCCGCTGGGAGACAGATCAGTGCACTCAGTACCACATTGAATTGGAAACATTAAATCAACTCAACAGCTGGCCAGCGGGCTTTGCGTACAGCAGAGCAGCGCGGATGTTTACCCGGTTGTCCCGGGGTTGCATTTTACTGTACTATTTCGACCAAATGTTAAGGTGACGGGTGACGGAGGGTCGTGAAATGAACAATTTTGGGGTAGGTGACGGTGACAAACTGAATTTGCCGCCCAAATAGGCCTCAAAAACGCCAAAATCTTTGATCCGCAACTGCCGGACATCCATTTATGGGAATTTGGCGTGATTGCCGAGAAATGAACACCTAGAAAAATGAACATCTTCGGTGACGGGTGACATGGTGTGATCATTTAGTCGAAATAGTACAGTAGTTGGAAAGCATAACCACTCAACCAGTCTGGTTGAGTGGTTATGCTTTCCAACTATTTATTCCTGGGTCGATTCAATGGGGGGTACCAAAGTGGGAGTCCCCAATATTCTGTTTGTTCGATATTTGGTTGTTCTCCTGAACGTGTACATTTGAATCAGGAACACATTTCTGGATGTTAATTACGATCCTATTAGCTCCTCTGAATATTTTTTGTTCAATTCAAAAGGGGGTACCAGAGTGGGAGTCCCCGAGATTCTGCTTGTAAAACCGGTGTCCATTTGTGCCGAAATTTTTTTATTCGAATCAGTCCCAAGTTAGTGGGCTCTGCCGCGAAGCGCGCTACACTTGTTATTTGAGTGGGGAGAATGGCTCTAAGTGAGCACAAGCACAAGTCAACGCCCACACAAGTCACGCAAGTCAACCCAGCCAAATTCAAACTCCGCTGGTAGCGCAAGTCAATTTGGCAAGTCAGCTTGACATTCCTCCGTGGCGATCTCCGATGAAGCCGAAACATTCGGCCCGAAATTGACCGAAATATCTTGCGGACGACCACCATGTCGGTTTCTGCGCCATCTCCTACTCGCGTCGCGCTGAATTCCACTGGAAATTCTCTTCTCGAACGTAACTCCACATTCTCTCATCTGAGGCCGAAAGAACAACCGATAAATCTCGTGTACTTTAGCAATGATTTTAGGGTTCGAGTCGTACTTCAACCAAGTACGCGGTTCAAGAGCAGCAACACGGCTTGCTCTGAACTCGCTTCCGTGGCCAACTCACTAAAAAAGAGAACGTCCCTGAGATGTTGTTAACCCCGGACACCTCCCGCAGGTTGAAATAAAACACTACAGCGAGCGACAGGCACTACCGGGTGTCCTCCATTTATTTTCTAACCTGGAATGATATACTCCCGGAATACAGAGGGAAAAGACCACTTGGTTCAGTTAAGACCCGGCCCCGAATCGAACGGGGACCTACGCGAATTCTGTGCTAGTTTTTTTCGCCACCGTCTAACGAATGAAGGTGCATACCATGTGCTACCGGTTGCCCTCTACTTTGTTTGTGGTCTGGAAGGATGGATGGCATGTGCGCAAAAAAATGCAGAGGAAAACATACCTCATCTTAGCCCAAGACCCAGCCCCGGATCGAACGGGGACGCCCGCGAATACTGTAGTACTAGTTTTTTTGTACCATCGTTCAACGAGTGCGGATGCACACCATGTGCTACTGGGTGTCCTCTACTTTGTTTATGGCCTTGATGGGTGGGACTGTGCTCAGAGAATGCGGAGCAAAAAGCTAGGCTTTAGTCTATCAAGACCCGGCCCCGGATCGAACGGGGCCTCCTGCAACTACTTGATCTGTTTTGAAGAATGACGAGCAGTGAGTGCAGATGCGCACCATGCGCCACCAGGTGTCCTATATGCCTCTTTTATAACCTGTATGGATGGGAATGTACTCAAAGAATGCGGAGGAAAAACATGCACTTTTCTCCACCCAAGACCCAGGCCCTGGATCGAACGGGGACCTCCGCAAATACCGCACTAGTATTTTTCGCCACTGTCTAACGAGTGCGAGTGCACACCATGTGCTACCGGGTGTCCTCGTCCTCCTCTTAACCTTGTATGCATGGGAATGTACTCAAAGAATTCGGAGGAAAAAGGTACGCTGCTGACTACCCCCAGCACACGGCCCCGAATCGAACGGGTACTTCCTGCAAGTACTTGATCTGTTTCGCCGATATTGATAAGTGAGTACAGGCGCACAATGCTCTACCGGGTGTCCTTCCCTTCTTTTTAGGGCTGGATGGATGGGAGTTTGTTCAAAGGATGCGGAGGAAAAGGTACACTCTTGTCAAATAAGTCGAGCAAGACCCAGCCCTGAATTGAACGGGGACTCCCCACCGAACATTGAAGGCAATAGAAACCTTTAAGGAAAGGTGGGTGCACGCTATACACTACCGGGTGTCTTCTCCCTCCTCTTTACTTCCCTTATGCATGAGAATGCGCGCACGGGATGTAAAGAGAAAAAATAATTGTTCTGAATAATATGTTCTGTGCTGAAAACAGTGAAGGTGCACTGCATACCAGGTTTCCTCCATTTATTTTACAACCTGGATGGATACACACACAACGGAGAAAAAAAGGTTCACTTCTGTTGCAGTTCAGAGCCAGGCCCGAATCGAACGGGGCCTCCCGCGGACCCTATATAGATCTCTGAGGAGCGGTGGGTGCACACTATGCGCAACTGGGCTTATTCTACTTCATTTGTGGCCTGGATGGATGGAAATGTACTCAAGGAAACAGAAGAAAATGTACATTTTCCACAACCGCCAACACCCGACCCCGGATCGAACGGGGACCTCCTACTTACTGTCTTTTGCAACGTCAAACAAGACAGTGCAGGGGCACACCATGCGCCACCGGGTGTCCTCTACTTTGTTTGTGGCCTGGACTGATGGAAATGTACTGAAAGAATGCGGAGGAAAAACATCCACTTTTTCTCGACCAAGACCCGGCCCTGGATCGAACAGCGACCTCCCATCGAACATTACTTAGGGGCACTAAATAACTTCGAGGCAAGGCGGGGGTGCACCATACACTACGGGGTATTTTCTCTCTCCGATTTATTTCCCTTCTACATGAGAATGCGTGCACGGGATGTAAAGAGAAAAAAAAAATGTTCTGGATAATCTGTTCTGTGCTGAAATTAGTGCAGGCACACTACCAGGTTTCCTCCATTATTTTACAATCTGGACGGATACTCACGGAACGGAGAAAAAAGGTTCACTTCTGTTACAGTTCAGAGCCAGGCCCGAATCGAACGGGACCTCCCGCGGACCCTATATAGATCTCTGAGGAGCGGTGGGTACACACTATGCGCAACCGGGCTTATTCTACTTCATTTGTTGCCTGGATGGATGGAAATGTACTCAAGGAAGCAGAAGAAAATGTACATTTTCCACAACCGCCAACACCCGGCCCCGGATCGAACGGAGACCTCCTCCCGCAATTAATTTGGGTTGAAATAATACGATACGGCGAGTGCAGGTGCACACCATGGGCCACCGGGTTTCCTCTACCCCTTATAACCTGGATGGATGGGAATTCACTCAAGTTGAATTGAAGCAACGGGCAACACTTATTCACACAACTAGGAACCGGGATGTTTATGGCCATAGTTGCTTTCAGTCAGTCAGTCAGTCAGACATACCTCCACTGTAGAAGGGCTTAATATCTTCCAGTTGCGGGGGAGTCGACATCTCTCCCACGAGTATCTTCTGCTTTCTTAACCGAAATAAGAACAGAAAAAAAAACTCCTTCAAGTTCAAAGGCGTATGACCCGGCCCCGAATCGAACGGGGACCTCCCGTAATCAATGCAGCCGGGGCCGGGTCGTCCACTGTGAACTATCGGACTTCTTTTTCCCTCCTTATCTGGCGTGAAAGTGTGTAGAAAGCGCGCCGAAATAATTACCCAATTCCCGACCGGATTCCCCGAAGTCGAACAACCGAACATCGCTGTTATAATCTTCGGCTCAATCTCAATCGTCGTCCCCTAGTAGCTATTTGCAAACCATAAACACAGAAGGAACATCAAGATAACTGTGCACATCAGGAAAATCTGAAATGCTATCAAGTGCAAGTGGTAGTTATGGGGGTCTTTGGTGGTCTATGAAGGTCTTTGGATCTGAAGGACCTACTATGAGTGTCTATGGCTGTCTATGGTGGTCTATGCATTTGAGGGCTGAATAGCCTACTACTGGTGGTCCATGATTGTAATGATTGTCTCTCAATTTCTTATCCGCAAGTCTCGGGAGTACAAAATTATTGTCGGACACAAAATTACCTACCTATTTCATTGGACTTTGAGTACTACATACACGGCATTCTCACATGTCCCGTCCAATGAGTGCCATGATCATGATATGTGGTAGGCCCTCCGCTGAAAATCGGGAAACAACATGAGATATTACAATTACTAGCTCAAGTCATCGCCATTGAGCGAAGTCGACTCTTGGATGTACTCGAGAGTACAAGTTACTCGACCTGAATCGACTTGGAAACATTCAGCGCGTGGCATCTGTCATGTAAAAGTTTGCCGATCGCGTCCCGAACAGGGCACGGTGAAAATGCCGCCAGCGCCAACCTGCCGCTAACTGCCGCCAAAGTGGCGGCACTTTACCCGATGTCACATAGGAGTCACATGCGACTGCCGCCAACTGCCGTTACGCCAAAATACTTCTCAGTAACTATCTCTCAAGGCACTCCTCAACTCAAACTCAAGTGATGAATCCAGCGCCCTGGCCTCCCCGGCTCCTTGGTAACTTTCATTACAGCAACATCCAAGTCCATCCTCGCACAGCCCCCTCCCTTCCCGCATCCACCTTGAGGGCGCCGCCTCTACAGTATTTGTCGACAATGTCGGGCTGCGATCAAGTACTCACGTCAAATGTCAAGATGGATCAAACTCGCGTCAAATGTCAAAACCAATGTTGCAACGTCTCGCAAGCCTTTCGTCAATTCTCCGCTTAGTGTGGCGGGAAATAGGTGTCTGAAATTTACCTCGGCTAATTAGCCTTGCTAATTAGCTGCTAATTAACCCGAATTTTTTTGGGCCTAAAATGAGCAGGTAAAATAGACCCTATTTGACCGCCCTTCACCGGATGAAATCTGAGTTGTTGCTCTGTTCAAATGCCTTCGTTCAGGCCCTCTCAAAGCCTCCGAGATGTTCCTCGAGACGGTCGAGTCCCGCCAGGATTTTTGATAGAATCAAGAGAATTGTGACCTGCCAAAAGTCGTCCGGGGCAATTATATCAAGCAGCGAACAAGTCGGTCTCAGGAAATTTGGTTTAAAACACACCATTCAATGCCAAAAACGGCAAAATTTCACCTCTGAGGCCCTTCCCGGAAGTTCCCGGACCAGTCGAAGCCCAGGTAAATTTCGGGTAAATTAGCACGGTCAAACAGGTCAAATAGACCCCGGCCAAAATGCTAGGGTAATTTACCTCGGTCAACCAGGCTCCGGAGCTATTTCCCGCCACACTATCTCCGCTGCAACTATGATTTGATGCTGCAGAAAAACAGCCCTCCCACACTCTCTCGATGCTCTCGGGTGCTTCAAGTCCTCAAATTCAAGAATTCCATGCCAGATCATGTCTCAAAGCTGGCGTGGTTTTCGTGGTGGTGTCCCCTTTATGTACACACTTGTTTTTTGAAATATATTCGGTTTCCTCCTTTTGAATTCGAACTGTCGATACTTTGTAATCTTTGAGAACTATGAGAACTATACTGGCTATCATGTCTATCTGACTATGATAGACTTGGCCGAGTCTATGGCTGTCTATATAGCAAAGCACCCCCTCCCACCTGTCTATCATAGACAGCCCTCTGCTATGGCGGCTTTCATGTCTTTTTTGGTCTATCATGGTCTATATTGCAACTTCAGATTTTCCTGATGCAGAGTAAACCCTGTTGCACATGGTGTGCGCCCACCCTTGATTGTCAACCGTGCGATCTAGGTTAGCGGAACAACCGTTCGATCCGGGGCCGGGTCATAAGGGGCAGGTTAACGATTTTTTTCTTTTCCTTTTTTACGTCCTCTCTCCATTGGATGAAAATGATCAGGAACTTGCAGTCCGCTCCCGTGCAGCTCCGAGTCTACCCAATTCCCCGATAATCGTATGTCGCACCTGTTGCTTATTGTACTGCCACCGTGAAACAGTTCAACCCCAGCCGCCATATCAACACGTACAGGACCTCGGGATGATAATCAAGAACACTGTGCGTAAGAAAATATACCCGGTAGCACATGGCGTGCACCCGCCCACTATCGGTGAACTCATTCTACACGATGCTGGCGGGAGGCCCCGTTCGATTCGGGCCCAGGTCATCCAGTGTGTCTAAGCGACAGAAGACGTTTTTTCTTCCTCCATCACTAGGTGAACATGAGGAGGAAGTCTGCCCTCATTTCACAAATAACTGGAAGGCCCGCAGGAGTTTACGCTGCTGCTTAGTTACTCCGACCGTTGGACTGCACTTACTTCCCCGGTATAACTCCTCACCAATGGCAGTTGCGTCTACATGCACACATGAACTTGGGATGAACATCAAGAACGGCATAAAGGAGGAAAGAGACCCGGTAGCACCTGGCATGCGCCTGCCCACCGTCCGTATTGTCCAATGAATGTTGGCGGGAGGACCCCGTTCGATCCGGGGCCGGATCATTAGTATCTCCGCTTTCTTCAATTTTTTTTTTTCGATTTGGTCCCTCCCCAGTGCCTCTTGTGTGAAAGCCCGCAGGAAAGAAGAATCGGATGCTGCTTTGCCGCTTGCTCAATTTCCAATTTCCGAATTCCGAGATCGAACCACCGAAATTCCCTGTTATAAACCTTGCCATCTCGATAGCTATAGTAGTTCCGCACATGAGCTCGGGATGAACACCAAGAACACTTTGGGTAAGGAATGAGACTCGGTAGTGTGGGGGGCAGAATTACTTTCGGGTTGAACTGCCAGGCACAATGGCACAATGGCAGGGCAGAATAGTGGCAGAATGTGGCAGAATATGGCAGAATTTATATTAGTAATACAAATAAAATACTGTACCATTTCGAGCGTAGGTGATGGTGACGGTGACGGGGGGTCCTGAACTGAACCTATTTGGTATAGGTGACGGTGACAGCCGGTTTTTATGGCCCAATTAGGCTAAAAAATGTGAAAGTTTATTCTCCGGCAGTTGCTGGATTACCATAAATAGCAATTTTACTGTGATTGCCGAGGAATGAACATGTGCAGTGACGGGTGACATACCGTGAACCTACGGTCGAAATGGTACAGTATCAGATTACATGATGAAGTCCTTGATGCTCCAAGTCCCTCGAACATCATTTCTGACAACATAGATAACGTTGTTAGCTGCTGTCTCGGTCTCCCCGTGGTCCACAAGGTCCAGCTCAGCGAAGTCGATGATTTCCCCGCCAACAACTGATCCCTGAGCATTAGATTCCTGTGGTGGTGGCAGAAAAGCAAGAGAGATTAATTCTGAGGTGGCAAAGATACTATGTGCAGTAACTACTAGTAGGTTTAAACACCAGAACAATGCAAAAATTGGCGGCACCTGACCGCGTCTCGGCAAATTCTGCCAGATTCTGCCCCCACCCAAATTGTGCCATTCTGCCTGCCATTCTGCCCTGCCAGTTGGCAGTTTGGCAGAATTCTGCCAACCACACTAAGACTCGGTAGCACATGGTGTGTGCCCACCCACCGTTTGCATGTGCCTTGTACATAAACATTGGCGGGAGGACCCCGTTCGATTCGGGGCCGGGTCATTGTCTCTGCTCCTCTTCATATTTTTTTTTTTCGATTTGGTCCCCTCCCTGGAGCCTCTCTCGCGTGAAAGCTTGCATAAAAAGAAACGTCGATGCTGCTTTACCGCTTGCTCATTATCCGGACTCCGAATCCCGAAATGGAACCACCGACCGAAATTCCCTGTTATAAACCTTGCCATCTCGATAGCTATAGTAGTTCCGCACATGAGCTCGGGATGAACACCAAGAACACTTTGGCTAAGGAATGAGACTTGGTAGCACATGGCGTGCACCCGCCCATCGTCCATATTTTGCGAGGTAAGGTTAGCGGGAGGACCCCGTTCGATCTGGGGCCGGGTCATACCTTGGTTCTGGATTCTTTCTTTTTTAAAATTTCCCGCTCTCTCACAGAAGTATGAGTGGGCCGTGCGCAATTCCGGCCCAATTCCTGACGGACTTCCTCGAAATCGAACCATGGAAGTACGTCTAAAAAGTTGTAACTCTTCACCAATCGCAGTCGAATTTACACACACGAGCTCGGGATGATAATCAAGAATACTTTGAGTTAAGAACGAGACTCGGCAGCACATGGTGTGCGCCCGCCCGCCCATCGTCCGTATTTAGCATCAAAGGATAGCGGGACCCCCGTTCGATCCGGGGCCGGGTGGTGTGCCTTTTCACCTCGAATTTTTGTCATTCGGTCCCCTCCCCGGGGCCTCCCTCGCATGAAAGCTCCTAATAAAAAAAACATCGATGCTGCTCTGCTCTGCGTAATTCCTGACGACTTCCCCGAAATCAACAATGAAAATATGTCTAAAAAGTTATAACTCCTCACCAAGCACATGCACAGAACGCGAGATGAACACCAAGAATACTTTGACTAAGGAAGCAGACCCGGTAGCACGCGGCGTGCCCTCGCCCATCGTCCATATCTTGCGATGAAAGGTTAGCGGGAGGTCCCCGTTCGAGCCGGGGCCGGGTCATGCCAAAGGGTCGTTCCGAAAGTACTTTTTTTTTGATGGCACTACCCTACGTTGTACTATCTATCATTTTTATCTCTATTGCTCAATTTCCGCCTTCAAGTTGTCTACGGTGCCGTGGCATCGGGGACACGGGCACGTTCATGGTCACATGCGCGAGATGCGAGAGCGGGAGGATGGATGGAGTCTGGATTCAACTTGAGTAGGTAGTTAGGTAGGGTGGGTAGGTAGCCTCGCACGCCGCACCCCGTAGAGTAGAGATGAACAAGAAGGAAGATGAATTTGAGAAGGATGGTAGATTGTTTACTCTCAATACTTTACTCATCGTGGCACTGCAAGTGGCATAGCTACGTCACGCCTACGCTACGCCTGCTCGACGCCCTCAGCGCACAGCCCGCAGGCGATGCATTCCAGGCACGCTTTTGATGAGAGTCGAAGGGATGAAGATAGGAAGGAGGAAGGAGGAAGGAGGAATGAAGGAAGAAAGCAAGGGAGTCAGCACATGCAAACGAACGCGTAGGAGGCGTACCTAACCCGCCGCACGTTGCGCATAGATAGCAGGGGCAGCAGAGGGGGTTCTCGAAGGAGCCTGGATACATGATACATAAGCAGAACAATAATGACCTCTCGGCCGTGGGAACCGGCGGAGGGAAGGATGAGGAAAGGAGACAGGGATAAAAAGTACGTACCCCTGCAGCACCACGCACTCAGCATCACCGCGAGGACAAGCACCACGAAGAGGCCCACGAAGACGACGATGAGGTATACTATAATTGTCCAAAACTCGAGATCAAAAAGACGAGGAAACAAAATAAAGAACGCACATTTCCGCCGCGTGAACGACGACCCGCTCGATCCCCCTGCCGAACCAGTGCCAGTCACCGCGCGCTTGACTTGCAGGATCCCATCGATAAGCTCCGCGGGGTCGGGCACGCCGTCGGCGTCGCCGAGGAGGTAGGACAACGCGAGGAGGCCGGAGAGCGCGAGGACAGCGAGGAGGAGGCCCGGGAGAAGGAGGCGCTTGAGGCGCGTGGCGTGGCACGCGGTGTGTGTGTGCGAGGAGCGGGCGGGGGCGGACCATTGCAAGTCACCGTCGTCATCGTGCGCATGCGCGTGATAGGCGGGAGATTTCTCATTCGCGTGCGTGGAAGCGCCGTAGAGGTCCATCGAGGGCTGTTTCGCGATGGGGGCTGAGATTGGCGGCATGGTGAGGTAGTGGTGGTAGTGGTACGAGTCCAAGGACGCAATTGCAAGAAGCTGAGCATGAGGTCTTATGTAATTTAATAAAGAATCCTCGTTCGTTGCTGGCCTGCGATATGGATCAGCTTGGCACCCAGAGATGTCGTCGATTCTGTATCATGACCGCAGGACTGAGGACATTCCCAAGGCTGTATGTGAATTGAGTCCGGCTTTCTCTGGGCGAAGCTTCACCCGGCGTCCGCAGCACTATATCGCAAATCAGTCCACTTCCGACCGAATTTTGGGATAGATCTAAGAGCGCAACTTGAAGGCTGGCCTCTGAAAAATCCGAGCCACAGATGAATGGGCAAGAGGAATTTTCGGCGCCTTGATGAGAAAAACGACGATACAGGACACGTGGCGATCTCCGATCAAGCCGAAACATCTTGCGGACGACCACCATGCCGGTTGTTTTCTTTGCCCCATCTCTTTTACTCGTGCTGTGCGGAACCGTGATTCTTCTGGAAATTCTCTTCTCGAACGTAGCTCCATTTTGAGGCCGCAAAGAATCGCTCGGTCTCGTGGACAAGTTCAGGAATCGTCGTATCCTACGTTCGATAGAAGCAACAAATCGATTGTTGGTCTACCGTGGGGCATGGGGAAACTCATGGGGTCTGCGACTGGGGCTTAGATGGTGGAGAGAGGTCCAGGGGCGATGGTGTATTTTTACTTGCTTTGTACACCGGGATAATCCCTGGAAACCGGTGTTCGTTATTCGGACCGTGCCGTGTAATGCTACCTACCTACCTACCTACCTACCTGAACTCGCTTACTTACAACTCGATCAAAAAATTGATCAAAAAAAAAATCCAGAAGGATATGATGTTTATAGCCACCCGGCCCCGGATCGAACGGGGACCTCCCGCCATTACTGTACTAACGAATGCGGGTGCGCACCATGTGCCACTGGGTGTCTTCTTCCTCTCTTCCTCCTTTCTAACCCTGGATACATGTGAATGTACCCAAAGAATACGGAAGAAAAATGTACATGGTACACAACCGCTAACACCCGGCCCCGAATCGAACGGGGATCTCCTGCAACTACTTGATCTGTTTTGAAGAATGACGAGCAGTGAGTGCAGGTGCGCACCATGCGCCACCGGGTGTCCTCTGCCTCTTTTATAACCTGTATGGATGGGAATGTACTCGAAGAATTCGGAGAAAAAACAACTAATCTGTTCATTAGCAACCAAGACCCGGAGAGGGACCTCCTGCTGAATTTGTTTTGGAGAAATGGAAATGAAGCAGTACAACTCCGACACACCATGAGTTAATAGGCGTCATTTGCCTCTGTTCTAGCCTGGATGGATGGATACTCACCGAACGCGGAGGAAAAAGATGGCTTTGTCAAGCAAGATTGGAGACACGCCCTGGATCGAACCGAGACTCCCACCCAACATTCTTGAAGGAAAGAGGGGTGTGCACCTCGCACCCTTCTTCCTCCTATTTACCTTGGATAGACGGGAATTCACCGAAATTGAATCGAAGCAACGTGCAACACTTGCGGGTGCTTACTTATACTGAAAAAGGTACATTTTTGTCACCCACGCAACACCCGGCCCCGAATTGAACGGGTGTGCTTACAGTGTTCGAAAGAAAATACACAGTACAAGGGCACACCAAGTGCTACCAGGTATTCATACCCTCTTTTGGCATTTGTTGACATTGAATGGTTGCTTGGAGTTGATGATGTTGAACAATAGTCACTAGGTTCCGAAGTGTCAGTCTCTGGACAAACGTCAAAGCAAAACGAGGTGGAGTGGTCCGCCGGAGCACGGCCACAATGATCCGTCGGTTTTTATCGACCTTGTTCCGCAACTCCACCCTACCTACCTACCTACCATTGACCTACCACCTTGACACCGCTCCGTTGCCGTTCCGAGCCTCCGGCAATGCACCACATGCACAGTACTTACATAATTTAAGTACTATCTGCGGACTGCAGCTGGGTGACATCTCTAGCTAATTGTCAATGAGGTCGCGAGGAACCAACCGAAGGTGATGAGCAGCGTGATTATGATTCCAAGTTTCAACCATTGAGCTGTATGTTGAGTTCACCAATGGATAATTGAATGATAATAGTCCCATGTGGCGTAGCACAGGTAAGTTTAACTGCTAATACCCTTCTGTATTCCGTGCAGGTATATATAATATACAGAAACCATTGAGTGAAGTAGAATGGGGCATGTGGTTCACGCTGGAAAATTGGAGTTAAATTTGATTCCTGGGGATTGGGTTGAGGATGCTGAAAGAAAGTGCCGGAGTCGATAAGATACGTAGTTGTGACTTTCATTGTCAAGGACGCAGGTCCGACGGCAATCCAAACACAATCCGAAGTCCCCAGTTCCGCCGTCCCGTGCACAATCTAGTCTTTAGATGGCCGGCGTGCACACGTCCGCTACCTCGCTCACTGCCCCAATACTTCTTCTCGTGGCGTTTTGTTCGCCTGGCCCGAGCACCCCGACATTTCTGCCTCAAATTTTGATATATTAACTGACGGTCCGTTGAAGAGGACTAGAAGCGTGATGGGCTCGCACCGGCATTCTTTCTAAACATCATACACGCTGGCCCCCGGCAAGTCATCATTGAGAATAGCTCCTTTTCGTTTTATCTGCCTTGGTTAGCATCGTGCCCGACCTCGGTTTGCTATCAGCGCAGCCCAGATCTCCAGCGGCATTCGAATTGACGTATGATCCAGGCCCAGAAAAGCAGTAAAATCGGCGTGGTCCGGAATTCAAGCATATGTGTGGCCGCTCCCCTCTTGATATTTGTCCCAGTGCTAGCAATTTAACAGGCGCCTGCTTGGTGGGACCTGCGCGGGAAACCGCGACCGTGGAGGATACGCCAAGAAGATGTGCGGGTCCGAGTCGAAGTGAGAAACACTAGAGCTTGGGAAATGAGGCCCCGATGTCGGGCACCATGAGGCTGCGGATAGATGAAAAAAAGGCGCAAGGGGAATGGATTGGCCCGGATTGGCGATGGATTTGCAGCGACATACTGCAGGTATCACTGCGGCGAAATTTAACGGACCGCCGTTCGGCGTACAGAAGAGTCTGCTTTTATCCCCGAGCGCCCACATAGAATGACCGTTGGTCTTAATCGAAATTCCTATCGCATTTCTTGTAGAGGTGCTATGCAGACTAGAACAAGCCGCGGAAGGGGATCTTGTCGTCAAGAGATATCCTTACCCGAGATCCCTATCCGGAGTACGGTGCATGCCAAGAGCCCAGCGGAGCCTGTACTCGTGAAGTGAAGGCTTATTTTAGGACGGGGATCCGCTTTTGCCGCGAGGTCACTTCAATCTTGCCCAAATTCGGACACACCGAAGGAAAGGAAACCACCGGGGAGCGAAGCTACACTGGCGAGACGGAGAGAGCTTCGGATACAAGACGAGATGATATCGACGAGTATGGCTGTAATACTAGCACACTCTGGCACACTCAGAAAAGGAGAAGTTGCGGGAAGTCGGGGGACAGACTTCGGCCCGGCTGCCGGCGCAGATGCCATCAACTGATCGAGGGCGACAACTTGACACCAACTTCCATGCGGCAGTTCACGACCAGTGCGGCGGGGCATTGAACAGGCCTCTGATTCCCTGGAATTCGGTACTAGTTCAAGGGAGTCTTCACTCAATTCTCCGGCCGATTCGACGGTGGAAGCGCATCTAAGTACTCAGTCGACGCACCACGATCTCACTTTCTTTCGGGGTCAAAGTTCTCGATGCTTCTCAGCTATTCCCAGCGGTGTTCTAGACTTTCCGAATTGCCGAATATCGTAATTGCGGTGGGAAACAATCGACGAGACCGAGGTAAAGTACACCCATCGTATTTATACCGAGTAGGCAAAGAATCATTTGACCATCTGAGCAGATGGTGGCGCAGACAAAAATTAGTTGTGTTCTCATTCGTCCGCTCCTTGCGTGGACTTGAGGCAGGTGCGCTTCACCGAGGATTTCCGCTGATTCCAAGATGACCGTCTTTCCTTGAAGAGTCAGAAGACAGCTCCTTTGCCGTTAAACGCTTAATTTTTTAATCACTAAATCGCCTCATGGCATTACCTCCATCCAGCAAGATTGATTCCGTTGCTATCTGTGCGACACAGAAGAAGTGGCTTAACCTCCCACATACCGTCATTCCGGCGACACCGGGATGTGCTGTACTTAGCGGGCGCCTCTCATCATCTAAAGGGTGGACCCGAAGTCCATCCCGCATGCTACCTTTTGGTCTCAAACTCGCCTGGTTTGCGCTTTCGCTTTCAGGTCTACTCGACGCCTCCGCTCTCGACTTTATTATACTGAACGCTATCCTTAGGCTTGATTGGCTGCTGGGCGGTCCTTCTGCCGCTGGCATGGGCTATGCAGAGTTATTGGGGTCCGATCGCGTACGCTGTTGGGATTACGGGCCTTCAGGGCATATTCTGCCTAGGTGCGCCCCCATTGTTGTCCGCTGGCACGACTTTCAAATGGTTAATAAATACATCACTCGTTAAGGTCTGATTTGGAGGATGAACCCAGCGTACATGCCAAGGGCATTCTGTACAAGTGCGACATGAGCGCTTGCCGTTGCTACCAAAGACTAACACTCAATAATCCCCAGCACAAGTACTCGTAACTGGGTTAGCTACGTTTTTTATAACTGGGGTACTGGCTGCGATTACCACCGCGACCACCGTATACGTAGCCAAGCCCAAACAGTGGAGTGCTCAGAATGATAGAACGTGAGCGATATCTTTCATATTCCTTGCATTTATTTCACCGAAAGATTTCACAAGGGTTTTACCGTGGCGGTATTATTACCTGTTCCCTATGGTATTCTTTCCTCTCCTTGCGTCTGTTGTCCATATCACGTTCGTCATCTTCTTCGACACCTTCGAGGCCTACGACGGCCTCAACTGCGTCGCGCGTCCGCTCTGGTGCGTCCTTTTAGCAATTCGATATCTTCCCTTCTGTATAACTCTAGGCATCCCGTCACGCAGGATTCGATTCCTGGGTTTTGCAGGAACACCCTTCATCATCACAATACCTTGCTTATGGCTGACCTCGGTGTCCGCTCTCCGTGTCATGCGAACGCACAGACACATCCGCCGCGCCCGCCGCTCGGTGGAAATCATCCCCAATCCCGACCACTTCACCACCATCCCGCAACGGCGATCGCGACCGTCCATCAAAACTTGGGCGACGCCGCCCACGCCGCGGGCGATTACCGCCCCCTCTCCGGCTCCGTCCTCCATAATCAGGATGAGTACCGAGATGCGGCGGCAGCCGATAAGCCCCGTTCTGCGGGAGGAAAAGATCCGCAGTTATCATCTCCCGTTTTACGCCCCATCCCCCGAATACGTCACGGCGTCCTCGGGCCATCGGTCGCGAGAATCCAACTCGTTCGACACGATCTCGAGTGTGTCCTTTGCCGAGATGGAGAACAAGAGCAAGTCGACTCCGCGGATGCTCAGTCAGGGCACGGAGGACGACGATATTATGACGCCCTTGCGATCTCAAGTTGGTAGTCGGGACGGCACTACAAGGAGCACGCGCTCCATCCACAACAGCGATCGCATCTCAATCACACAACTCGCGTTCGGTCTGCGGAATGAACTGGAGGACTTCACCAATAACACTGACCACTCTCGTTATGATTCTGGCGACACCGAGACATCCGCCACCTCCGAAATCAGTGAGGCGCTCGTCCCGCTCTAATTTGATTTACCTCTGATGAATGGGTTTCGCAGGTACTGAACCTCCAGTCTCAGAGCACCGCAATCCCTCCGAACTTCCGTCTCTCGTTCGCAGTCTCATCTTATTTCAATTGTGAGTGGGCAAAAGCGATTTTGGATGCGGTACGGCGCGGGTAGAGTAGCGGTAAACTAACCAACGTCCCGTCCGGCAGCGCGATTATAGCCATCCACCTCCTCTCCTCCATAACGCCCATTATTGATCTAATCTCCTCATCAAGAAAGGGATCAGTGCCCGCTGCGATCGGAACACAGCATGTTGCGTTGCTGCTGGCGGGCTGGGGACCCGTTTTTATATTCGGTACGTATCTATCCATATCCCGACTTTCGTCCCACTATCGGACCGGTACTGATCGGGTGTGTGTGCTCTCCAGGCCCACTATCCGCTGTCCGGAGCCAACTCGCATTTTGGCGACGATGATGAGACCTGATCTGGGTTGGGAATTCAACTCAATCTCTATGCATCCGATTGCTGCTCGCGGTCAGCGCTTTCCGGTGGGGGCAGGTGTGGTTCCACTGTAACGGAATCAGGCTGTATAGACATTTAGAACATAATTTGGTTCGGGGAAAGCGGATGCGACGCTGCAACTCCTCCCAAGAACTTTTCGAATGTAATTGTAATATATATCGCGAAAGCTTTTTAACTGCAGAATGTAGCGCGACAAAATATGTATAGCGGTGTGATCTCTGCGCATGGGGCGCACTAGCATCTGTGCCACGAGATCCAACTACTGTAACCAACAATACCGACGGAACAATACCGACGAAGCTCGCATACAACTTGTATTCGCGAAGACCTCATTAAAAAGCGGGATGTCCGACGTAAAGACATCTAATTAACCCGCCAAAAACCCAACAAGAAAAAGAACCTCTGCATATTGGGGCGCTGCGGGACTATGCCCATTCGTACCTGACGGGAACCCTACAGCGCCACGACTGTCCCAGCGACTAGAGTGAGCACCAACACGCACAAGGTAGCAAACGATATGCCGGACGAGCTCAGAGCTCCGCTCGGTTTCGTCGACCCGGAACCGGAGGATGTTGAACCTCCTCCAGTTGTGGACTGACCCGATTGCAAACCAACACAAGGCCCACTGGTCGCAATGTAGAACTCGTCGGATAACGTCGTGAAGTTTCCTCCGTGGTTGCCGCTCGTCCAGTTGGCGCGGATCTGGTTTGCATGTAAGCCACTGTATCCGTTGTATAATGGGCCCAGGACTTACCTTCCACGCGCCGGCGGTCAAGGTGAACCTATCCGTAGGAAGGTATTGATACGCTGCTTGGGTGTTATTCTGAGAAGATAAATGTCAATACAGCGACTTGCGATGAAAAAATGATACCGCACTATGGTCGCGAATCCGGCACTCTTAAGGGTTGCGGACTCGACCAGTTCCATAGTCATTTGTGGAACCGGATTTGTGCCGTACTGTGGACACGAGCGTGGGTGAAGATGTCGTGTCAGACTTTTACTCGGTAGGCACTTACATTGAACGAGTCGTCAATGAAGTTAGGGGCGACTTGGATGTTGCCAATAGTGCTCAGGTTTGACAAGAAAAAAACTTGCCCTGCGGATGGCATCCCGAGTTGAAGGGGGTTATAATTCGGATCCGCGAGGCTAACGATTGGTGTGAAGGTCGGCGTGGTGCAGGCGAACGGCGTTGTGGACATTATGAACGGTGTAGAACGGAAGGTGAGATTGGTGCCTGTAGGGGTTCCCGGGGACCCTGGGGGCGAAGAGAGATTGTCGAAGACCGAGCCGTTCAAGCGGATATGGTAGTTGCCTTCAGGGGTCTGTTTGCAAGTTCAGAGTAGAACTGGAGGCTTGCGACAGAAATTCAGCTTACCGCAGCGTCGGAGAACCAACCAAAATCAAATGAGAAGACGGGGTCTTGGTCCGCTCCGTGATCCCCTGAAAACCGAGAGCGTCAGAGAGAGGACGTGTGTGCCGTCACAGAAAGCGTACAAATGATGTCTGCTACATCCTGGCCGGCTTGTGCATAAAAATCAGCAGTAATTCACGCTCTGGACATGGCTTCTACCTACTTGTGTCATTTCCGACCATCAATTCAGCGGTGATGTTTCGTAGCTAATTGGCATAGAGGTCAGGTTGAGTCCACTGCCCCTCCGGAAGACAACGCACCACATGGCCGACCGTTCCAATGTTGAACAAGTACGAGAATGTTAAGAAGCTCCCTGCTACAATGGGTGAAGAGGGGAGGAGGATCTTCTCTATGCTGTCGGTGCCGTTCTCAGCAGCATACGCGAGAGCGGAGAAAAAGAGAAGGCCAAGAGCGCGAAGGGGCATTTTTGTGGGTGTTAGGACACGCGAGGAACGTGCTTTTAAATAGCGACCAGAGAAACCTAATTACGCAAATACCATCAATAGATTTCAACAAGAAATTTAACATAAGAGATCTTTATCACTTTTGTTTGTCCTCGGTTCAACGCGTTCCTGATCTTTTTGACAGATGCGAGCGGTCGTAGTCCAAGTAATGAAATTTAGGCGCTAATCAGATTGCGTGCCGATGGGTTGAGATCCTTCATCCCTAAATTTGAGTTCGTTCAGCCAGCAACTTGAATTTTGAATGTTGGATACTGGGTTGAATCGCAAAACGCTGGAGATCTGAGATTCAGGGACTTCTGCGTTCCACTGAGCGCAGTTTTACGCAGTTACCTAGATCACATTTACCTACTGTCTTGGCTGTCATGTCAAAGTCAATTAGAGGCGAGTCGAGAACGTGCTCAAACCGGCGTGGGAGGCTAGACAAACACATAGCCGAGCGGTGAGTGTGCCCGGATGTAATTGGATGAGCCACACCTTCCCTAACCTTCCGCTAAGAAGTCGAGACATTGCACCTTTGTTGCATACTGCATTCAAGGTTAAATTTTAAATGGGCAAGCAGTAGATTTATCTGACTTCGTTTATCCAGCACCGTTCAAGGGCGCTCAAAACAACAGACGACCAAGCACGCGTTAAACATCCTAGGTCAAATGATGAATGAGAGTGACATTTTTGGCTTGCAAAAGTGGCTTGCGCCTGCGCGGAATGGCTTGTTTCGGGCGGGGGCGTGGATTTGGGTGTGATCACCCGCCCACGCCCGGCCGATCGGCTTGCAAGCCATTTTGATGGCTTGGCAAGCCATTCCGCCAACTTGGTCCCAGCCAAAAATCAGAAGTGGCTTGCACTCCCAACAAGTCGTAGGGGCTTATAGTGGCATATCTTATATGGTATATACATCACATTGAAGTCCCCGAAGGTCCCCACGACATCAATTCTCATGTACTGTCTATATTTTGGTAATACCCGTGACCGGCGCGACTAATAATGGACTCAACTGACGCTCTGCTTGCAAGCCAGCGGGCTTGTGGAGTCAAATCAATAGCTGATGCCACTTAATTCTAATTGAGATATAAATTAATGCAAACACTACCCTGACATTCACCAAACGAGTACCTAACTTACATGTTTTCTCGCACGCAAAATAGTTTCTTGTTGTCAGACTGAGTTTGACTGCCTCTCTTCACATAACGAGGTTTGTATACCTCTCCTCACACTGTATAATCAGTATAGAGCATATTCCCGCACTCACTACCATTGGTTGACTCCAGTTCAACCTACTAATGTCAAGTAGATGGAAGAAAATGTTGAATAAGTCCAATCTGTTCAACTAAATATTTTTTATAGGCTTAGTCAAGTATTTCTAGGTCGAATCATGTGGAGAAACTATGAGGAAAATGTCTGTGCTTGTCGCGAACAAAATGGCGGGCGCAAGCCATTTTGTCTGATGCCATCAAATTGGGCGTGGGCATGGCTTGTATCGAAAAGTAAAGAAATTCACACAATAAGAAGGTCAGATCCAGAAACCATATATCGTATTCATGCTTTCCTATCATTGTTGCGGGTATTCATCTTGAAATACCTTGAGTTGGACGGAGTTGAACATGTCACATGCTGTGCGCAAGCCATTTTGTCTGATGCCATCAATTGGGCGTGAATATGGCTTGCATCGGAAATTGTGGCAAGAGAGAGATGAATTGGATCGGAGAGCTTCTGGAACACTTCTATATTGGATGCTGGATTTAGGAGCGGGCACAACTCTAATTGATGTGCTCGGCAACATATCAGATTGTGCATGTGTTCATCGTTCTTTTTTTCTATTTTCATGGCTCGTCCCCTTGACTTCTTCATAGTTTATTCAGTTCCCTGCTACCCGTTACCTACTTTCTTATTTTTTTGCAGAGTATAGATACGGTACGTACTGTACTAAATAAATTGTCTGAGTTTACCAGTTCAAGTTCCCCCAACCTCCCTTGTTCAATATAGACGTTTAATATTGGTCGAGATTCCGCCTCAAGTTGACATACTTGTACATTAGCTGATCGGATCGCCGGTATTCAACAGAGGCCATTAATATTGGTGGTAGGTTGAATTGATTCCTTCTCAGACGTTCTGAGGCTGCGAGTTCTGCTGAGCAAGCCAAAGCAGTCAGCAAAAGGGAGAAAGAACTTGCAAAAGAGTTTTTGCATCGTATTGTAAGGGATACGTAACGACTGGTGCAGCATTTCACCAACCGCGAGGTTGCTGGTTCAAAAGTCGCCGGCGCTGTCAATGACGGCGGCAAGGTTGATCCGGATGTTGTGGCGACGACGATGATTAAAGGAGAGGCTCGCAGGGCACCAATATTGAGAAATTATCGAAATATTTACAGTGGGAAGGTATAGTGTAGCCGAGCACAAGCCAAGCCACGCCGCAAGCCACGCCACGCCCGCCCGCCTCAGCCAATTTAAACTCCGCTAAGCGGCGCAAGCCATTCGGCCAAGCCAGTCCGAAAAGTCTGAATGATGAATCACACAATTTAAACCTTATTCAAGCAGCTAAGCACGGCCTTGTCGGCAGAGAAAATGATCTCAGTGCGCCGCGATACCTTTGGCTAACTGAAGGCAGGTCTTGGCCCTGGACCATATTAGCGCTAGACCAGGTACTGCACCGCCGACCGTCTCAATCGCTTAGAAAACACTTTGGTCATGAGTGAATGGTGGGACAAACGAGGAAAAACGCAGCGAGTTGACGAGATAAGTAACAGGCCGTTCCCGACACTCAGGCTTGAGATGAGAAGTTATGCCATTGCCATTGATCGTCGATGCGATGTGTACCAGACATGAGGTTTAGACGTGTGTGTTTACAGATCGACAGGAGTACACAGATGGCCGTGGACGGGGACCCAGGCGTGTCAGAGGTGAAACAAGAGTCCTGGACAAAATGGATACCACGTGATGAGACGCGCGTTAAGCTGGGGCCAAGCTTAGCCAAACATGACACCGCAAGGTCCTAGCAAGGAAAAGGTGCATTGCTTAAGGCGGGTTCTCCGACGGATAAGAAGGGTGTTTATAACTGTTACTGTAACATGGTAGCCACTAGGCACATAACCTCGTGTGTTCTCTCCTTGCTTCAAAACTTGACGATAATTCCAAGATAATTCCTGAAACTCTGGGACAAAACGCGCCTTTTATTTTAATATACTGGGGCCCGACGGAGACAAACACAAAAGGATTTTGAAGAGAAAAAAATAGTGGAGACCCGTTAAATTTGGCTACCTGAGGCCTTTGATGTACAAGGGCTTAAAGTTGAGGTTCGTACGATGCACAGTTGTATATCACTGGGGGCAGAGCCCCACGCATGTCGAAACGACATGCGTTGTAGCACATACAAGCGACATGTGTGGGGCTCTGCCCCCAGTGTATGTCGAATTGGCCAGTGTACGCTGAAGGTGAGTTCGGGGGATTGAACGTTGTGGCCTGATATTACGAAGGTAACTGAATCAGGGGATCTACAATCGACGTGACTGAGACAGAGTCCGGAGCGGGGGAAATCAGCAAGGAAGGAATCTAAAAAAACTTTCTCTCAAACCACCATGACCAGGTGGGAGTCGAACCCACATTCCCCTGGGTGAATCTACTGTTGAGTTACTCGGACTTCAATAATAGTGCCGTTCAAATATCTCCTACTCGGCCTCCTACTCATTCCTAAGTTACTCATCGTCCTGAATCAAGTAGGAGCATGAGTAGGAGGTCGAGTAGGACCCCGAGAAGGAGTTTCAGAGCCCCTTTTTGCAAAAAAATCTCCTACTCGTGCTCCTACTCCCTCTCCTACTTCCATTTTGAGTGTGTTTTGGCGTTTTTTAGAGTAGGAAAGTCTTCCTACTTTTCTCCTACTTGTAAAACGGCTGGGGGTGGGTTTCAAATATGCTCCTACCAATCTCCTACTTGTTCTCCTACTGTGTCCATTTTTGCTATTTTACAGTCAAAAGTGCAAGTAGGAGACAAGTAGGAGGTGCAGTAGGAGGCCGAGTAGGACAAATTTACTAGTTGTACTAGGACAAATTTTAGTATTAAGAGCGCGCCGGCTTCGCGGTCCCGGCACTTCGACCAAGTCACTGCAGCGGTGCCTTTGGGAGCCGTCGGAAACGCGTGGTCGGAGTTTAAAGGCTTCAGACACGCTCAATTTTATAAAGAGAGAGATAGGAAAGGGACGTCAAATCAAAAAGGACATGGATATCCGGCTTAAGCCCGGGGTGGGAGTCGAACCCACATTTCCTCCGATGTACATTTCTTTGTTGGGGAATCACAAATGAAGTGGAGGTCATCTACCATTGATGTACCCGGACTTATCGTTAGCTGAATTGCAAACGAGTAGGAGGATCGAAGAGCGCGAAGAATCCAACTAAGTTCAGGCCTCGAGTTGATTTTCTTTTATTCATGTGGTTGAAATTAAAAACTTGACCCAACGGGCCAAGTTGAAATCGGCCAGCATTATCAGCCTACTGGTGAGCCGTCTACTAGACTAGAGGATCTTTGATTGTGTCGGTTGATCTGACTCATCTGAGTCCCGCCCGAAGTGCAGAGTGTAACAATGCGGAGCGAATCGGAAGAGAGATGGCGCGAGGTGGAAAAGGAGTTGAATGGATAAAAAAAAATTGCACGCTTCATCGGCAGCACCCGCGGCGGGAGTCGAACCCACATTACTGTACTATTTCAACCAAATGATCACACCATGTCACCTGTCACCGAAGATGTTCATTTTTCTAGGTGTTCATTTCTCGGCAATCACGCCAAATTCCCATAAATGGGCATCCGGCAGCTGCCGGATCAAATATTTTGGCGTTTTTGAGGCCTATTTGGGCGGCAAATTCAGTTTGTCACCGTCACCTATCCCAAAACTGTTCATTTCACGACTCTCCGTCACCCGTCACCTGAACATTTGGTCGAAATAGTACAGTACCGCAGGTGAGTTTTAGTGATAGAACCTCCTACGCGGAGGGTACTTGCATAGCGATTCTGAATTTCGGTGAAGGGTCGAAGGAACGAACTCGAGAGCTCAAAGACAGAGTATCACCTCGCCGTTAGAGTCGTGACGATGCGGAGTCGTGGATCAGGCAGGCTGTAATAGAAATGGGCTTCGCGCGCTGCCGAAGCATATGAGAAATATGCTGTCTAGCAGCTAGCGAATAGATCTGGTTCAAGAATCCCTATAAAACAGCTAACGCTCACCGCGAACACTACCAAACAGCCGAATAGTAAGCGCGAGACTTTACTAGACATGATCTACGGAATATCTCGTAGGTCTTAGGACTGCGTGCTAAGCATGTACCTGATAATCAAGGCACACACTGTAGCTCAGTGGTAGAGTTCCCAGTAGAAGGCTGGCACTTCAAGTGGTGATGTATTGCAAAGGTAAGGTAAGATTGTCTCCACAAGGCGGGAAGACTCCCTTATATACATAGAACTATTCTAAATATGGTAAATGACTCAAGTGGAGTCATAGGGCCATGACTCCCCAGCCCGAAGCAAGCCCGAGCCAATGCCCGAGGTCATGCCCGAGGCAGCGCACCGCAAAGTGCGACGCGTTGGATGTTGAACATGGCTGTGCTGCAACCGTGAGAGTTCATGGAGGGTAATTGATCGAGAAAGGCCAATATCCATCACACAGGCCCCAATGTGAAAGCCGAGGGTAGGAGATGCGGATGGTACTACATGACGGGGGGGCCCGACCACGGGATGTTCGGCCGGTTTCAGGTAACGGAAGAGAAAGAGTCCTCGTTATTAGCTCTATATCTGGGGTGAGTGTCGAACCCACATTTCCTGTCCTTTGATCAAGCACGTAAGGTAGGAGTTAAAGATCACAGATGTTGAAGATAATTTGCCGGTGATGTACATACCTGATCGAAGGCTTCGTGAAGAACCCGGGAAAGCACAGGCCTCTGAGAAACCATGAACGCGGCTGACTGGCATTTTGAAGCTGTGCGGGGAGAAACGGAGTCGGAACTTAGGGGGAGGCGAACCCATGGCCATTTGTTTGATATATTGGAACGCGAAAGCCCAGACGGAGGCTATCCTGGACCAAAGATGGGACCAGGTCAAGTCGGGCGGCATCCGACGCAAGAGCGGAGAGGGAGACAAGACAGATGGAATGTACGGGGAGGGGTGGATGTGGAAAGGAAGGAGGCGCACAAGCAGGGAGGAGGGAAGTCGAAGAGGAAGGGGGAAAATGATACTTCCGTGCGCATACACCCGAGGTGGGATTCGAACCCACATATCCATCTGTGGATGCAGATTTCAGCGGCTGTCCACCGTTGATGGATTCGGGCTTGTGTGGGACGAGGAGGGTAGGTTGTTGGGGGAGGTTTTCAGCAACTCTGAGTTCGAGAGAGAGGAGTGTATCAGTCCCAACAATCCGAATTTTTGAGACAATGAACGCACAACCCGTGAACAACGGGGTTGACAATGAGATTAGTTGGAGAACGGTTCGAATCGTTGGATGGACCGAAGTGGAAGCGGAAGCTATTTGTGGGTGAGACTGTTCAAGCTTCAAGATCAAGTTCAGAGCAAAGAGTCCGGATAAAGAGGCTAAATTTACATCGTACAGAGCGATAGTTGGGAAGTCAGAACGGTGAATGTGATACGGCTTTGAGCGGATCCAAACGTTGAAGAATTGCCTGGAGACGTTTACGCCTGTAGTAAATAAACCGAGGGGAATTTTGTGAAGGAAGACAGTGCCAATAGCGAAGCCGAGTTCGGGAACAGTTAGAGGAAGGAAAAGAATTCAAAGCCAAAAAGCGCATTTTAGTAGCTGCGCATGCTCTAATAGGCCCGGGATGGGAGTCGAACCCACGTTTCCTCCGAAGAAATTTGTCGAGGCCATGTTATGATTTCAGAGGCAATCTGCCGTTGATGTACCCGGGCTTGCAAGGTACGTTGAGCGGAGGTGATTGTAGCCGGTTTTCAGCTTTTCAAAAGTTCGTACAGAGTTCGTATGCTAAAGAGAAGTGTGTCGGCGATCCTCGGAGATCGATCTGATTTGAGATAAGGCACGCCGAGCCCGACGAGAACTCGCTGGACAGCGGACACGTTGTTCGGGCGTGCTAGTCGCCCTCCTCCCGCCACTCCTGCACGCTGCACAGGCACCCTCGCCGTCCGAGTCTAAAGAAATACTCATCGCCGCGGCCTTGATCATTTCCGTCACTGATGGCAGTGATCGTTTCACACCTTCGACACATCACGCTTTCTCTTCCATCACCAAAAGCGGAGAGACCTCGCAAGGCCAGGCCCCCGGACACTACCTTTGAGCCCTGTCCGCTTTTTTCCAAATTTTCTAATTGATTTACTCTATGAAATCCGGTCATAGACCGTTGATTTACTCTATTCCGGACGGGGCTCTTATAAAATACCAATTTCGCGCTCCAGGCCTTATTTTTTTTGCTCCCAGCCCTCCGCAGGCGCTTTCTGGCTACCCCGTGCGTCCAGTGAGAAAATTTGCGGCATGCCATTGTCTGATGATTGGTGCTCATTGCTGCTGTTTAACATCACCACCGGAACCCTCGGCCGTGCTTGCGCCCTATATGCGCTCAAAAAATTTTCTCACGCACAGCGCGATTTACTCTATGGCGGACAGACACCACCCCTTTCAAGGCTGATTTACTCTATATAGCGGACAGAGGTAGGCCTTTTTTTGGCCGCTGATTTACTCTATCGCGGACAGGGCTCAAAGGTAGTGTCCGGGGGCCTGCAAGGCCCTCCCAATTAGTCTCGGACCATCCTCTCCCGACATCCCAATATGGGAACCCTGTCGTGGGAGTCTGGGCCAAAGCTGGCTAAATAGCCGTACCATTGCGCTATCAAAAATCCGGTGTTTTCCGGCATTTCCCGTATCTGTTACTTTGGCCTATGTAAGTGGTTGTACTTCAAACCTTGGAGGCATAGTCATTTCTTTTCATCCTTTGACATATTCTGAGTGTTCAGAACTGTGCTATGGTTTGTGAACAAGTCAAAATGGACGCGATTCGGTCCTCCAAGTAACCGGCAGCACTGCCACACTCAGCCTCCACCCAAATTTTGGGAGTCGCCTCACCTCTGCTGAGTGAACTTGGAGATATTCTGAGGAGGCAGAAAGTATTTATTTACTCTATTCAACAACTTTCTCTCTCAGGTATAGCCAAAAGGAGCTGGAAAGTGGTAGAACAAGCACTGAAAAATCAGAGAATTGATAGCGCAATGATACGGTTATTTAGCCGACTTTGGCCCAGACTCTCACGACAGGGTTCCCATATTGGGATGTCGGGAGAGGATGGTCCGAGACTACCTCCCAATGCCCTTGCAAGGGGCCCGATCCCTTCCGAGGGGTTTCGAGGCCTGTACATTCCTTCCAAGGGTCCCACAAGTATCAAGTGAAATCCATGATGCCATGCGAGGGTTTTCAAGGCTAGATGGGCCTCGCGTGGCCTTGACGTACCTCGCATGGCCTCGAGAGCCTCGCAAGGTAATTCCACGGCTTCCACTGCATTGGCAGTAACTTGTAGACACTCGAAAATAATGACAAAAAAATCAATTAATTCTAAGTACAACAGAGAACGATCTAGTGGTACAAAAATGCGTGTGAGTCGATGCGATCCACTGTACAGAACAGAGTCAGCAGTGTGAGCGATACAACGTAAGATGACTTACAGTGCGAATGGGAGCCAGGTCCGGGGAGCGTTGAATGCGATACAGATGCCTGCGTAAGAGCAGGTCAGCGAGGAACACGAGGAAGGAAATCACGTACGAACGGTGGGTCTGAGCAAAGAAAAGTGCGATTAACTACAACAAAAAAAAGAGTCAGTGAGAAAATGGATTCGAGGCATGTTGACTTTGAGGATCGTCGTCAGCGAGAGTCTGGACGGGGAATTAGCAAGTAGAGGACAGCACCAATAGATATTGCTTACCTTAGTCGTATGTCCATGTGTTCTAATGAACAAAGATCAGACGAGGAGTAGAATCTTGGAAGGCAAGGGGCACACAGAGAGTAAACAATCTGAGACAAGAGGAAGATGTGAGTCGCCGAACGCATCCGGGAGAGAGAAAAAGGCTTACCTAGTTTGATGCAGAACCAGTGGCACGGCGAGCTGCACGACTGGTTAAAATCTCAGCAGAGGCATTGGGCGCGGCCTCCTCGGCGGGGCGAGAGGGGTCGGTGGCGTCTCCGAACACAATACTGAAGAAGACTGGTGAGCGTAAATCATAACAACGAAGCAACTTACCGTTCGTTCCACTTGAGCGTCTCTGCCGTATATTCGCTCGCGTCGTGGGGAGGGGCGTAGTGCGCTGGGGCGGCCAACGTGCGGGCGGGTCGACGGACGGGGGAGCTTGACCCGAGGCGGTCGAAAAATCTCGGGAGCATAGCATGGGATTCGGGTATCGTGTAACTGGGAACTCACTCTGTTCTAAGGGCGTCCGTCGCCCTTGTAGCGAGTTCATCGTCGGCATCGGGGGACCTGAGAGGGAGAAAACAATGAGTGGAAATAATATGCGCGTAAATAACGACGCACGGAGGATTCGAGGTCCCGCTAAGTGTCTTGGGAGCTCTGAGACGATGTTAGTCAAGAAATTGCGGGTAAATATGCACGCACGGAGGATTTGACGCCGCGGCAAGTAAATCGGAAGACCTGCGAAGTGAATTAGTCGAAGATATGGCCGGTTATAGTGCACGTACGAGGTGTTTGGGGATGTGGGGGTGAGCGTGTCGGGAGACCTGATAGGGAATAAGAATTAGTGGGATAGTGTGTAAGGATACAACGCACAAGATGTTGCGGGCGGAAGGGAGCGTGTCGGGAGTCCTGAGGAGAAAAAACGGAATCAGTCGAATATATGCGCGTCAATAATGCACGCACGAGGTGTTGAGGGCCGCGGAGGTGAGCTGGAGCGACGGGAGTATAATGTGTTATATCCATGGCAGAATAAAGTAATGCCACATCGGATGGGTCAAACCACGGTCCGATTTGCTTTCGTTCTTGAGGATCGGTGGAACCAGGGAGTCTTCGACGGATCTGGAAGCAGACAGTTGACGCAGTGATTCAGGCCCCCAGTGTCGGCAGTACGCGCACTCGTGGAGGCGGTTCGCATCTGGAGAGACATGTAGCAACAAGCCTCGAACGATAAGCAAAATCACGCACGACTCGGACTTTGACGAGCTTGTTCCACGGGTCCGGCTTCTCGGGGATGTCTAGATATAGCTGCTTGACGACGTCTACAGGGTCTGGGGCGGTGGTGAATAGCTTGTCGAACGCCTTGACAGCGCGTTGACTGGGTCTTGCACCTTCCCGCCGCGACGACTTCATCGTATTTGCGTTTCAACTTGAATGGAGGTGGGAGAGTAGCAACCGTAGGGACGGATGTATCTGAGTCGGGGGGAGGAGGTAGAGGAGGAGACATCAGTGGACATGATGGTAGAGAGCAAAGCGGGTCTCTTTAAAGGCGTCACGAATCACGTGATCCGTGACAGACGCGTATTAGTACGCGAATCCTGCGCGACGCTTGCAAGTTGGGCAATATCTGATGCTGCCTGTGAGATAGAAACGATAAAAAAGTCCATGGATTATTTAATTTGGCCTTACTTCCTCGACAAAAATTCCCCGGTCAGCAGAGATACTATATAAGAGTTGTTCAAAGCAGCAGTTGACTCAAAGCGCGCACGTTGTACTGAGCGGCCAGGCGGAATCACGAAGGCGTGATGCATTTTTGGCTGAGCAAGACTATGACGTTCACTTTGCACATTTATTCCCGCACCACATTTTTTTTTCAACGCACCACATTTTCTGCCATTGATAGGTGTTTCGGTCGATGCCGGGTGATCGGATCAGCGTGCTGATGTTTCCACGCGTTCCGGCGCCGGCACACACACGGCAGTCCATGAATTATGAGTACAATGAATTATTGTGCCGCGCTCGCCGTACATCAGGTTAGGGTTGTAATTTATTCCGAGGGAATATACAACACGCTGTAAACAGGGTATCTATAAACCCGCTTATAAACTGGCCAGCTAGCGCACCCAAAACACGAATTTTTCTGATTTTCGGCATCCTGAGCCCATGGCGGCCTACCCACAGCCTTATACATGTTCCTTATTCACTGTGATTAGTCTGAGAGGCTCCCGATGGTATCTTTGCCTGCGAGGAACTCTTACCCGTTAACAAATTAGTTATCAAATATCAATTTCATTGTGGTAGTTCAAGTGTCTCCGAGGGAACTGATCTTACAAGTCTCAAAGACTGGGATCAAGGGGATAATAGTACTTTACCTGCTCCCCGGCAAGCTCCGAAGATAAAAAACCGGGCCTTTCGTCCGACCGATTTAAAAATGAGTTTATTAGTAAACACCTGTTTATAAACTGGATTAAGGACCTACTACACCCACCAGTAGCATATCACATCAGCAGCGATACTTACAGCCTTTGTATGGAACCTCTTCCGTACGGAAGAATCAGCTATACGGTTGGCGGGAGTTCGAGTTTCGACGCGTCCAATCGGTTTGGCTATGTGTACGTGGTTGGTACGTGGCGACGCGACGGAATACGTGGAAACATCAGCACGTGTATTGATCTGATCACGCGGCATCGGCCGAAATACCCAATCAGAAAATGTTATGCGCTCGGAAGACAGCTAAAAGTGTGGTGCACATCAAGAAAATGTGGTGCGCATCGAGAAAGTGTGGTGCGGGAATAAATGTGCAAAGTGAACGCCATACAAGAGGTGATATTGTCTCACTATGCTTTTATTGCCGATATTGCTCCCACAGATATGGCAGAAGGCCATCAACCAAGAAATAAATGCAAGGGAAGTTTTCAGTTTCATGCAAAGAATCGATGATAGCCGCCAGAGGAGAGGTGGAGAGAAGAGGCTGCGTCGTTCTGACGCTCGGAAACGGCGTTGTGGCGGAGCGGTGCAAGGACTTATCGCGTCTTGAGAGGGCCGTGCGGGGCGATACGAGAGCTGGTAGATCCTTGAGTGGCCTAGGAAAGACCTAGTGAGGTCCTTGGAAGACGCTTCCGAGGCCTCGATCATCCTTGATGGCACTTGTCAAAGTCACGAGGCCTCGCGAGCGTCGGACACTTTTGGTGATGTCTCTCCCCGAAAAGATTCTCTGTCGTTTGATTTCGCTCGATGCCGACGCTCTTCCCGTCCCGCTGCTGGCGTCCATCCATACCCTCAAAAGACGATTTCATCAGATAGCAGAATGGGAATCGAGCCTTGAACTAAGCTGAGCAGCCAGAAATACAACATACATAAAGCGCGCGTTTCAGCGACCTCTTCCCCGGTTTCTCAACAGGCGCCTTCGACACCTCACCCTCGGCACCTCCTACGACGCCTCCACACGTACACCGATATCCCCGGCTCGTACTCCGCGCAAATCCTTCCGTCTCCGCCGCCGTGTCGTTCCGTCGACCGCGCAGAGCACCTGCGCCCGCTGTCCAACTTTACATCCTCTGGTCCTCGATTGGCCGCCTCCTTCCGTCCTTTCCCCCTCGTTTCCCCTCTTCCGACCTAATTGGTTCTTCCATAAGCCTCATTCTCGAGTCCCCGGTCCGCCGTCTCGCCATCTGATCTCCCATTTCCTGGCCCGGTCTCGTTGTCTTTGAACACCTGCCAGCGTCGTGTTCTCTCTGCCACCAAAGTCCTCGAGACCGCAGTCAAGGCGAGATCCCATTGATCCAGTTCACCTCAACTCGACCTGGAAAAGTGGTGTAAATTTTTTCTGAGCTTGCACTTGTTGTGAATTCTGTGAATGCAATATGGCGAACCCCGGAACGGACAGGATGGAGGGCAATGGTGATCAGGGGCTCTGCCGGACTGACATTTTGTGTGAGGTGAGGTTTCCGTCAATGTAAAACTAGCCGTTGAAGTCTGTGGATCCATTTGTGCACCTGGGGTAAAAAGAGGATGAAAATTAAATGCAACAGCATACTGTACGACGGCGAGGTAAAGAGCCGCACAGTTTTAGATTTAGGGGAATATATTTCGACAATGTCTTGAGTACGTTCTATGAAGATCGGGTCCACTGGCTGTGATTCTAAGGTGGGTAAGCAACGGATTTCGACATTCTGTCTGGCTCATTAGTAAATTATCTTCCCATAGACCATCGCGGTTGAAGGCATTGTATCAATTTGTCCATGAATACAATCGCCCAGCAGGCTATCAAAGTCGCCCTCATACTTCCAGTCCTCCCCACGGATCTCCAATACAACATCTGCAGAATGGTTAGAAACCGTTGACATCCCCAGCAGTATTCCCGATTTCCTGAGCCCCAGTCAAATTCACAAATAAAGAAATATTCTGCCGGCCGCACCTTCGGGAAGTTGGTGCTACTCAAATCACCTGTGGTTTCAGTTATCCTGTGCATTTGAACGACCACACTCTGGCGACAGAATCAGAGAGAATGTCTGAAATCAACGATGGAGGTTCCCTCACGCGGTTCCTGATATCGTTAGAGCCCAGGGAAATTACATTATCTTGCTTCCCAGAGCGCAGTTTTTGGCGACTATTCAATCTGGAAACGTGTAAGTTTCCTGTATCAGTACCGCCGTTACTAGACTAACGAGGCAAGCATCGAGTTGGAAAATACTGTTGTAATCACATGGTCAGTTCCATTCTGGATAAAATCAAACAGAGGCATCCTACATTTCGGTTGAATCAGATAAAACGGCATCCACGCCACTAGATAAGACAGACGTCATCATTTTAAGATACATGGAAAGTTCAAGATGGAACTTCACGATCGTTGCGGGCCAAAAACTGTGATTGAAGTTGGAGAAAGTACTCAAAATAAAAGGTTGTCAAAGACCTACGAGGGTAAGTTGCATGATTCCTGCAAGACTAGGACGGGAGGGAGTAGGTGCTAGGACGTGCATTCCCTGGATATCTTACCTGGTGATAGCCGTTGTCTCTGGTTTTCCGGCAACACGAAATGGTCAACTCTAGGCAGGAATGATGCAGGGCCACTCACCGACGGTCCATAGAATAAGGGTGTCCACCATTACGCGTGTCCTACCAGTGTTGAAAACATCAAGTTGGAATCACATCCAATTCTCCTGGAACGCGACGCACTGCCTGAATTGAGCTCCACTCTGTCGCATGTTCCATAGCAGATAACACAACGTTGCTGCAGTAATGATGTCCACCGAGGGACCAAGAGCAGCGACGGTCATGAACGTCCAGCGTGCCTTGCCGGCAGACTGTAAAACAGAAAATCCCGACGAATTCCAGAAGATGTCCAGGAGAGAAATTCCAAATGCAAAGCGCAAACACGTTAAAAGAGAGCAGATAACTGTTATTGTCCAGCGCCCGGATAAAGCCCGGATTCGAGAGGCAAAAAAGGTCTGAAAATCAGCCAAAGTCAATCGCGGCCATGCTTCCGGGAAATACACAAATTAACCTGAACCAATGGAAGGATGATTGCGGTGAAGAAGATCGACACGTCAAGTGAACGAGGAGGATTTGCAAGATGTCCGGGTTGTCCATAGAAAGTGACAGTCATTGTGTACAACTGCCACGGTGGTTCAGTTTGACTTCGGAATGACAGTTACGGACTTACCCCATGCCAGACACAGATGGTGTGTCCAAGTTCCAAAAACCTGTAAGCATCCAATTATTGAATAACCGTGCGTGATTTTCACACATCACCGACCAGAGGATGGCGACCTGGAGCCAATTCAATGGAGAGGACGGCACATTGTTCAAATGGAATTACCGCAGCTTTCAAGAGTTTGTTGTCATTTGGGTATTGTCGATAATAGTTGAATGTCTGCAGGGTCTCAATTCCGAAGAGGAAGGTTCCAAGAATTGCACCGATTTCAGTGGCACCAAGAGTTCCATCGAGAGGCGGAATATCCGAGGGGAGTGACATGGGGCTCAGTGAACGAAGATGGAGCAGAAGCTGGTACTTAAATATGCTTGTGTTTACTCACAAGCCAAAACTACACCAGATTTGTGTTTACTCCGAGTCTGAGCCACAACGGTGAACCACGAGAAGATCAAGAACAGAGAAATCGTCCGACCATTCGGCGGCCATCTTGTAACTGACAACGGCCAACTGTGCTTACGGCGTTCTGTGGTGACCGAATATATTCATGAAGAAAAAAATACCCCGGATCTAGGATTATGTTACTGCCACCAGCTACAGAGATGCAGTGAACAGACCAACGGGCCGCTATCTGGTTCCTGGCAACGGCTTTTGTCGCTCCGTGATATTGGTCTAGAAGGCAAAAATGACCGCATGTGGACTGAGGGATACGGGAGACGATTTGTACCGACGGGACATCAGCTTCCAACGGGTTTCGAGGCCACGAAGACGGGGACCTACATGCTAGGGATGTCCACTGTCCCTAAACGGCGACGGCCATCAAATCCCAGACACAAGACGGCGACGATCCGCCACAATTGCGGCCGTATTTTCCGACTTCTAGGCTTTGAGGCGGTACGGGACGGCAAAAAAACGGCCATCAACCGCTGAATAACGGGAAGCTGTCCCGGTAGTACATACCCCAGTCCGAGCGTACGGATAGATGGTGATTTTATTTATTCTATTTTTATTTTATTTTCGTTGTGAATCTGGCCGGAATCCAAAAGTGATAAGTTTGGGTTGCATGCTGTATCCAAATCAAGGCTGAGGGTTGGATTATCCTCCAGCGAAAATGCTTGTTCAGGATTCGGTGCGGGGGTGTCGTAAAACTTGGCGGGCATTCACTTAATTGAACGCGAGCGAATGGTCACACCAGCACGCTGCACGGATGGCGTTTTCTGTTTGTAGGACAGGAGCTGCCAGGAAATGCGATGATGCCTAAAGTTTCAAGACCCAGGATAAGACTCAGGATAATAGATTGCTCAGCTAGGTCGCCTTTCGGAACGTGCCGAGTTGTAGCACTAAGTATATCCGGCCTCCACTGGAAATGTACTACTGCTACACCACAGCCCACACACCCAGTCCGCTGATAAATAAACGTCCGCTGATAAATAAAGAGACACGATATCAGACATCTGTCAGACAACGAAGCTGTGTGTGTTTGGAGAAGAAGATAATTTGATAGGTGGGTATTTCGAAAACCCTTCCGACAGCCGTTTCCACGCATCAGTTTCAGAAAGTGTAGACCGCGCCTATGAGAATGAGACGCTCGCGCTTCTACCCACATTTCCATTTTTTTTGTTCAACATTCTCCTTGTGTCAACTCAAAATTGGCCGGAAGTTATAACATTCAGTTACGCGACATCTAAATGATCAAAAGGTTCCTCGGCATTAGCTTGTCAACATCTCCCGCAAACACTCCAAACGGTCATTTCTGTAAACATCCATAAGACCTGCGCACCACGATCTAGATCCAAGTGACACTTACATACATGGCCGCAATCTCCTGGGCATACAAGTTAACCGCTGCCGTGCGGGATACTGTTGCTTTGATAACGGTTCGCGGCAAGGGCTTGTCAGGAGAAGCGAACATAATCATGTCCTTCTGAATCCGGCTGAAAGCCGGAGCAGTCTCGTTAGCCTCCACAACAATAGACCTACACATTGGGTATGTTCAACTCAGTTTTAAAACAGTGCTGTACATACCAGATCTTGTTTCTCAGTTCTGAGACAACTGTTGGGTTCTTGGCATCGACTTGGAGAGTTGGGGTCGGTTGAATTAGGATACCAGGCTTTTCTTGTCCGTGGCCGAACATTACTGCGGCTGCCACACTGCTTGACCTTAGGTTTTTGATACTTCGGAGAAATATGGGGAACATACTGTGGACTGCTTACTACAGTGTCCTCCATGAGAGCGGGCGTTATCATTTCGCCAGAGAGCAGGACGATAACGTCGTCGAGGCGGCCAATCCTACGTGCAAGTCAAGACCAATGGCTATGTGACGCGAGATTGGAACATACAGTTTCCATAAGTGTTCCTTGTCAGGATGGCGTACCCAAAGGTCCGAGGTTGCATATCCCTTGACGTCCTCCAGGTTTTGAGCGCTCACTTGGTGATTCTCCCATGTCTAGATATATTTCAAGTCAGATAATGACACGAGGATAAGGATATCTCGTACAAGAATCTGGCATTCAAATATGTCCCCGCCTTTGGGAACCCAACGCACTCTGACTTGATCAGTGAAGCGCAACCATTCCCACTCTTGCTCGTCGCCTGGGAGCGGAATCAAGGCAGAAATTGCCCCAAACTCGGTCCCTGCATATAAGGCACGAAGATTGACACCAGAATTTACTAATTTGTCGCCCAAGGGTTTAGGAAGTAGTCCCCCACCGAAAAGCTGAAGCCGAATCAACAACAATGAATGACCCCGGAAACTGCTAGGACTTACCACCAGATTCAACGTTTTCAGATACGCAATCGACTCGGGCGACTTTGCCCAGACAGCTAATAACGTGGGAACCGTCAGAACCGATTTACAATTTGTTTTGCGTGCGAATTGCAAGATATTGTCTGGTGATGCCTGTATGGGCACCATCTCTGAAGATGATGTAGTAGGCGGGAAGACAGCAACGATGACACCACCATACAGTGGCTGGAGCAATTGGCAAAAGAGCCCCGACAGTGCGAATGGGAGCAGTCCCATGGTTCCAATAGCAAAGGGAGAAGTAATATAATGGTGAATGTCCGTAACAAACGCTGATTACCGGCCGGGTTAGCAAACTGAACCTAAAGCCACAACGAGGAACATACCGAATCGAGACCAGTGCAAAAGAGTTCGGTGGGTGTGGGCGATGGGTTTTGGAAATCCAGTAGTCCCCGATGAATGTAGATACAGGCCTATGTCGTCCAGGGATGTTTCATCGGCAGTCGAAACATATACGGGACATCCGGAATTTGTTTCAGAGCCCAAGTTGGGATAGAGCTGGGAGAGAGACGGAAGTTCTTCGATAGCAAGGACAAAACCCGGGTCTGAGTGTCGGAGTTCGTCTTGAATTCCGCGCAAGAGAGGGGCGAGAGTGACGGAAGTGGTCAACAACCTATGACAGGAAGATTTGCGAAGCAACTGGGCAGCGGCGGGAGCAGATAGCCACTGGCAAATCGGAAATGGCTGCGGAGAGTTAGCCTACCTCGCAGGTCAACCAAGGAAAGGAAAAACATACGATGCACTTCGCAGTCATGAGGCCGGCCACGGCGGCATGATAAACAATTGTGTCCGCCAATGCAAGAACTGCTACAACCTCCCCGTCTGCGTCTTCCCGATTCGGACGAACAAGCTGTGCCGCACGATGCGTGGCCCACGCAAATTCCAAATGGGTGATGGTAACTATGTCCGTGGATGGATGTGGCGACGCGAAAACATAAAACGGTGCGTCGGGCTTGGTCTCGGAGTTCTTCGCAATGATATCGGGCAGGAGCATTGTAGGGCTTGGTCCAGCTGGAATTTGATAGCGCGAGGAAAGCCGGACCCACATTAAATGAGCGAAGCCGTGGGCCAACTACATGATTGGACAACAAAAATGGGAGCCATCTCGGCAACAAGACCTCTACCTGCGAATAGAATTGACTGCCACGTATGAAAGTCAACCATCTTAGGCAAATCTAAAACCCCGCGCTAAGGTTACATACCGTGTCTTAGCATCGTATTGAAAGTTGACTGTTCGGGTGAAGCTGGGCGGGTATCCGCTCGCCATTATCAGCACACAATAGCCACTGCATTTCTTCCATTCTCTGATACCGCGGGGTCTCTGCAGATGTCGGCTAAGCATGTATCCATTTCCGGAGCGGTGAATCCATATTGGGCTGTGGCCGATGCTCACATTATTCGGCGGAGCTTGGGGCCTTGGGAAAAGCTGGCCGAATTGTGGGTTGGCCGCCCAGTTCTTGCATCGGAAGCAGGCTTCCCGACCTTCGTTATCGGGCGGTGTCCGGGCGGCCATCCGCTAGCGCATTGTATTGGACCCACACAATTTCGAAGCATACAACTTGCAAATAACTAAGGTGCACACCATCAACTCACCTGATGTGCCGGACCTCGGCCGCAGTGCTCCTATTATCTCCGGCGAAGGGTGGGGTTGACATTCCTGGTTTGTGGGCGCCCGGTCCATGCGCCGCAAAACCAAGTATCCGGTCTCTATTTCTAGGCTCATTGCATATTGTGTAAGGCACCAACCATTTCCGTTTATAGACATTTTTCCATTTAGTTTGCCCTAGGTTGTAAACGGTAAACGAATAAGTAGTAAACAAACGATTTAAATGGTTCATAATATTCACTTACCTGCTGTGCATCAGGTATCAACTTTCCAGAGACCTGGATGCTTCTGGGAGTTCATAAACTGGACACAAATTATGGAGCCTCGGAAAAAGGACTCATTAGGGACCGTACGCGGCTCAAATCACAATGGAGAAACATTTGATGCGGTTGATTGATGCGCCTTAGGTGATGGCGGGCCACCGCCGCTCCGCTGATCTCACCGTAAGACTGGAGAGGTTTAGACCATGAACCTAGTGAACTAGATTGTCAATCCAAGGTAAATTCTGCTCATACACCCCGCAAGACCTCACAATGAGTTCCCCCTTGAAATGATGTTTATAAACTGGGTTACAATAAACTGTTTTAGAACGTTTGAATACCGTTTCCGTTTAATTTTCCCAGATGCTTAAATACAAAGTAAATGGTTGAAACCTTGTGTAATATCATGTGCATGATCCCCACAGCTCCTTGAAACCAAGAGACATTTCAGAATACCGGTGGTAGATACATAACTTGAGCTCTAATCCAAGGTGCAACTAGAACCTGCGGTTGCTGTTTCAGACAAGATACTCAGTCACGGAAAGGTCATCCTCAGGGCTGCCTCTATGTCACCAATGATATCCGCCACCGACTCTATTCCAACAGAAAGCTACAAGTCGAGTGAGGTAGCGTCCGCAATTTTCATAACACGCGAACATACACGAATGAGACCGGGAGTCACACCACTGGAAACCCGCTCGTCCTCGGTGAGTTGAGCCTGCACAGTAACGAACGGCAGAATAACCAAGGTCTTCGCGTCACCTGCTCTCCCTTCTCAGTTCCAGTTCTCGATCACAAACTTTGATACTAACCAACGTTTGCTAGATGCGACGCGAGCCGGAGGTTTTGTAGGAATGTGATGGCGTCCTGGAGAGTTCCATCAACGCAAAAGGTGATGACTCCCCCATAGGAGTTGGGACGGAGGGTCTTCAACGCCAGCTGGTGCGATGGGTGATCGGAAAGGCCAAGGTAGCACACTGATTTAATGTTTGGGTGGCTAGAGAGATATCTATCATAGAATAAGCCTGAGTGAGGACATGAAATTGGAACTTGAACAGAACACACTGCGCTACGGCCAGGCTATTTTCACAATGTCTCTGAGCGCGCAAACTGAGTGTTTCGATTCCTTGCAAAATCAAAAAGGCCGACATCGCACTCAGACATGGGCCCGTGTCGCGAAGCAGCTAAATGACTTATTAGCCTCCTACGACTTACAGCTTACAGTTTGTATCACCTCGGCGCGAATGAACATCGCGAGCCCAGCAGGATAGAATTTCTCGGCAAAGATAGTCCCATCCTGACTGAGGCATGGTTCCGTCATGGATGGAAACTTGTCGGATTCACGCCAGTCGAACCTCCCTGTGTAAACCTTGATTAATATTTCGGCGAGGCGTGAGACAGATTGATCCACACCGGAGTCAATGAGGATTCCGCCGAGAGTTGTGCCGTGGCCTCCGAGCCATTTCGTGGCACTATGAACTGGTAATATTTGTTATAGTATCGTGCACAATAAACCCAAGCGGCTTACTGATGATATCCGCCCCGTGGTCGATTGGTTTGATTATATATCCTAAGCTGATGTCTGAAAATTATATGTTGGAGCAGGCAGCATGCACACCTCCCATGGCAAAAGTTCTAGAAAGAAATATGTATGAGTGAGTGGACCCGGGTTGGAGACAACGTACGAATCCACTATCAGGGGAATCCCATATTGGTGTGCAAGCTGCAAAAACATCAAGATATGATTGCATTGCAAAAGAATGGATAATTGCGTCGGCCATAGCCCTAATATCGGTGAGGGTCCCGTCAGAGTTGGTAATGATCTCAACGTAGATTGCCTTGGTCTTGTCGTCGATTTCGGTTTCGAAGTCTTTTACCTCGTAAGACATCACAAAGCGCGCAGTGACGCCATAATTTTTCAGCGTAGCTATGCATGGAATCAGCCACACGTACAAAATTGCCTACGATCACAAACTCTTGAAGAGGTTGTACGTCTGTGCCGGGTATCATCAGCCGAGAGGGTGATCTGATCAGGATCGCGAGCGCACCCCTCCATATAAACGCGAACTGATCATTTGTGCACAGTGAGCTGACATGACGCATGGGAAAGTGGATTTCTTTACGCAGTAACAATGTTGTCTCCACTATGCGCCACGGCCGAGATGGTGAGAGTGATTGCGGACTGTCCGGAAGAGGCAGCTACGGCCGCCACGCCACCCTCCAACAAGGCCATCCGATCCTCGAGGACACTCTAAAAATCCAGTATGTGTGTAAACAATGGCACCATATTTGACTGAAAGTTGAGTAACACACAACGGTGGGGTTCCCAACCCGGCTGTAAAGGTATCCAGGTGCCCTACGACGAATATTCACGAACCGACGACATTGTGAAAAGGATGGATACTTCATTGAGGCCAGATTTGCGCCGTGCTTTCGAAGCGTCAGAATGCGCAGGCCAAGAAACACCACATAACTATACCTCGACATCGTCAAAAACGTAACCGGCTGTCTGGAAAATAGGTACAGCACGGGCCTTGGTGTTCGGGTCTGGTTGTTGTCCACCGTGAAGCTGAAGTGTCTCGAACCCGGGTACTCTATAATCATGTCAGTTTCGGGAACTCGAAATGACCAGGAATCCTACGTATGCAAGTTGAGCGGCATCTGTAAGTAATCTAATGAATCAACGAGCGTTATGCTGAAAGGCATTAAATAGGCAGCTCCTATCCTCGTATCGGGTACATCTTCTGATAATTTCCCAGGTTGCGTTCATCTCAGTTCATCCGTCCCAATTTCGCGGAAATCAAAGTCAGGTACATGATTTCTCCAGTGTGGGGTCATGCCATCTGAATGTTTGACAACCGATTCACCGCAGTCCTCGGGACAGTTCTGATCTGGACCGCCTTCTGTGTGTGTGCATCAGTTTTCCACAACTATACCCCGTTTAATAGGAGGTCCTGGGGACTCCGCGTCTTCTACAGGAAATTCTGTCTGGAAAATTGAAACTACGTGTGTGACGATAGAAACACGTACTTAATGGTCGATTTTCAACCCATTTCAAATCAACGCACCATGTCTGGGATCGTACGTGTCCCTCCACACATTCAACGGAACATGTCACCAAGTTCTATTATAGCCGAGTTCAACGGATATTCTTGTCATCGGCGGAGGGCCCGCTGGCTCCTATGCTGCTGCTTCACTAGCCCGAGGTCAAGAAAACTAGCTTGTACTTTCCGTCCACCGCTGACCAATGGTATAGAGGGCTTCGAAGTTACCCTTCTTGAGCGGGACCATTTTCCAAGATACCACATCGGGGAATCTATGCTTCCTTCGTGCCGCCCATTTCTGCGCTTCATCGGCGCGGAGCAGAAGGTTATCGACTACGGGTTTTGCGTCAAGGTATGCCCCTCCCAAAATTCAATAGGCCATTCAATGATGTCGCGATATCGATAGGTTGGAGCTGCATTGAAATTCAACCAGACGAAGCGCGAAGGATGTCAGTCAGTTTCTTACACGTATTTCCCGAGACTAACATTCGGCTTAGACACCGATTTCATTAACCCCGATCCTAGCAAAGCCGCATGGAATGTGGTCAGAACAAATTCTCCGTAGCGCAGCTGTTTGCTAACGAAATGACCCAGACTCGGGCTGAATTCGACGAGATTCTGCTCAAAAATGCGGCAGATAACGGCGTCCGTGTCTGTCAAGGTGTTTCGGTCAATGAGATTGAATTCTCAACCGAGAACAACAAGCAGCCGGTGTGCGCCCAGTGGACGGCGGATACTGGGGCCACAGGCGAATTGAAATTCAATTGGCTTGTCGATGCCTCGGGTCGCAACGGTATCATGTCGACCAAGTATCTGAAAAATCGGAAGTTCAATAAAGGGCTGCGCAGTGTTGCCTTCTGGGGCTACTGGACGGGCGCAGGGATGTACGCCCCTGGCACCAGCCGTGAGAATGCTACCTGGCTCGAGGCTCTCACTGGTAAGTGGGCATACCGTTTTTATGCCTCGTACATTTATCCATTATCTTCAAAGATGAAACCGGTGAGTACGCCCGTTGATATAGCACCTCATATTTATCCGTCATTTCAGGCTGGGCTTGGTTCATACCTTTGCACGCTGGCCGGGTTTCCGTGGGAATCGTGCTCAAGGAAGATTCCAGCCGCCACAAAAAAGCGGGACTGTCCGGTCCTGAGGTGAATGCCCAACACTATCATAATCAGCTCAGACTCGTACCTGGGGTGTCACGCCTGTTGGGTAATGCCAAGTTCTTGGGGGAGGTAAAGTCCGCGGGAGACTATAGCTACTCCGCCTCCCAACACGCTGGTCCTAATTATCGCATCGCTGGAGACGCCGGAGGTTAGTTGTCATGTCCGTCGAGACGTTCCGGATTTACCCACTTTCTACGATCACAGCTTTTGTAGGAAGATTATCTTTCATGACCAAAAGTCGAATGACAGTTCACATAGATCGATCCATTCTTCTCCTCTGGCGTCCATCTCGCCTTTGGCGGAGGACTGTCCGCAGCGAGTTCGATTGCAGCGTCAATCCGCGGCCACTGCAGTGAGGAGGAAGCAATTCGGTTCCACAACGAGAAGATTGGCACCTCATACACCAGGTACAACCTCACCTAGCACGTGAGCCTCAGATCTGCAGAGCTGACTCTTCTTTCCGAAGATTCTTACTGGTCGTTCTCGGTGCATACCGCCAGATAACCTCTCAGACGGTGCCTGTTCTCTCGGACATTGACGAGGACAACTTTGACAGAGCTTTCGATTTCATTCGCCCTGGCAGGTTTACAGTTCATGTATGGCACTGGAACTAAATCGACGCACAGTTATCCAGGGAGCGGCGGACACGGACCCAACGGTCACGGAGGAGATGTTGCAGAGAACTATGGATTTCTGCGAGCATGCGCTTGGGCTTACTGATCCAGAGATGCATGCTGAAGTCGCAAAGCGGGTAGATCCCGCTCTGGTAGCGGACGATGGGCCCATTATGAGCCCCAAGGATGTTGCGGCTATTGCTGGCGAAGATGAGGAAGTTGAAGCGGTGCTGCGTCGCATCCAATCGCGTAAAGCTATCGAGGCCGTTCACTGGCAGCCTAACTTCCGCGGCGAGTCGTTCAATGGACTTTCAATTGTGCTCGAAAGAGGGAACTTGGGTCTCCAAAGAACTGCGGCACAAGGCTGAAATATGATGAGCTCGCTTCGAAGAACAATGCGTATATCCACGCTGTTACCCATATTATGACTTGAGTTGTTATGGTCTATATTAGTCTCTCTTGACAGACTCCCCCGCTCGTCCCCTGCTGAGGTCTATATTTGCTCGACTACTTAACACCGAAATCGCCGTGGAGCGGCGTAGACGGACCGCGTAGATGCAAACGTCATGTTTCGGGGGTGGTTGGTTCTCTTTTGAGGGGTTCGGCCAAGGAGATAAAGATCTGTGGAATAGGCCTGCATGTCCGAGTCGTTGGGAGATGCCAGTTAGTCACGTGGCAGTGCCAGAATGTCAAACGGTCGGCCGAGGCTCCGGTTCGGCACAGAATGATGGCTTTACGTTCATACATAATCCATTTATACCGAAAATAGCAATCGGACTCGAAATCATCGGATTCTCGAAGCCCGAACATCATCAATCCTCCCATGCCGTCGGGTTGCAGCAGTACATAATGAGTCTCCAAACCCACATCTATCAATATGGCGCCCCATCCGAAGCCCCAAACCACTGACTGCGACCTCAATGCTACTACCGTTGTATCAGACACCAAGCCCGAATTTGGTCACAGCGCAGAAGTTGTTACACCTACTCCGATTGCGTATGCTTTAACTGCACGACAAGCGTGGTGTACTTGTGGGTCCCAACTCAAAGATGAAAATTGACTGACTGAACTAACGAGAACCAGTGGTTGGGGCTTTCCTGTTCCAATTCTGTTCTTTGGGTCCGGTACGGTTCAAGGCCGTGAAAGCGGACAGTTTTCATGTATATTCCTTTCAGGTCCTAGCGTTCGGGGTATTCCAAGATTTTTACATCACCGATTTTTTGAAATCGTACTCGGCTTCGGATATCAGCTGGATTGGTAGTGTGCAGGTCTTCCTGGAATTGGGATGTGGGGCACTTGTTGGAAAACTGTTAGTCAACATCTTGACTCCCTCTCCGAGGATTCAACTCGATGTTTTCAGATACGATGCAGGACACTGTCGCGCTGCGCTTGTTGGAGGTTCGGCATTATTTTGCTTCAGGTGAACAAACTGAGCAGCGCCTTACTCCGATTACTTAAACTCTACCCAGTTTCTTTATGCTCTCGATTACTCAGGCAGGGAAATATTATCAGGTATTTCCATACATGATATCTTTCAGAGGTATTGAACCTCGTAAGGTTTTCCTCTCCCAAGGGTTGGGCATGGGAATGGGGCTGGCCCTAATATTTGTCCCCGTATCTACACTGGTTTCTCAACATTTCCGAGTTCGAAAAGCCCTAGCAATGGTCGGTTTTCCTTATGGATCCATTCCATTCCATAATCCTCCGACTGACAGAAAGTTTGCAGGGAATTCTCTCAGCTAGTGCTCCTGTAGGTGGTGTAGTTTTCACGAGTGCGTCGAGTGAATAGCAATGATTTGTTTGACCGAAATGATAAACCACCACAGTAATGTTGAATCAGATGATCCACCATGGCCCTGGATTTCAGTGGGCGGTCCGCGCCGCTGCTTTCCTGATCACAGGTTGCTTCGGTGTTGCACATTTTCTGGTCACTATCATTCCACCTCCGCCTACAGAACGAAGAGGAGGACGCACACTCATTCGAAGCATAGCCAAGTTACCATATTTGCTCACATTGCTGGCCGGATTCCTCATACAACTGGGTGCACTTTTCCCCACGTTCTACCTCCAGACTTTCGCACAGAAACACGATTTATCGGAGTCCTTAACTTTCTACGGCCCTGTAATCATGAACGCTTCGAGTATATTTGGAAGGATCATCCCCAATTTTTTCGCAGACCATTGGGGGCCACTCGAAGTCTATATCGTGTGTGTGGGCGCCAACGGTGATACCTTCCTTTTCAATCCGGCTGAAGTTAATGATTTGCCAAGGTCTGGTTGGCTTCGCAATGCTCGGAGCGGGAAATATCGCGGGGCTTGTCCTGTTTTCAATTTTGTGTGTCTGACTGCTTCCCATCGCACTCCCATATTCATTTCCTTCACAGTTTCGGGTTCTTCTTCGGTTCAAGTACATAATTTACTCGTCTGTCTCGTCCAACTTACCTCTCCTGATTAGCGGTTGCGCTTTACCTTCCAGTTGTTGCGGTCCTGGCACCACAAGAGGCGGACATGGGGTAGGTACTTCCAGTACCGTGGTTGGGCGAATTTTGACATCTCGTTCTCACACAGGAGCATCATGGGACTGGCGGTCATTCCCGTAGGAATTGCTTCATTAATTGGACCGCCCATTGGGGGGGCAATTATCGGCACTGGATTGATTTGGTGGAAAGGAATAGTATTTTCATCCGTAAGGTTTCCAGAATCTTACGTGTCTCTTGCGCTGATGTGGACATCTTTATAGCTCGCCTTGGTAGCAGCATCCTCAGTTCTTCTTCTAGCTAAAATACTTCCACCCCGTCGTCCATGATCCACGTTACTCAGCTTTGGGGCTGTGTACATTTAGCTATTCCCCGGAACGGTGTCAATGGTGAGATCGAGAATGAAGGCTGCTGCCTCCGACTTGGTCAAGTGCTCATGAACCGTGAAGGCCTTCGGCGCCATCGTTATGAGAGCCCGAACTTGAGCGTATCGGCAAGTAAGCTAAGCTAGTTCACTCTATTTCATAAACTGGTAACCAATCTGTCTAGCGACAGTTTCCCGTCGATAGATACATGGGTCTGACAGCGCCGACCCACTGATTGATGCATGCCCGACAATTCGGTGCCCGAAAACACCAAATCCCACCGCCCCATCCAAAATAGGATATAGCGTACGACCAGAGCTCTTACTGGTGTAGGTCCAATGTAGGTCCGAGGGGCGACCAGCGGCGATCTCGGCTAGATGAACAGCTACCGACAAAAAGCTGTGCTGTTGTGGGTCCAAGGGGCAATCACGGCTATATGGCGTGGCAGCTGTTCATGGATGGGGAGGAGGAGGTACCCAGTGGATGGCACCCGGAATATATTCTTGAATCTTCAGCCAATCGAAAAGGAGGGTCATGGTGCTGCGAGTGGGAAAAGAAGTCAAATGGCCGCTGTGGAGCCGCCAAATACAAAGGGAGGCGCCCTGAACACGAGGGGTGTGTGGGAGAAGATGCCCGGTGGAAACTTCCAAACTAAGATCCCCGACGAGGACATACTTGTCGTCGGAATAGTAGTGTTCTTCTTACATGCCCGTTTCGGTCTGGTCCATTGGTAGGGCACCAAACCGTGCGTAATATGCCCACGGGCATAATTTTCGTTACGCCACGGCCAAAGTCAGGACCCGTGCGTACCGTACGTTTACGCCATATTTGCGCCATATTTACGGCCTTCACACATCCCGGAGTTAAGCTTGATAGTTTGAAGGTATTTCTTGAGTATTTCACTTTATTTCAGAGCCACAGGAGTCCCAGGCTTCTGAAGGTCGATTCAGAGGTCTCACATTGACTCGAATTGTTTGCATAGCGTGGGCCGGAGACGTCGGCCCGTCAGGCGGCGGTGCCGGGAAGCACTAGATCACCAATAACTGACGTCGGCCGAGGCGGCGCTGCGCAGTGGCAAAATTCGGCAAAGAGCTTACAGCTAACGTCAGTACCGAAGGCGCGAACAGAAATTTCTTGTTTTGGGACAACGAGGATCGCGGCGACGAAGGACGAAGCGCGGAAGGAGATGGAGGACATCACGAGGAAAGGCGGATTTTGCGTGTACACGGATGGCTCAGGCTACGAGGGAGGTGTGGGGGCAGCAGCGGTTGCGTGGAACGGAGGGAAGGAGGGGCTGGTAAGGATGAAGCACCTGGGGAGCGAGGATGAACACACCGTGTTCGAGTCGGAAGTCGTCGGCGCCATCCTCGCCCTCGACATCATCAAGGCGACGCCGCGACTCAACAGCGTCGATGTATTCACCGACTGCCAACCCGCAATCATCGCGCTCGGCGCGCCGCGCCCCCAACCCGGCCAATACCTCCTGTTCACCTTCCACACCCTCCTCCGCCGGCTCTAGTGTGGTGGGCAGAACTCTGCCAAACTGCCAATTGGCAGGGCAGAATGGCAGGCAGAATGGCAGAGGTGGGATGGGTCTGGCAGAATCCGGCAGAATCAAGGTAGAAACACGAGATTTCAGCCAAGTTCAGACGACTTTCATAACTCCCAGGCCAATTCCAGATGTCACATATTGCTCAGATCAATTTTCACTGCAATTCAAGGCTATCATCTCACAGAAACTGTATTTTCGGCTTGACTGAATGGTACATGTACTGTGCCGATGGTCCTCGAAACCCTGACTTGCCTTGATAAATATTTCTTGAGTGAGTTTTCAGTGTTATTTTGGGTCATGAAAGTACTACTGGCCTGCACATTTCAATATTGGGAGCTGAGACGACTCAGAGATGGACTCCGGGGCAAATTTTAAATAATTGATCTGCCATATTCTGCCGTATTCTGCCACAATTCTGCCCTGCCATTTTGCCATCTGCCTGGCAGGTCAACCAAAAATCAATTCTGCCCCCCTCACTAGCCGGCTCCGCTCCGCTCACCCCTCGCTCAAGATCCGCTTCCATTGGGTACCGGCGCACGTCGGGGTCCCGGGCAACGAGGCGGTAGACGCTCGCGCGAAGGAAGCGGCTCTCGGTGCCTCCTCCCAGCTCACCATCCCCATCCCCACCTTCGCTAAACCCCTCCCCACTAGCAAGGCAGCAGCGCTGGCGGTGGGCGCCAAGCTCTTCCGCAAACACTGGCTTGACGAATGGAAGACCTCCACGCGCTATGTGCGTCTCTCCCTCCTCGGCGACGCGACCCCGGGGAAACGGGTGCAGAAACTCTACGATGACCTCTCCCGCCCCCAATGCAGCGTCCTGACGCAGTTGAGGACCTCCCACATCGGCCTCAATGCCTTCCTCCACCGCTTCCACCTCGCACCCTCCCCCGACTGTGCTCACTGCCGAGTTCCTGAGACGGTGTCGCACTTCGTGCTCGCGTGCCCCCAGTACCAACGGCAGCGCCTAGAACTCATCCGCAGAATCGGCACGGCGCGCCTCTCCCTCCGCCTCCTGCTCGGGGTGAAGTCCTACCCCAAGCCCATCCTCTCCTTCGTGCGCGAGACCGGCCGCCTTCCGCGCTACGCGCTCTAGGTGAGCCGATCTCCTTCTCTTCCTTTCTTTACTTATTCTCTCACATATCTCTCTCTCTCTCTCACTCATATCTGGCTACTTGTCGAGACACCTTTACACCGTCACCTTATATCACACCCACCTCACCCCATAGCACCTCATTGTCCACTCCACCTGCCGACGCTACATACGAACCACTCGTTATTCTCATATGGCCCGCTAGTTAACATCCATGTACCTACGAATAGTGCCACATGGGCCCCAAGGGGCCCGCGCGCACTCTAAAATGATCATTGAATTGAATTGAATTGTTTTGGGATGTTTTCAGAGAATTGCCAGTAACTCAACCAGTTCTGCACCGATTCAGATGAAACCTAGATATATCTGTCGGGATAATTCAAGCGTAATTAGTGATAGAAACGAATCTGTGAAAATATGATTTATTGGGTAATCTCTGGTTTCGGGCTGTTTTCGGGCTCAATGCTGTCTAGCATGCCCAGAACATGTCTCAGTGACCTAATATTTTGCGAGGGACAACATGTATAGCTGGATCGATATGTCATAGAACCAGAAGTACAGATAATTTGGTTTTACTCCTGTAGCTGCATTGGAGAAATTTGACAGCTTTGGCATTCAGGAATATTGTATGGATTGCATCGATCTATGGTTTTTATATAATTCTGGCCCTATGACAAGTTCTTCAAGGCATATATTTTGTCCCTCGCAAAATATCAGGTCACTGGGACATGTTCTGGGCATGCTAGACAGCAATCAGCCCGAAAACAGCCTGAAACCACAGATTACCCAATAAATTATATTTTCACAAATTCTGTCCTATCACTAATTGCGCTTGAATTAGCCCGACAGATTTGCCTAGGTTTCATCTGAATCGGTGCAGAACTGGTTGAGTTATTGGCAATTCTCTGAAAATATCCCAAAACAAGAAAATTCCGTTCGCGCCTTCGGTACTGATGTTAGCTGTAATGAACTGACGGCAACTATTCCGCATCTCCGGAACGTCGCTTGATGTCTGTTTCAAGAAGCCGTAATTTACGCGTAAACGGACGGTTACGGCCCCACGTATACGGGTCGAGCCGTACCGTTCCCGTGCCGCACCATTGTCACCAAGGTCGCTGACGGGACGTGGACGTAACCGTGTTTACGCCACGTAATCCCGTAAAATCACGGGGCGGCTTGATGCCCTCCTACTACAGTTGAGGACAATCAAAGTCCACTTATTTCATACTGCAAGAACGAGCCTTTTTTTGGATAAATCTGACACCAGATTCGGATCCGGAGGGGTAAAAGGAGCCCAAAAACATACCTCCGAAGTTTTTCCCACGAGCCGTTGTTTTTCTCAATATTTTGGGTCGGTTGAACGAAATTAGGGGCAGTCAGAGTAGAAATTAAATACCCGATTCTGAATCGATTCTGACGCCGATTCTGAGTCGATTCTCGGAATTGTTTTGCATCAAAATCGTGTGAGAATCGCTCAGAATCGACCTCAACTTTGACCGTCCCTTTTCTGAAGTCGATTCTCGACGCGAATTCTCTCCAATTTATATATTTTCCCCATGTCCTCTCTACTTAAACGAGTCTACAAGATGGATTGATATTCTTGGTGGCTGTACACATCATCTGCTCATGCCTCTTGCCGCTCATCGTGCCCAACGGGCGGGCACTCTTTTGAAGTCATACATCCCAAACCACAGTGACGCAGTGCTTTCACGGGTTTTTCTCCATCTTCAAGTCCTTTTGCTTCGGCGGCGGCAACAACAGCAGCAAGGCCTTCTCGGACATTGAGGCTGCTCTCTTGGTCATAGCGACGATCGGCTGGTGGTGAGCGGAGGCAGCAGCGGCAGAAATAAATATTTGTCAGCACAAGTACTAGGAGTCACAAATTTTGTAGTCGAGGAGAATCGGATTTAAATTAAAACCAGAATCACCTCAGAATCGTTGTCGAATCGCCTCCGGAGGCGGTTTTACAAATTTAAGTCGATTCTGATTTTCGACGATTCTCTCACGCTTAAATAAATCAGAATTGTCGTCAGAATCGGCTGTCAGAATCGCCTCAGAACCGACGAGAATCATCTACTCTGACTGCCCCTAATGTGTGTACCTCTCTGAGGGGTCTGGGGCTGGAATGTGTTTACAATATCTTCCAAACAAAATTAAAAGAGGTCTGCACAAGCTACATGGCTTCTACAGATTTATTGACAGCAAGATTTCAACTTGCTGGAGTCTTTCGGACGAAAAGAGGTGCCAGATCAAATCATTTTTCACACGTGAATATGTCGATAAATTTCCGAGATGTTGTCGGAATCATAACTAGCTCATGAAAAGGCGTCGATTACCGATTTTTTCATATTTTTAGCTATTTATTTGGACATTTCTCAATATTTTGGGGTCCGATGCTCAATTTTGTGAGAATTTGGACATTGTGCTCGTGCCAATCTCTTGATTTACGTGTAAATTCACTCCCTAAATGGTTGCCGTAGGCCTGGGAGCCATCTGCCGACCCTGGTATCCTAGTTTCCCACGGTCCCAAAATAGGCGGGTTTTGATTGTCCCCGACTGTACTACTGAGTACTAGTACTCCCTCTCTCCGTCGTTTGATTTCGCTCGATGCCGACGCTCCTTCCCGGGCCGCTGCTCACTCATTGCGGCATCTATCCATACCCTGGAAAGAAGATTTTGATTTGGAGAGAAGATACCAGAATGGGAACAGCTGAGCAACTGGCGGGCGTAGCCTACGCCCGCCAGCCAGAATTACAACACAAAGCATGTGTCTGCGGCGACCTCTGACCCCAGTTGCAAAAGGCGCCTTCTACACCTCGCCCACCCCCGGCACCTCCTACGACGTCCTCGCCTGTCTCCTCCCCGCCCCGACCCTGCTCGATGTCTACCTCTACGCCGACACCCCACGCCTCCACATGTGCACCGACGTCCCCGGCCCCTACTCCGCGCAAATCCTTCCTCTTCCGCCGCTGCGTCGTTCCGTCGACGCCGCCGAGCACCCGCGCCCGTTGCCCGTGGCCCTCCAACTTTACATCTTTGGTCCTCGATCAGCCGCCTCCTTCCGTCCTTGCCCCCTCGTTTCGTGTCTTCCGACTTGATTGGTTCCTCCATAATTCTCCTGCTTGCATCCCGCCTAGCTGTCTTGTCTCCCATTTCTTGCTGGTCTCTTCGTTGAATGACTAGCGGAGTCTTGTTCCTGCCATCAAGTCCTCCGCAGCACCCCGTCCTGTCACCGTCTGTCTCCGTGTATTACTCTCCGCCCCTATCTACTGCTCCTCGCCGTCTGTGAAGCGGCCTGGCTTCGGCAGTTCGAGGGCTTCTCGCCCGATGCGAAGGATAGGGCTAGGGAGTGATATCAAGCACTCCCTAGGCACCGCTAACCCAGGTGCAAGGGACCGTGTAACCCATGGTATGGGACCACATCACCCGTGGCGGGGCTCCTGTGACCTGGAGAGGTGAGCAGATAATGGATGCTCAGCCGGAGAGAGGTTCAACGAGCTCGCACGGCACGTCTCTGGCTTTCGGGCTCAGGACATGGATGTATGCGATTAAGTAGAATTATATCTTATGTAATCTACGTGGCGGTGAGACCCGCGGAATCCTGACTAAGCTACAGATATGGTAAGTATGCTACGGCCTTTGGCCATGCTACAGTGTACGGTAATATACCCGTATCACACCGTCCAGCGCCACGCCTCGATGGATTCCCTACCCCCACGCTCCGCTCACCAGGTCCTGCCATTACAGGTTCCCAAACCTAAACCTCATCTTCTCCTCGACGTCTCCCAGTATCGTTTTGTCGTCACCCCTTCCACCGTGCCCGGCCCCTCGATCTTCCGTGTCTTGCTCCCATCGCCCTTGCCTCTCCCAGTATCGACATGGAATCCCTGTTGGCGCACACATTACATGCCACATCCACTTTCCTACCCCTCGCGTTGTGAGGGCTGTATGCGCCCTGCGCATGCCCTCTCGTCTCAAAGGAGCTACAAACGACTCCAATCAGGAACGATGAAGTATAACACCAGATGGATTTTCCCGGAAAATCGGTTCAAGTTCCACCCAAAACCGTTGCCATAAAATGATTTTATGACCCAAGACCTCCATACTCTAAAAAGCCAATAAAACCTGCGAAACCAGGCCCACGAAGACGCGAATCGTCTGGATTTTCCCGGAAAATCCACCTACGACGGCCGAATTCAACAGATCTTTTGGAACAATTCCGCCATAACCTAACCTACCAGCACTTTCTAAACCCAACCTAAACCGAACCCATCGCTCAGACCACCCACGAGACCCAATAGGCAGCAAATCACCGGATTTTCCCGGAAAATTCATCTATGACGGCCAAATTCAACAATCTTTTGGAATAATTCCGCCATAACCTAACCTACCAGCACTTTCTAAACCCATCATAAACCGAACCCATCGCTCAGACCACCCACGAGACCCCTATTTCCCGGAAAACATGGTTGCACGACCATGTGGACCCCGGAATCTGTACTCAGGACCGGTGTGGGGATCCGCAGTGACTCGGGAATCAACCAGGACCGTCTACTGACTCCTTCAGACTCGGTTTTCTCCACACGGTGCGCTCAAAACGGAATAAATGAGGCATATTTTCCCGGAAAATTCTCTCTCGCCTAGTCAATTTCGGATGCGGGAGACGAGTCGGCCGGACCTTACGAGTCATAGACGACTAGGGAGCTCCAAAATGGTATAAAGAGGGTACCAGTAGCCTAGTTTAGGTAGCGAACCTCCGGGGGTCAGATTCCCTCCCACTTGTAACAAAGCGTCCTGCGCCCCTTCAATTGGAGTTCCCTCACACACACACACACATTCTCTCTTGCTTCTCAGAGGCATTATAACTCCCACCCTAGGAGCCTTCTTCAAAGAGGCTCACACACACACATTTACGACACTCGAGCCCAGTGCACCTTCCTGCGCGAACTCATCCTTCTGTAGCAGTGGGAATGGACTCGAGGAAAATTGGCAAATCGTCGACACGACTGAAGTCGTACCCTGGCGAATCACCCCTCCAGGAATACCACGCAACTCCGTTGACGTCGCAGTCATCTTCGAAACCATCCCCATGGAAAAATTCTCTCGATAAACCACGCGTACTTGAGGCCATAGGAGGGCAAGTCGTTGTGTATACTCGAAGAAGAAGGCTACGGACCGTTCCTGCCTAAGGATCATCCCTAGGAGCGCGATATTTTCCCGGAAAATCCGACGAAGAAACGGTTACATTTCGTTCTTTTGACCCATTTTTACTAACATCCCAAGGAACATACACCCCATTCCACGTTCCACCTACACCCCACGTTATAAAGTGGATTCCACCCAATAACAAACCCCCTTTGGCCAAACGATGCTACCCTTGACCACCACCAGCTCACTGCCGTAGCACCGCGGTCCTTATCACAGCGTACATGTACCCCATCCCTCCCTCTTGGTCATCCATATCATCCCGCATCACACATCCCGTCTCTGTCTCCTTTCTCCCCTGACATCTCCCATTCTATGTACTCTTCCCTTCTCATCCATCCATCCTATGTATTCGAATTCGCCCCTATCCCTGACCCTGACCCCGACCCCGACCGATAGCTTTCCTCCCACAATGCGAACCAACTAGCGGGGGGGTTGGATATATATGTATGTATGTGCACCGATCCTATCCTAGCCCGAATCGTACTCGGTGTCGTCGAGATCACAAAGGCAAAAACCCTGTTCATGTGTGCGTTCGTTCCTTCATGCGCTCGTGTTCATGCGCAACATATACCTCCTTCCTCCCTTCCTCTCTTCCTCCTCCCTTCTCCCTTTGTACCACTCATGTTTCCTCCCTGCCTCAACCGCTGAATGAGCATACATTGAACATTGACACGGACACGGACTCTGTTGTCTGTAAACGCGGCGCTTCACCGTATCTCTGAGATGCTACCGCCACACATATACTTTGTGCATTGTGCATAGTACATACGGCTGGGTTGGAATTCGAATATAAGTAAAATAATGTCGGGAATAGCTATCCCGTCGCTGAGCTCAGCCCGTGGTTCATCTCCCCCGTGGTTCATCTGCCTAAACCATACATATCTGACCCTCTAGATCTTCATGCTTGGAGACAAAAATTTAAATTGAACGACGCATGCCCACATGGTAGAGTTATGTAGCAAAGAAGTTTGTAGTAAGTAATGCTTTCTGAATCTTTGAGGCAATTTCTTTTCCGTTGGATATTCCCGCTATGTATGTATATACTAAGGCCCTCCAGGCATGTCCTGGTACCGTTTACCAGAACCAGTTCCCGTGAAAAGCGATAAAAAGAGAGCATTATATGTGGCTCAAGGTTCACTCTGTCAACGCTCATGCGTCGACCAGCTCACATTGAGGATGGCAGGACATTCGAATTAGTGTCAGAAGAAGCTCACGACAATAAAGGGATTTATTTTCACTGCGGTGGCTGATGGATTTTTGGGACAAAGAAATGTAGTCCAAACATGACTTCCCGTTTCGGTATATTTTCCTCGCCGCCCCAAAGATCCTGCAAAACCGATTCGTTTTTGGACATATGTTGTGCATCAAAACAAAGTCTATTTTTCCATCCCAAACTCCCACGAAAAACACAACATGTTTAGTCTTCTTTTAGCCAAGAAACAGACTCCTTTTCGACCACAAAACAGGTGTTTTTCCATTGTGCTCCTTCTGTTTGGGACGCAATACAACATATTTCTGCTGTTAGAAAGGCAACAGAAAATGGGGTATTTTTCTCGAGCATTTTTTATGCAAAAGGGGATTGAATTTGGCTTTTATTTGTGGGTCAAAAATGTATCCAAGAAAGCGGATTTTTAGGACTATCTTTCGGACAACTATGAAAATACAGGCAAACGGGAAGACATGTTTGGACCTGGTGTTTTGTTCCCAAAAAGGCATCGGCCACCGCAGTGTTTATGATTATTTAATTTTTTAATCGGATCAAGACGGAAGCGGAAATAATTTAAGGGGAGCATGCCATAATTATTTATTGTTGCTTCGGGTCAACCGGGTACACTGATGCAATTCGTCTTCCAGACTTGGTTACTAAGACAGTACCAGGAATAGTGGGTTTTTGGGGTGCGCTCAAAAATGCATTTGCATTACATACGCTTCCTTTTTTGGACGTTCTCGTTCAATTCCCGCTACTATGTGTATAGTGGGTTTTTGGGGGGCGCTCAAAATGCATTTGTTTGTGTTCCATACACTTCCTTTTTTTTTTTGGACGATTTCGCTCAATATGGCAGGTTCGGCACGCTTCGGGACAAGTCCATCATCCCTTGATCATCACTTCTTCCCCTTTACGTCACTGCCAAGTTACTCGCAGCGTTGAGCCCCTCACTCCAGTGTCCTTTACTAGCTTCACCATCCTCACGAGTACTACAGTATGTCTGTCTACGTCAATGGGTTCCTCACCCCGACCTCCGCGTACTCTGGCTCTCAGTGTACTACAATATCCTCTGCTTTTGCTGCCTCTCTCTCTGCTGTCTCTGGAACCCTCTTCATCATTGTAGTCGATACTGGCGTCCATGTAATGCAATCTATGAACTTGACATGTGAAATCTTGCCCGACACTCCCACTTTTATAGTTCTCAGCTCCGATTGGGCTGCCTACCTGTGCTTCCACTGCAGGCAAGTAGCAATATAAAGGGGCCGTATATTGCCAGTATATGCTCAGTATATATGAAATATACCCACTATATACATGCAATATACAGGGGCTGTATATGCTCAGTATATTCCAAATATACCTACTATATACCCACAATATGCGGGCTCAGTATATGCTCCGTATATTGTGACAATATACTTGCAATATACGGAGTCCATATATGGTAGCCATCAGACCTCCGTATATTGCAAGTATATTGCAACCAAACACCCCAGAAATAGTGCTTAACACCTTCCTGAAATAGTAATAATTACTTTCCTTATAGAGACTATTGCAAGTTAGCTACTTTTGCTATTTTTGCGCCAAAAAAAATGTTATGAATATACAAGAAGCTGGCTATTGTACTGGTAGTTTGTGGCTATGATCTTTAGGCCCTGTTTGTCAGAAGGTAAAAGTTGATATAACCAATAGACAGGTAACTGTATATCTACCAGGTTTGGCTGCACTGTACATTTCTCCTCGCTATATTGGTCCTGATAGGCCCAAATTGTGGTAGAGTTTTTGTGAGAAATCCTATATATTAAGAGACAACGAACACTGCCACAGAAAAAGTCACCTGGTAAAGTCACATGAAAAATCACGGGAGTCGGATCCACCCGTGCATGGCGAACCCCGGGACTCAGAATCCGCCGTGTGTTGGCGAGCTCGGAATCCACCGGGGTTTGGGGCAGAGCCCCAACAAGCTGTGGACCCGCCGAAGGTACGGACTGCGCTTGGTCCGTACCTTCAGCGGGTCCACAGCTTGTTGCATGTGACAGGGCAGCCAGCTGCTGTGTCACATGACTTCTTTGATTTTTCCATTCCATTGTGATAGGACCCCCAATTACCCCTTTGGAGGTCAGATTCAAGTTTGAACAATTTCAAATCGGCCTGGCCAAGATCCGAACCAAAGTTTGGACAAACCCACCTTTAGACCAGCTAGGTAGGGTCGAGAGTTTGGACAATGGGCCAGGAGCTGTGTTGAGGTTGGATCCATGTTCAGATATTTGATGGTGGCCTGACATACACAATGGAGATGCAACTTTCCAAATGAAGTACCAGAACTAGTACTATAGTAGAGCTTTACCAGTGGCATTATTGCTCTCTAAATACAGTTCAAAATTCTCATTTATCTCAAACAAAACCCTCTGTTATGGATCTCCTGAACATAGATACCAACGACAAGCTTCTAATCCTCATGATCAGAAATAGGAACCTTGGGAATGGATTTTGAGGGGGAAAAAATACCAAGATGTTCTGCCATTTGTTGAGATGGGATGCTGTTGAAGTTGGGTTGTGTGCATACCGTATGTTGGATGCACTAACTGGTGAGTGTTGGTGAACACAGTTACAAGCCTCAACACTGTATAGCACAAGGGCAAGGCCAATATTGACATTGTAGAGGTGGCCAAGGATGATGGGGTAGCAGGAGAATTTTGATTTTGATTTTTTTAAAGCAATATTCAAGGCTCCGGAGCAAAAATGAGCTTGGATATAAAATTTGGACAAATTTTCGGAAGTCAGATCCAAATTTAGACAAAATTTCTGCGGATATGTTGGGCAAAAGTTCGGGTCAAAAAAGTAATATGACCCAAATTTTGGATCTGACCTCCAAAGGGATCATCAGGGGCCCTATTATTGACAAGTAGAGATGTAGTAGTGGCCTGTTCCATCTGGGCATTGCAAGCCAACAAAAGTGGTGCTATTTTCAAAATGACAGGCAACCTACAGGATGTCTTCCAAAATTTTCGAAAAACAAACAAACAAACCGACGGATGGAACAGTTAACAACCATTAGCTGCAGTCTATGTACAGGGGAGGAGGATATATGCTTACTGAATAATTACTCTTTGTCCCTTCTCTTCATAAAAGCAAAACCATCCGTACATTTGAGGGATATAGGAAGAGAAATAATCCAGACCACATTCTAAGAGGTTGCAAGAGCAAAGGTGAAAATAATGAAAGTATAATCCACTCCTGCAATCCACCAGCTGCCAAAGCCGGAGATTAAAGAAGCAGGGAAATTTACTGCCTGCTGCCAAAGCGGGCAACAACCAAGTACTCGCTGCCAAAGCAAGTATTTGGAGGGAAAATAAAGTTGTCTGCTGCCAAAGCGGACAACCTCCAACTCTCTGCTGCCAAAGTGGAGAGTTGAAGAAAAAAATTTTAAGATGGTGGAGGGTGGAAAGAAGTATCTTGCCAACAATCAACAACGACATTGATACTACCAAAAGTCTCACGACACATGTGACTATAATTTGCCAATTGTAGTCACATGATTCCTATTGCTTAGTTTGCACCAAACAGAGTGCAAACCTGTTGTGATTTCCATCTGAAAAAGACAGTGAATCTTTCATGTCCACTTGACAGACAATGTAATTTTTTTTCGGTTAGTAAATTGGTGAAAAACTTGGTTCATTTTTCAGACATTTTTCACTCAACAAGTATTTGAAAAATTTACAATTTTTGCATTGACTAGCAGGGACTCGTGCTCCACTACGAAAACTTGGAATCCATGAGAACAAACATAGAATAATATCCAATGGGAGCAATCAGATATCCTTCAGTCCAAGCAACGAATAAAAATCCGCAAAATATCCTTTTTAGCTTTCAGACACTCATCACCAATGTATGGTTGGTTCCTCGTGTCCCTTGTGTCCAGTTCCTTGAGCACAGGGGCATAGACTCGGAAAAGGAAGATGGAGCGGAATTCAGACACCCCACACTCGTAGGTGTCCAGAATTACTTGAGAATGTAAAATATGAGCTGTACATGAAACAGTGCACACGCGCAGGCACAATGATTTAATTAGTTGAGAGGAAGGGAGGGTGAGCAGGAAATCTGACAGCCCACGTGTACTTGTAGGTAGTTTCTTATGTGCAGAATGATTTGACCACCGGAGATTTTTGATCCAACAATTTGAACAGCTCATGAGGACCAAAAGTAACATAAATGTGAAGTACAAAGTTCCTTGCACCTAATCAGGACAGAAGACTGAACAGTAAATTGAGGAAATTCAGCCAGCACTTGTGGCCTTGTTGCAGAGCAAAACTATACTGCAGCTAACAGTTTCACTCAACAAGTATTTGAAAAATTTACAATTTTTGCTATTAATTTTTCATTTTTGTTCAAAAATTTTGCCTCACATTGAAAAAGTACTGAAAAAATGTGACACCAATCTCGTGACATAAATCCCTGAATATTCTGGAGTGCAAACCTATGCTTGCTGAAAGAACACTGATCTAGAGAGACTCAAATCAGTAACTGGAACATTAGAATTCACAGCATACCTGTTGTCTGTATTCAATTTCATATGCCTTCTTTATATGGAGTCATAAGATCAGTCACTAATAGAATTCCAAACATGCTTTGGAAGCTGATGCTGAAAATGGTAGAGAAACCCAGCTACAAATCACTTGTCTACGTGAGACCTGTTGCACACAGACACCATTCTTCCCTGCAGCTAGAGTGAAGCACGAATATACATTCGCGAATATGAATATTCATCAAAGTTGGAGAAGTGATATTCGCATTCGTACGAGTATTGATGGCGAATATTCGTTGATTAGTAAGCAGTATTCGCGAATATTCGTGAGTGGCAACTATTCACATTCAGCGAGTTTGAATACTCATTAGTTGCAAGTTATTCACGAATACCATGTATATAGAGTTCAATTTCAGCTACTGAACTCCAAGCTGTCATCTTCAACAACAAACTCCCTGTCAGGAGTCCCTGATCTGAGGTTGCTCTACTGTACTATTCTGACCAAATGTTCATGCCATGTCACCTGTCACCACAGGTGTTCACTCGACTTGGTGTTCATCATCAAAAATTACCATAAATAGATGGCTAGCAAGTGCCGGCCAACATCTTTTGACATTTTCACCCCTATTTCAGCCCAAAAACTGGAATGATGCCATTACATGCACTAAATTTGTTCAGTTTACCACCCTCTATCACCCGTCACTTGAACATTTGATTAAAATACTACAGTATTCCACGGTGATTAACCGAGGATTACCTGACGAATATTCGCGAATATCGACTTCTCCAAAACCTGATATTCGCATTCGCACGAATAGCACTGCCACCTCAATTCACGAATACGAATATTCGCGATTCGCGAATGGCTTGGCACGAATATTCGTGATATTCGATATTCGTGCTACACTCTACCTGCAGCTCAAGTAAAATTGCGCCTGTCTCAACAGCAAACAGATCTCATGCTCAATGGACTGAGACATAGTTATAAAAACGAAGAAGGAGAAACCAAGGAAGAGGCTCTGCTTGCAAAAGGAATAAAGATGTGTTCAGCCCAAACTGGTATGGCGCCAGGGAGCAAGGTGAATTGCCACCCGAAAACAAAGAGCAAAGAACAGCCAAGAGACAGTGGAGAAGAGCCATAAAGAGAGCGGGGGACATGCGGGAAGGTGTGGATGATGATGGTATGAAGGAAGAAGTATTTGGAACTCTGCTGGTTGTCCATATCATCAACTCATCCACTCTCCTGAGTTCGAGAACATTTATCCTTGATTTGTCTCGATACAGCTTGTTGACTTGATCTGCCTCTTTTGGGCTCGATATTTGTAGCAGGGATTTTCACTGGGGATGAATACTGCCTGCTGCCAAAGTGCACAGCCTCCAACCATCTGCTGGCAAAGCAAGTTGTCGGGGAAGAGGACTCCAAGTTGAAATGAATAGAGGAGATGGTGGTAGATGACAAGAAATATTGTTGGGCATATTTTTCATTTATTTGGATATAATACAATATATAAAGAGAGAAAACATGAATGGGACACTCAATACAACTCTAGTAATAGCATACATATACTTCCAAGCCTTGGCATGTAGACCGAATGGTATCCTTTACATCTAACAATGAGTTGACTGTACTGTTGGTTACAGGGAGTCACATAATTTCCATATATTCAATTTGTGGGAAAATACATGTGATTACTCACTCACCCTTGCAAGAAGTCACATGATCAGAAAACCGGTTTTCTGGTCACATGTTCATTACACCTCAGTGGCTTTTGGTTGACTGGGACCACTAGTTGATTGCCACTATATCACACATAACAACAAGCTGGTAATGTTGCAGAACCATTCTCAAGCAGCCATTCTTAACACTGCACAATAATGCAGTTTTTTTCTTTCCTTTTTTGAAGTGGTGGTCTAAACCTAATGTATCAGGCAGCAGCTGGCTGCCCTGTCACATGAGATTTCTCACAAAAACTCTATCACAATTTGGGCCTATCAGGACCAATATAGCGAGGAGAAATGTGTACAGTGCAGCCAAACCTGGTAGATATACAGTTACCTGTCTATTGGTTATATCAACTTTTACCTTCTGACAAACAGGGCCTAAAGATCATAGCCACAAACTACCAGTACAATAGCCAGCTTCTTGTATATTCATAACATTTTTTTTGGCGCAAAAATAGCAAAAGTAGCTAACTTGCAATAGTCTCTATAAGGAAAGTAATTATTACTATTTCAGGAAGGTGTTAAGCACTATTTCTGGGGTGTTTGGTTGCAATATACTTGCAATATACGGAGGTCTGATGGCTACCATATATGGACTCCGTATATTGCAAGTATATTGTCACAATATACGGAGCATATACTGAGCCCGCATATTGTGGGTATATAGTAGGTATATTTGGAATATACTGAGCATATACAGCCCCCATATATTGCATGTATATAGTGGGTATATTTCATATATACTGAGCATATACTGGCAATATACGGCCCCTTTATATTGCTACTTGCCTGCAGTGTTCGTGGCTTGACTCCTCATTCAATCCATGGTCGTTTATTTCTGACCCATCCCATCCCCTTGCCTGTTTGTTTACTGTACTATTTTGACCAAATGTTCAGGTGATGGGTGACAGAGGATCGTGAAATGAACAAATTTGGTGTATGTGACGGTGACAAACTGATTTTGTGGTCCAAATAGGCCTCAAAAAGGGCAAAATCTTCAGTCTGGCAACTGCTGGACATCCATTTATGGGAATTTGGCATGATTGCCAAGAAATGAACACCTAGAAAAACGAACATCTTTGGTGATGGGTGACATGGTGTGATCATTTGGTCGAAATAGTACAGTACTCTCGTTCCTCCCTGCACCGTGTATCAACGTCATCCAGCGTCATCGTCTGCACGATCCGACACTCTCGGCCACATCCGGACCACCCCTGCTGCTGACATTGTGACGTCCTCGTCTGGTTCAAATGTGATGTCTGCTATTCTGCGTGAGTCTGTTTACTGTTCATCTCATCCTCTCATTGATTTTTCTCGTGCCTTTCCTTTCACCAACCTGGCAGGCTCGTCCTTCGTCGCATGACCATCGATGGGTTCAACTCCATTCTGTAAGTCTATCTTCCTTCTTTACTGGCTTCCTTTGTTGATTTACACCGTTCACCTATCTTGTGTTTATGAAATTTGAACTTTGAAACTACGAATTTGAAACAAGTATAAATGGCATTGCTCTATTGTTCAGGTCATTCTGGCCTCAGTGTTATGTCTAACAACCACTCTTTGTCTCATAATCATCTAAACCCCTCCATCTCTTCCTCTGTTGATACCATACCCATTCCTCTGTATATGGAGCAGTTCAATTCAATTCTGATTTGCCAAAAGATTTTATACCATTGTCATCTGCTGCTTGCCCAGATCCGACCTTTGTCCTCTTTCTCTACCTGACGAGCCCCGGAATTTCGTCCTTTCAGGACTTCTCTATGATGGCCCCAATATTCACCAATCCTGCACTGCCCACAACATCTGCATGGACCATGTGCCTCTAATCTGCAACAACACCCCATCTCATTTTCCCTTCCTGCTGTGGATCAGATTCCTCACGCGCAGGAAACTGGTGGTTTGGATAGATATGTCAAACTGTTCTGCTTTCAGACCGGTCCATGTTGTTTCAGCCAAATCCATCACCAACAATGCATGTCTTGATATTTACACCTGTTCTTTTCTCCTGGATATTGTCTGACTTTCTTTCCCTCAAACTCAAGCTGCCCTTCCATCCTTTGAGTCATTGTTCTCGCATGGCTTCTGCATTCTATTTTTCCCCCTTGTTTATCATTTGGTTTGGAACCAAAGTTGTCCATGGTTTTGTGACAAGTTCATTTGGAAACGAGGTTTCTGAACATTTCTTTGCTTCCTGTGCATGATTTGGGAAATTTGATGTGGTCTCAAGATATCAGAAGTGCTTCTGGCGACCTGCACTAAAGGCTGGCACAAAGTTTCAATGACCAAAACTGGACTGTACCAAAGCCAGATCAGTTGAGGTTGATCCGGGACTTGGCTGGGTAAGCTTTTTCGACTTGTAGGGGGTCCACTCATTCAAGTGTGAACACAGAGGGAGAATAATGAAGGGTAGGCAGTACCACTCTCGCACCTATTGTGGCCCTGTATCTGTACTGTAATCCACATTTAGCATTATATTTCATTAGGTGTAAAATTACCCCCGGAATTGGGATCAAGGTTGGACTGGTCTCATTGACACATTCAATTTACCTATTGGAATGAAATGGTAGCCTTTCTTTCCATACATCTTACACTTGAATTGGAGCAGTTCTTGGAACGGCATCCAACCATGAGAGCCCAGCCGATCTTGGGGCGATCTCAGCTATTCAGTTAGCATCGACAAACAACCACAGAGTATGGAACACAAACCAGAACCACAACCACGGGTTGCGTATTCACAGATCTTGATATTCAATGAAAAGAATTTTATATAAAAAAAATGTCATAATATATGGTCTTCAACCATTCTAGACCAAATAATAAACAACAAAAAAATGTCATACGAAAGTCAGTAATGAATCTATATATGTGGGTACAACCTCAGTATTCTGCACACAGATCACCATCCATAATATTGAAACCAGAATCAGTGGTGGCAAGGTCCAGTTCAGAAATCTGTTTATAGCAGGCTCTGCTGTGGAGCAGGCTTCATTGGTCATTGAATATCAGCTTCAGGCTGCCTCTTCTCCATCACCACCACCTCAAGCACCTCTGCATCGTTCAAGCGGCCCAGTTTCCTATAGGTCACCGCAAGATTGGCAATGCTTGTCAGGGTGTCTGGATGCCCCTCTCCAAGCACACACTTTCTCTTCTCCATCACTGCCACTTGGAGTTCCTCTGCATCGTTCCAGTGGCGAAGGTTCATATAGGTTATGGCAAGATTAGCCATGCTCGTCAGGATCTCTGGATGCTCCTCTCCCAGCACAATCTTCCTCTTCTCTATCACTGCAACTTCAAGAGCCTCTGCATCATTCCACCGACCCAGGTCCCAATAGGTGGTTGCAAGACTGGCCATGTTTGTGAAGGTGTTGGGATGCTCCTCTCCCAGCACACGCTTGCTCTTCTCCACAACCACCACCTGGAGCACCTCTGCATCATTCCAGAGGCCCAGGTTCCGATAGGTGGTTGCAAGATTGGCCATAGCAGTCAGTGTGTCTGGATGCTCCTCTCCCTGCAGAGTCTTCCTCTTCTCCATCACCACCACCTCAAGCACCTCTGCATCGTTCCAGCGGCCCAGTTCCTGATAGGTGGCTGCAAGATTGGCCATGCTCTGCAAGGTGTCTGGATGCTCCTCTCCCAGCAGAGTCTTTGTCTTCTCCATCACCACCACCTCGAGTGCCTCTGCATCATTCCAGCAGCCCAGGTTCCAACAGGTGGCTGCGAGATTGGCCATAGCAGTCAGGGTAGAAGGATGCTCCTCTCCCAGCAGAGTCTTCTTCTTCTCCATCACCACCACCTTGAGCACCTCTGCATCATTCCAGCGGCCCAGTTCCCGATAGGTGGCTGCAAGATTGGCCATGGCAGCCAGGGTGTCTGGATGCTCCTCTCCTGCAGAGTCTTTGTCTTCTCCATCACCACCACCTCGAGCACCTCTGCATTGTTCCAGCGGCCCAGTTCCCGATAGGTGGCTGCAAGATTTTCCATGCTCTGAAAGGTGTCTGGATGCTCCTCTCCCAGCAGAGTCTTTGTCTTCTCCATCACCACCACCTCCAGTGCCTCTGCATCATTCCAGCAGCCACCTTCCCAATATACTCGACCTATTTGGGCAGCAACAAGTGTACTGATTTCTTCTGGGTTGATTGAGTCTCTGCTTCTCACAGCATGTGGTAAAAGCCTGCGGCGATATTTATGGTCCTCATTTTTGTTCCCCCAGGAGATGGACAAGCCAATTATAGTTAGCACACATTTCTGCATGAGATGTTTATTTGTTCCCATGGTCGTGGCACTCAACTGCTGCACTAAAGGATGGATGGTATATGAATCATCTCGTCTATCCTCTTCAAGAAGGGAACATGATTTGAGTTTCCCTATTACTTCATGAAAAACAAAAGAATCCCAGCTCCCATTTTGATTTCCCAGCTCAGTCAAAAGCTGAGTGACTTCTTTCAGCAGGTCAGACTCCTGAAGCTCTTGCTGAGATGTTGCTGCTTTTGCAAATATTTCTTCTGTGATCCCCTGGTGATGCAAAATGGAGCAAATCTGCAACAAGGTTTGTGCAGCTCAGCTCAGCTTGTTGTAGCTCAAATCCCAGGTTGCATACACAGCTAGACCATAGTGATTCTGTCCTTGAATTTCTGCATGTTGCAGCAGCTTGTCACAATGGCTTTCATAGAGCTTAAGATATCCACTCAATGTACTGGCACGGGTATAGATATAACCACCCGCTTGGGAGACAGCCAAAGGGAAGCATTGGAGTTCCTGTTTCAGTTCAATTTATTGGGCTATGAAAAGAAAACATGAAGAAAGACCTTCACAATATCTATTGCCAGTTTGTTTTGCTCACCACCACTGTCTTGGCGAGCCAGTTGCAAGAGCAAGACTTTTGCATCTTCAGTTTCCATATTGGACACTCTTGAGACTGCCCCCTCATCTCTGGTATGAAGGCAAAGATCTTGGTTGCGAGTTGTAATTAGAATGTTGCCGAATGTACAGCATGGAAAGAATTTTGACAGGTTCAGCTTGGTATCATCAGCATTATCAAAGAGCAGGAGCCACTCTTCATGTTTGCCTGCAAGCCAGCACAGACTTGCTTCAGACGAATTGCCAACTTCTGCAGGAGCAATAGCCTGTAGATCAATTTCCAGTGTCTGTTCATTGGTTGCGTCAATATAGAATATTTGAGAGAAGCTGGAGATTGGTTATAAATCATGTGCAAAACCCGTATGACTTATCCATACCGGTTGATGGCTTGGGCTTGAGAGTCATACACAAACTTGAAAGCAAGCTGACTCTTTCCTGAACCACCAAGGCCATGCAAGACAAAGATGTGCTGCACAAAACCTCGATCACTGTCAAAATAGTGGCACATCTTCTGGAGGATGTCCTTCCGTCCTGTGAATGAAGACACTGGCAATGGACAAAGTTTGCGGTCCTTCATCACAGGACCCAATAGTCAATCTTGGGGGTCTAGATTTCCTCGGAGGGAGAAATGATTTACAAGATCTAGCATGAATTAGGAGTAGCTATTGATAGTATGTTGCAACAATTTACCTCCCTGTACAGTCCCATTCCAATTTTTGGCATCAGACAGAATGAACTGAGGACCGTCACCCTTGCCACCAGCTCCACCAACTCCCCCAAGGACACCTTGCCCACCTTGCCCTCCAGTACCTCCTGTAGGGGACTTAGACACAATTGACAACTAATATGATTCAGACTCAATACACACCGCGGATTGTTGTGTGGTGTCCGCTGGAGAACAAATCCATACAGTGAGAGTTAAGACGAAGTGACGTGGCAGGCCAATGACAGGTTGTTACCACGTTTACCCGTGGGAAGTGAATACACTCAGCCCGAATGACATATCACTCAGTGCAACCTAGGGTTGCGGGAAAAACCGGGTGGTAAATTCCAATGTAATTTACCGCGATCACGTGGGAAGTAAATTACCTGTTAATGGCTGGTTGGTCAATTTGGACGCGTATTTTACCATTCACCACATCTTACACGTGATGCAACCTCTGCCGTGTCTGTTTCATGCATTTGGCTTGTTCTGGACATGGTAATCCCTAGGATTGATTACAGTCTAGTCATATTTAATTAAATACCGTATTACAATAAATACATGGTTTTCATCACGAGGGGGCATCGCATCGTGACTTTCCGAATCAGGTCAAAAAATTTCCACCATCCCACCATGTCCGTCCCAACGCCCAACTACGAAAAAGAACTTAGCAACCTTTTGGAGATTTTGAAGCACAACTTCATTGACTACACTCCGAGTCACTCCGAGTCAGAATCCCGGCCAGACTGAGACTCAATCTATCAAGGCCACAGTCAGTCATTACCTTGAGATGACATTCAGTCCGCGCAATGCCAACGGCACTGTCTTATTCAAGTCCCGTGGAGCAGCGCTGGAAGCTGTGGTACAGGTTCTTCGCGAGCATCAGCAAACCCTGGGTGTGCTACCTAGGTCTACATAGTTCCTGTAGTTGCCATAGCTCCTGTATTTACCATAGGAAGGGTACCCTCTACATAGTTCTTCATAGTTTGGTGGGAGTGCTACATAGTTCTCCATAGTTTTCAGCAGTACTACATAGTTCTGTGTAGTTTGGTGGTTTGCGAAGCTTTTAACAAAATATGATTAGCAAATAAACTGTGACCTCTTCCATTTTATTGACTGACAATGTTAATTACCATTATCCTGATTTTTATCCTACGAAGGACATCTATGGTGCAGGTACATACAACTACTACTAGAGAAGCTTGCAAATAAAGTGACTCCTGCCTGAGTAGAACCGGCGACCACCGGAGCACAATGCAATAGTGCAGCATAACCACTGAGCCACACAACCATTAAAGCACACAGTAGGCTGTTCAATATAAGGGGTCACCTCCCTCCCAAAAACAACTGTCTGCTCCCTGATACAACTTCGGTAACATCATCATATAGATAGGTACCAAAACTCACAAAGCTCCACAAAGTCATGTAGCAATTTCCCTCTAAAGCCTTTGCTTTATTCAGCTGTAAAACACAAAATAAATTCATAGAGCTATTCTGAATACCATAGAGACAGATGAGCTGGACTGTATATTTTTGTGAAGAATCTTGGTTATGTAAATAGTTTAACAAAGAGCTCTTCTTTGCTCTATCTCAATGAAGTACTGTGGCTTTTTGAAATCTAATTGTGTATCTGAAATGCCTTGTGGCTCAGGTGCCTACAGGAATTGAAAAACTATGTGAAACTTCAAAAAACTATGTGAAACTATGTAGCTTGGTGGCAAAACTATGTACAACTATGCAGCTTGGCCGCAAAACTATGTACAACTATGTAGCTTTGACTGGAACTACAGAGTCCTATGGCAACTATGGCAACTACAGCCAACTATGGCCAACTATGGTCAAATCCAGGGTTTGCTGATGGAGCACATCACAGGAACCACGGGAGCAAATATCCTGCTTGCAACCTGGGACAATGATCTGCTGTATGGGGTTTGCACCACTATTGACGAACTGGCAATGCATGTGTGTGAAATTGTTCTTACAGATTATTCAATTCACACTGAAGGTTTCACTCCACAGATTTTTCGAGGTTCAGGTTGGGTTCAGGTGTCCGAGTCGTGTCTGACAGTACGGAAAATGTCAAACTTGGGAGGAAGATAGGCTTGCCTCGAGGAGCTTTACATTGCAAATAGTTAGCTTGTGAACGTAAAATTCCGATGTCAAGTGAAGCGCGCGGATGCGCCGGAAGCAGGTTGAGGATTTTTGGGGCGAAAATTGCACGTGATCGTATCATGTGATCGTCCAAAAATGGTAAATTACTCGGTAAAATACATTTGTTGCAGGCCGAGAAAAATTTGGGGTGTATATTACCTAGTTTGTTGCACCCCGCCGAGTTTTTCCCGCAACCCTAGTGCAACCCTCCTCGTCAAGTCTTTCATCTCAAGAAGAAGAAAAAGCACGCGTCACACGCTATCGACACAGGCACCCACTACTAACTAACATAATGCAGACGACGGCACGTATGTAGATGCAAGTAAACAACCGCCTATGCATAGAGCCATAGAGCACGCGCATCCCCATCCCATGCAGGCTTGACATGACCTCCGTGCCCTGCGTGCTGTTCGAGAGGGGCGAGAC